>CM076575.1:656323271-656891433 GCA_034641835.2 Pinus albicaulis | reverse complement strand
CCTGTTAGCCACCTATAAAATTTGTCATATCAAATGGTGGCTAGATCATTTTTTGGAGCCTTCAAGAAACAAGTTTTATTGCAAAATTGTTATCTCTTGAAGTCTTTTGAAGACATCATGCCCTTTGTTTTAATCTTCATTGCTATTTCCCTTTTAAACTCAGAAATTCTGCTGCTTTCCATGAAGAAAAGACTGTTGCAAAACTCCATTTTTCCCCTCCCTCCACTCAAAACTAACCTTCATTTTATTCACTTTTTCCCCCCATGAAATTCCTCTAGTTTCCATTTATTCCCTTTTCCCCTTCATGAAAATCCTTTTTAAACCTTACCGAAACCCCCAAATCCTTTAAAAACCTTGAAAAGTTTCATAAAAAATAAGTTTTTTGACTATGGGCTTAAGCCCCTTTGGGCTAAGTCCTAACCATTTCCCCACCACATGCCCACGCCCTATAACCAGGCGCTATACCCATCGGGCTCTTATCGCATTGAAACAAATTAGAGCACGCAAGTCCTTTTGTTTTATAAAACTTCGATGCCAATTGGCCCCTCTTATATATAAAACCCCGATCCCATTGCCGCTTCATATAACCTTAGAGCCCGCAATCGGGCCCTAAAATTTGTGAATAAACCCTCCCGATTATGTTTTCCCTTTGTAAAATCATCAAAATTCACTTTCCTAAGGTTTATATTAAAACCCGTCGGTTCATGTTTTTAATGAAAAGAACAGTTGATCTTTTCCCGATCAAACGGTCAATATAATCTCGCATCAGAGATTTTCTAAATGGGTAGATTGAAAAGGCCCGCACCATTGTTCCGATGTGATTGGCCCTTATCTATATAAACCCCAGTTCCTTTGCTTTTCCATATATCCAAGGCCCCACAATCGAGTGCCAAGCCTCTTATAAATAAACCCGCCCCGACGCAATAAACCGTTGTTTTCCATAAAATTTCGATTTTCATATGTTATAAAGGGTCCCGCCTGTTCATTGGCTAAACCCTTTCTCCACCGTTGATCTTGGGCCAATCAAATGGACCGCACAATCTCACATCGGGAGATTTCATTGGGCACGCTTAATATTTTATTTGCCACCTCTGATTGGCCGCTTTCCGATCCATCCTCCACTGTCGATCTGATCCACAGATCAACAGCCCACAGTCAATCAATTCGGTGCTGCTTATCCCTTGCCTCCTCCGATCGTGAACCTTCTGATTGGATCTGGACCATCCATACATCCAGATCCGACGGTCTAGATTTCACCTCGCCACTTTGGTTAAAATTCATATACTCCGCAGTGTAATGCTTTTCAGCCAATCTCAGCCGTTGATCTCTGTAGATCAACGACCCATATTAACCATTCTCCGCGTCGATTAATTTTTCCATTTAACCCCAGATTTGATCTCCGTCGTTGATTCCTTGATCGGACGACCCATAATTAAACCACCCTGCCCTTTATCTACCGCGCATCTGGTCGATATCGCGCCCACTCCCCACCATTCGATCTGACGATCTAGATCTAACGGCTGGTGCACAGTTTTGTGTAACTTTCAGCACGTTTGTTAATCCTTCAAAATCATGCGATATAAACGGTTTTCTAATGCCACGTGTTGGGTGGGAACGCATATCGCGTTCAAAAAGGTGAAACCGCCTATTCCCCTTTTGGCCACGTGAAACCAGCTGTTTTGCCCTCCGAAACTACCTTCCCTCATTTATATTGTGTTTCATCGCGTTTCATATCCGCCGTTGATCTCTGCAGATCAACGGCCAACATTCAAATATCGCGTTTGAACTATCGCCCTATGCTTTCTCCAAGGGCCTTCATAGATCAATCCTAATCGTTGATCTCCGTGGGCCAAAATAATCTGACGGCCTACAATCATTTCGGAAACCCCAAATTCCATTAACACCTTTTCAATGCTAATTAAGGTTTTTCTTTCTCCTTCATGCTTATATTTTCTGCCCTTTTATAATACATGTGACCCCTTCACATTGTATTTCCCTGATTGGTCTTGACCGTCGATCAAAGCAGATCTACGGCTCGGACTTAAACCTATGCACCATTCTTCCGAACCGCCTCCTTTGAACCACAACGCGCAATCTCCACCGTTGGATGTTGTCATCCAACGGCCATGCCCCTAACCGCAACCTCCAAAGAAGTTTTACCCAATACGCAGGATTTTCTAATTTTTATTGTATTGTGCAGGATTTAAAAGGTTTTTCAAATGTTTTAAAAAGAAAATAAAAGCCAAGGATGACTATCCTCCAGGCTTTTGTTTATCAAAGAGATTGTTACACAGGGTTGCAACACCATGTTGCTAGTGTCTCATGAATGCTAGCAGCTCTATAAAGCCTCTGTCGCACCTGCACATCAACAAGACACAGATGATTAAAACAATCAAAGAGTATCAGTGTTGAAGACCCAATCGAACCAGAGATGAAGAATTAAAGATTAATTATATAGTTTGGGGTGGATTATGTCTAAGATCGAAAATCAAAAGCCTAATCCACTAAATTAAACACAGTTAAAGAGCAGATGACAGAGTTTAGGCCTGATTAAGCCTAATACACAGAATCAAATAAAATTAACAGTGTTTAAAGAAAAATAAAAAAATATCTATCAGACAGAGAAGCCTCCACCGCTACATTAGAGGCTAATTGATTCCTCTCAGCTACCTAATGCCACCTGTATCATCACAACATTCAACATAGGCTGAGTAATGACCAGAACAGAGGATATTTGCCTCACGACAACCGAACAGTTATTCCAAGCCAAACAGAATTATTGCAAAGATGACACAGAGCCTTAAAGTTAACAAAAGCTCCCCACCGAGCTTAATTCTTAATGTAAAACAATTAATATAGAGGAAATATCTGTAAAATTCTCCATCGAGCCCCTCAAAGGCCGAGAAGTATTAATCTGTATTAATTGAACCTGGGAGATCTTTTATCCCATCCAACCTCCTCATTTCTTCTATAAATACTTCTGTAGAAGATAAGACAATGTTGGTTGTAGAACTTTGAAATATACTTGTGCTCGAAACTTCTACATGTAAATAGTTTTCAAAGGCTCTTGAAGCTCTGTTTGTGATCTAATAAGTTAGGCTGAGAAGTGAAGATGATTGCTGAACTGAAACATTGGACTTGAAGATGTAACTGGTTTGACTTCAATATACAAGCTGTTTCTTGGGATCCTGGTCTATATCATTGGTGAAGTGCTTCTTATTTGTTATTTGTCTTCCTTTCATGTGTGCCATATTGTCCATTATTCTTTGATAAAGAACAACAAGCATAGAGTTATGACTTACTGTTTACAGTACCCTTCTCTGACTGATAAGCTTTATCTCAATGTTTTCCTCCAATTTGTTTATTTAAGAATGATTCAATACAGTTTAAGCAGTTAGGAATACTAGTGTTCCCTCGTCCTACTATTTGCTTTAAGCATTGTTCTTGAATGTTATTTTCATTATTTGCTTATTAAATTTAGACTAGAAAAGTGATGGTGAGCCATGTTTTCTAGCTTCTTTCTCCAAAGGTAATTTTGAAAGTTTCCCTAAGTGTATGTTGAAAGCAAACTAGATTTAAAAGTATCTTATCTGATCTTAAGTTGCACTTTGTTTCTCTTATGTGTTTTTCATCCTTTATGAAGGTAATTATGCAGATTATTGGATTGTTTGTCTCTTGAGTTATCTTTAATACGAGCTTGTCCAAAGAGGTTTACGGTGAGCCCTGCCTTTTGGTTGGTTTCAAACAGCTGCTTAAAAGGATTTTTCTTGTTTGGACAGACCATAAATCCTTGTTGAAATTATTATCTGTTTCCACCCCTCCAACACTTTTATTGTTCCATTCCATCATTTTATCTCAAAATATCTTGTGATATAGATGACTTGCCCCTTGGACCACTCTTGAAGTTTTTGCACAATTAAAATCCTTTTATGACTCCATAGCCCAATGGACTAAAAACAAACGTTATATCTATCTTGCAGCCAAAGCTTGTTCTGATTGCTTGCAACTTCACACCTTTGAAACTCTTTCCATTTAGGACTTTCCACTCAACTAATAATCATGCTCAACCATCCAAAAACAAACAAAAACCTTCATTCTTTATAGCTAGCCTAATGTCACTACCCAAAAGCTTTAAAGATAAATCAATCTTTGCACTTTATTGCAGAGATCCCTCTCCAGATTCAGGAGGGCTAGATCCTAGAATCCCAAAGTGGTTCAAGTGTTCTCTCCGCAGTTCTGGTCTCACCAATCTGCTGGAATTGCGGGGAACTAACATTTCTGGCGACTCCGCTGGGGAGTTTTGAGTCATTTTCATTTTTAAGGTAATCATAGGATATCAGAAATTTGTTTCAGAGAATACTTGCTATGTCAGCCAGTTGTGCCACTAGCAACTAACATTTCTGGCGACTCCACTAGGGATTTCTGAGTTATTAATATTTTAAGAACACCTGAAACACTCCAAAAAGCCCTTCATTCAATGGCATTTGTTCTATCAGCCAGTTAAGCCACTAGCAACTAAGTACACCTTAGGACTCAGGAAAATCCTAGATTCAAGAACATTGTGCAGTGAGTAAAAGCAGCCCTCTTCAAGCACTACCAAGAAAACGGTGATCATGATAAAACTTATTTGAATTAGTGACAAACTAGGCAAACCTTAGGATTCTCATAAGACCTTATCAAACCTTGAAGGATTAGCTAGCTTAGCCATAAGAGAAGACTGTCTTTGTCTCATAACCGTAGCTAAGTTTTGAAACAGATTTAGGAAACTCTTAAGAACCAATAGGACCAAAAAATAACTCAAAAAACCCAAAAATATTTCAGATTGGTATTCAATAAACATGGTGGTGGACCATAAAACCTTTTACCTCCTAAAGAGCTAAAAACTTTCACTTGGCGACTCCACAATCCTAAATAGACCTTAAGACTCCACTGGGAAGACCCATAATCATCATAACATCATACAAACTCAGTAAGAGGGTTTTAGGATTAAAATTTTCTTGTTTAAAACAGATCAGTTAACCTCTTAAAGAGTGTCATATTTGGTTGAACTTTTCTTGTTTAGTAGGGTCTGAAAAACACAGCATAGTGGCTCCTAGAAAGATTCATACTAGAGCCCATCCTGACCCTAATCCACCTGAGATAGTTGATAACCCTAAAAGTATGCTTAGGAAGTCTCCTAAGATTAAATTTTCAACTGTTTTCAGATCACCCTTGAGAGCTAATTCAGTTCTTGAAAATCTTGCAGCTCTACAAAAATCACAAGTAGAATTAAGAAATCCATTTAGAACTAGGTCTCTTGATGATTTAGATCAGCTAGATTCTGAGTCTTCACTTTCATCCCCAGAAACAAGTGAACACGTTGTTAGTAGAGAAACAACACCACCTGATTTACATTTCCTTTTCAATTTAGGTGTCTCCCATCCAAGATTAGCTCAACAATCTATTCCTAGTCCATCCACATTTGTTCATCCTACATCCACTGTTCAAACCACTTCATTCCAGCCCACTTTCCCTCTTGTAAATCCATCTCCACCTCCTACCATCGCAGCATGGTATTCCCCGTTGGTCCTTCCATGACCCTTAGTCAATCTTCCACAGGACTATCAGTCCAAAATACGATTGTATGATGCCAGTAATGCTACTACTGCATCACAACATGTGGATAATATGAATGACTACTTTGACAGAAACGAAATTGATGATGAATCTGTCAAAATCAGATTATTTGCTCAAATTTTAGGGGGAGAAGTAAGAAAATGGTTCAAAGGCTTAGCCCCCCACAGTATAAATGATCTTCAAGGCTTCCATCAGACATTCTTAAAAAAATGGGAAGTAAGGAAGAACCCTCTTCAAATACTTTCTGATTACAAAAATCTCCAAATAAACGTTGGGGAAAGTGTACAAGCTTATTGTACAAGGTTTAACAACGTTTATAATGCCCTTCCCCCAGACCTAAAACCTCCACAAGGCTCAACATTAAACAAGTTCCCTGAAGGGTTTGACCCTGAAATGGCCTATCAGTTGAGAGAAAGAGATCCCTTAACCCTTGAAGATATGCAAAAGGGGCTCTTTCTGTGGAAGTAAACTTGATGGAGAAAAGAGAAAGAATGAAAAATGAGAAGAGAGTGTATTTTAGAGAGGAATCCACCCCTTCCACATCCAGTTCAAAGATGGAAAGAATGATGGAGGAGATGATGAAGAAAATGAGAATTCTTGAGAGAGCACAAGCTAGCCAAAACCAAACTGCTCCTCAAAATAGAAATCAGAACCAAAATCAAAATTTTAGGAGAAACCAACCTCAAAATAGACCAAGGGAAGATGATCAATAGATCACTCCTCCCTTTCATCAAAATTATGTAAGCGAGGTTGAAGAAACAGATGAGTAAACAGAGGAAGATGATATCAACATGCTGGGAGTAGATAATGATGACTTTGAGGTTCATTATGATAGAAAAAAAGGTCTATACACACCTTATGATGACAAAAGAGATGAGGATGAAAATTATTATCAAGACATGGAAAATGTTATCATAGAGTCTCAAAAAGAGTATGACCTTCGAAGTAAAACCAATCAAGAAACTCCCAAAACTAAAACCTCTGAAAAATCTTCACAAAACAACACTACAAGTAAACCCAAAATGGTAAAACAGAAAGACAAAAAAGTGGCTGTAAATTCTGATAAAGGTAAAGAGAAAGGCGCTCAAAGAAATCAAAAATAGAGTGCAGACCTTAGTAGTACTAATACCTCAATTGGTACTCCTGTGAAAACAATTTTGTCAAATGTAAATAGAAAAAATCAACAAACATATTTTGTTGACAGAGTGGCAATTAATAAGGGTGAAACAAGCACTTCAAAGAGTCAGATCCCTTTTAGCTTGGAGCAAGAAATTTCCAAAATTAAGATCTCTGTTCCCCTTACTGAGTTGGCTGCCCAAAATGTATATAGGACCCAAATTTTGAAGGCTTTAAACATAGAGGAAAATAATGACACAGTCAATCTTAACGATGACCAGCGAGAGCTCATTTTTGGTCCTAAGATTGAAGGTAGGTATCAAGAGGGACCTGTTTCTCCCTTTTATGCAAGTTTAAACATTCATGACAAGATTTTGCATAACGCTATGCATGATTCAAGGGCATCTCATAATTTAATGCCCAAAGTTGTAATGGAGAGCCTGGGTCTAGAAATTACAAGACCTTACAAAGACCTATACTTTTTTGACTCAAGAAAAGTGAAATGTTTAGGATTAATCAAAGACCTCTGTGTTAACTTAGCACAGATTCCAGCCAAATGTTTGGTCATGCATATTGTTGTGGCTGATGTACCCCCAAAGTATGGAATGCTGTTATCTAGATCTTGGGGAGCTAAGTTACAAGGAACTATGCAGATGGACATGACATATGTGACCATCCCTATTTTCAATCAGACAAGAAGACTTTACAGGGAGTCCCATATGCAGTATATGGTTACTAGCCAAGACAAACCACAAAACTCTCCTCTGTATTATGTAAGTACAGACCTTGATTCTTTTATCCTGTTTAACGATGAAACATTTAGTGAACAAGTCACTTTAACTGAATTAATGGCCGATAGAGAGGAGGAAGAGGACAACACAGAACTGTTAAAACAGTTTTCTGAACCCATAGATAACAGCAAACCCAACACGGGTCTTGAGCTACAAATCATGCGTCCTTTGCTTTTAAACCTTGATAGTCAATAAAACAGTCCTCAACACAGTGAAAAACATGAGGAGTTAAAACAAATTCAACTAAGTGTTGATACTCAAGAACAATCCGAGAGCACGATAGTTGCAGAGGACAGTAATCAAACAAATGAACCTGAAACTAGTCCTCTGTGGAGTATGAAATTTGACGGGTCCTGCACTAGGAGCAATGCTGGTGCAGGGGTCTGGATACGCAACACTAAGAACAACCACATAGAAAGCCTTTCATGTAGATTAAACTTTCAGTGTTCTAATAACATAGCAGAATATGAATCCCTGCTTTTAGGCTTGCATTTGTTGAAGAAATTAGGAGCCAAGAGAATTAAAGTGCATGGGGATTCAGAATTAATCATTAGGCAAGTAAACGGGGAATACAATGCTAATCACCCCAGACTTAGAGCCTACCGAAACGATGTCGTGGATTTGTTGAAAAATTTTGAGGAATCCCAATTGATTTTTGTCCCGAGAAGAAAAAATATCATGGCCCATAGTTTAGCTTTTGCTGCTAGAACATGCTTAACGCCATAGGAAACTAAAGAATGCACAACTCAGATTAAATTTAGACCAGCCGTTCCTGACAACGAGAAATATTGGCAAGTGTTTGACAAAGACAAACAAATAGAAGACTTCATGCAATTCAAAAATGAATTTGAACTACCCAGTTTCGATTCAGACTATGAAACAAATTGTTCCAATGAAGAAAATTTTCTTGATGAAGAAGAAAAGTCTCCTGAGATTGCTAATGTAAACCTGTTATCTGGAAAAATTGAAAACACAATAGAGATGATTGCAAAATTAGAAACAGAGGATTTAGAAACCCTGCAGTCTAACAATCAGAGTTTGCCAAAGGGTCTGGCCCCTTTAGAAGAGTTGTTTGATTTCAACGATGTGGCCGAGAAGCCAAAACTGGAGCCTGTAGAAACTGAAGTTGAAGACTGCAATATAGGCATTGAACTGAAACCAATGATGATCAAACTGTCTAAGACTTTACCAGCTCACATTAAACTCAAATACATAGAGCTGTTTAAAGAATTTTATGATGTTTTTGCGTGGAGTTATGAGGATCTGAAATCCTATGACACTGAAATAATTCCAGAGATCAAGCCCACTAAACTCATCAAAGGCCAAGGTCTAGTTAGATTAATGGCTGAATCAAAATTTGAAGTTCTTGATATTAATATGATAAATGCTTTAGATGAACAAGAGGAAATCTCAACTCCCATTGTTGAAGATAATTTTATGATTTCCTCTTGGTATGCTGATATTCTATACGTTTTGCTTAATTTGAATACACCTCCTGGTTTATCAAAAACAAAGGCAAGGTTTTTAAAGTTAAAAGTTGTAAACTACTGCATTATAGATAAATGTCTTTATTGGAAAAATGCAAGTGGGATATTGCTTAAATGTTTGCCTGAGTATGATGCAGAGAAGGTTAAGCATGAGTTCCATGAAGGAGAATGTGGAGGCCACCTCTACTGGAAGACAACAGCCAACAAAATCCTAAGGGCTGGTTACTATTGGCCCACTCTCTTTCTAGATGTACACAAGATGATCATTGCCTGTCATAAATGCCAACTCATTAGGGGAATTTTGAGGTCTAAAATGGGCCTCCTAAGGAAAATGTACAATCAAAATTCACTTTATGAGAACCAATCACATTTTAGGCGATGACATCATCCCTAATGGTTGAGGTGGAATTGCTTGAGTTAAAGGTACTTACTTGTCACATTCTCAATGGTGGATAAAAACTCATGGTTAACCATGGTAGTGCTCTAAGTACTTTTAAAGTCAAAGCAAAGTACTCATAATAAATGTCATTTCACATTTTTTGAATAAAAATATATTATTGTGATTTCATATTTCTTGAAAGAAACAATGCATATCCCTATACATTTATTATATTATATTTATATAGTATATTAATTACATGTTATTATACAATTTAAATAATATAAATTTTAATTAATAGCATATAATATAGTTAAGAATTTATAAATTTATATTTAGATTTTATTTTAAGTTATTTAAGTACAAAGGACAAATGCATTAGTTGTTCAATGATAATGTTTTTTTTTGAAAATCTCATTCTTATTTATAGTAACATCAATACATTTTTTTATTGATTTTATTTTGGTACAACTTTTGAATTGAATTTAACTATGGTTGCATGGATTATGGTGCAAAAAGTAAATTGCAAATTCATAAATATTATTTTATTGGTTTAGCTATTATTTTATTATTTCCTTAGGAGGCCCATTTTAGACCTCAAAATTCCCCTAATGTTTTGAAGGCAAAAGGAAGCTGCTATCCTTACCTATGCATCCCATCATTGTTGAAGCTCCTTTTCAATAGTGGGGGCTTAACTTCATAGGAGAAATCCATCCACCATCCTATGCCCAACATAGGTGGATTCTCATCGCCACAGACTACTTTACCAAATGGATAGAAGCCATCCATTCTAGGCAAGCCAATGACTCTGTCATAATAAAATTCATGGAAACTAATATCCTCTCTAGATTTGGCTGTCCTAGAAAGATTATCACTGATAATGCAACAACATTTGGATCAAAGAAGATGGTTGAATTCTGTCACAAATATCAGATAACATTGGGTCATTTCACGGCCTATTACCCTCAAGGTAATGGACTAGCAGAATCCTCAAACAAGAGTTTAGTGAACATAATACAGAAGCTGTTGGAGGACAACAAGAAGTCTTGGCACACAAAGCTAGTGCATGCACTATGGGTTGACAGATTGACATTGAAGAAATATATTGGTATGTCACCCTACCAGCTTGTGTATGGTACAGAAGCAATTTTTCCTACCAGCCTTGGTGTACCAGTTATGAAGTTGATTCAAGAGATTCAGTCTGAAGACAATGACATGATCAGAAGGATTAATCAAACAATTCATCTTCAGCAAACCAAAGAAGAGGTTTATAACAAAGCATTACTGAAGCAGGACAACATAAAAATGCTTTTTGACATGCGAACAAAGGCCAACAATTTCAATGTTGGGGACAAAGTTTTAAAGTGGAACTCAAGGAGAGAAGACAAGGGCAAGCATGGGAAATTTGACAACTTATGGCTTGGCCCTTATCTCATTCATTCTGTTGCTGGTAATAATGCTTATTTTTTGCAGGAGTTGAATGGAGCTAAACTATTTGGGGGTCCTGTCAATGGCAGGATGCTTAAACACTACTTCTCTTGATCCTATCATGATTGAAAGCCTTTTTTTATTTTTTCTCATTATAAATATTCCATCCACCATTGCATTCAAGGTTGGAAAAATAAAAAATACAAAAGCAATAGAAGAAATAAAAGAGGGCAGATTGTAAAAACAATAAAGGTACAACCCCATACCAAAAAGAAGAAGAAGAGAGAAACAAATCTGAAAGTGTGCAAGCTTAAATGTCCCTCCTGAAAAACACAGTTCTAGTTATTCATACAACCTAATCATGACTAATTAGTTTTAAATTGACTGTTGATAGGTTAGTGAATTCGATTTTCCAAACAACTTAATCTTAGCTTATCAGTTAGGAAAATTAGGATAGAAATTAAGGGTTCAAACATGCTCAAAATCTGAACCTAAGTGTCCAAAAGAAGAATGGATCTAAATTGTTTAAATTTCTGAGACATAGATAGAGGTAAACTGGTTCTAATAAGCTTAAAATCTAAACCAGATAACAAGGAAATACAGCTCGAATAAATTCAAAAAAACAGAGCTGAAGAAAAGAGGAGGCCGTGCTCAGAAATTTCAGATCTTAAGCCTTCCATTTTGATTTAATTTTCTGAAAAATAATATCTATGTGCAGCTTGTTGTTTATGCCATGGATCAACAACAAGTTAGAATGTTCAATCCTGACTTGTATGCTTTTAAATTTCTGTCTTAGAAATTAGTGAATAAAAATATGTTAGACTGTTTAATCCTAACAAATTAGTAGCTAGGTAGAGAAGCATATGAACTCAACTGTTTAATCTGAGTTCATGGAGAAATAAGAAGTAGAAATATATTAGTTTCTTGCTTTCAAAAAAATAAAATGTAAAAAATAAAATGTTTGTAAAAGAGTTTTCCAATCCAAGCGCACTCTAGAGAAGAAAAAATGTTAGATCAGTAGGATTGGGTAGGTAGAAAGCTTGTGTTGATGAAGTTCCATTGATTTTCCTGGCTACTAATATTTTCAGAGCAAAAGAAGATCATCCAAGTGAAGGAAAAAGCAGCCCAATGGATGAGGCACTGATCATCCCCCCAGAGAATGCAAGTCTGAAGTTCTTGATGCCTTCAAGAAGGCACCATCCCCATGTGGAGCCACTGTTAGCCACCTATAAAATTTGTCATATCAAATGGTGGCTAAATCATTTTTTAAAGCCTTCAAGAAACAAGTTTTATTGCAAAATTGTTATCTCTTGAAGTCTTTTGAAGACATCATGCCCTTTGTTTTAATCTTCACTGCTGTTTCCCTTTTAAACTCAGAAATTCTGTTGTTTTCCCTGAAGAAAACACTGCTGCAAAACTCCATTTTTCCCCTCCCTCCACTCAAAACTAACCTTCATTTTATTCCCTTTTTCCCCCCATTAAATTCCTCTATTTTCCATTTATTCCCTTTTCCCCTTCGTGAAAATCCCTTTATAAGGTTTGAAAATCCTTTTTAAACCTTACCAAAACCCCCAAATCCATCAAAAACCTTGAAAATTTTCATAAAAAATAAGTTTTTTGACTATGGGCTTAAGCCCCTTTGGGCTAAGTCCTAACCATTTCCCCACCACATGCCCATGCCCTATAACCAGGCGCTATACCCATCGGGCGCTTATCGCATCGGAACAAATCAGAGTGCACAAGTCCTTTTGTTTTATAAAACTCTGATGCCGATTGGCCCCTCTTATATATAAACCCCCGATCCCATTGTCGCTTCATATAACCTCAGAGCCCGCAATCGGGCCCTAAACTTTGTGAATAAACCCTCTCGATTATGTTTTCCCTTTGTAAAATCATCAAAATTCACTTTCCTAAGGTTTATATTAAAACCCGTCGGTTCATGTTTTTAATGAAAAGAACCGTTGATCTTTTCCCGATCAAACAATCAATATAATCTCGCATCGAAGATTTTCTAAATGGGTAGATTGAAAAGGCCCGCACCATTGTTCCAATGTGATTGGCCCTTATCTATATAAACCTCGTTTCCTTTGATTTTCCATATATCCAAGGCCCTGCAATCGGGCGCCAAGCCTCTTATAAATAAACCCGCTGCGACGCAATAAAAATTTGTTTTCCATAAAATTTCGATTTTCATATCTTAAAAAGGGTCCCACTCGTTCATTGGCTAAACCCTTTATCCACCGTTGATCTTGGGCCAATCAAATGGACCGCGCGATCTCGTATTGGGAGATTTCATTGGGCGCACTTAATATTTTATTTGCCACCTCCGATTGGCCACTTTCGGATCCATCCTCCATTGTCGATCTGATCCATAGATCAATGACCCACAGTCAATCGCTTCAGTGCTGCTTATTCCTCGCCTCCTCCGATCGTGAACCTTCCGATTGGATCTGGACCGTCCATACATCTAGATCCGACGGTCCAGATTGCACCTCGCCACTTTGGTTAAAATTCATATACTCTGCTGTGTAATGCTTTTCGGCCAATCTTAGCCGTTGATCTCTATAGATCAATGGCCCATATTAACCTTTCTCCACCTCGATTATTTTTTCCATTTAACCCCAGATTTGATCTCCGCCGTAATAAAACCACCCTGCCTTTTATCCGCTGCGCATCTGGTCTATATCGTTCTCACTCCCCACCGTTCGATCTGACGACCCAGATCTAACAGCTGGTGCGCAGTTTTGCGTAACTTTCAGCACGTTTGTTAATCCTTCAAAATCACGCGATATAAGCGGTTTTCTAATGCCACGTATCGGGCAGGAACACATATCGCGTTCAAAAAGGTGAAACCGCCTATTCCCCTTTTGGCCATGCGAAACCAGCTGTTTTGCCCTCCAAAACTGCCTTCCCTCATTTATATTGTGTTTCATCACGTTTCATATCCGTCACTCCCCACCGTTTGATTTGACGACCCAGATCTAACGGCTGGTGCGCAGTTTTGCGTAACTTTCAGCATGTTTGTTAATCCTTCAAAATCACGTGATATAAGCGGTTTTCTAATGCCACGTATCGAGCGGGAACGCATATCGCGTTCAAAAAGGTGAAACCACCTATTCCCCTTTTGGCCACGCGAAACCAGCTATTTTTCCCTCCGAAACTGCCTTCCCTCATTTATATTGTGTTTCATCGCATTTCATATCCAGCATTCAAATATCACGTTTGAACTATCGCCCTCCGCTTTCTCCAAGGGCCTTCATAGATCAATCCTGACCATTGATCTCCATGGACCAAACTAATCCGACGACCTACAATCATTTTGGAAACCCCAAATTCCATTAACACCTTTTCAATGTTGATTAAGGTTTTTTTTTCCCCTTCATGCTTATATTTTCCGCACTTTTATAATACATGTGACCCCTTCACATTGTATTTCCCTGATTGGTCTTGACCGTTGATCAAAGAAGATCTACGGCTCTGACTTAAACCTATGCACCATTCTTCCGAACTGCCTCCTTTGAACCACAACACACAATCTCCACCGTTGGATGTTGTCATCCAACGGCCATGCCCCTAACTGCAATCTCCAAAGAAGTTTTACCCAATACGCAGGATTTTCTAATTTTTATTGTATTGTGCAGGATTTAAAAGGTTTTTCAAATGTTTTAAAAATAATATAAAAGCCGAGGATGACGATCCTCCAGGCTTTTGTTTATCAAAGATATTTTTACACAGGGTTGCAACACCATGTTGCCGGTGTCTCATGAACGGTGGCAGCTCTATAAATCTCCTATCGCACCTGCACATCAACAAGACACAGATGATTAAAACAATAAAAGAGTATCAGTGTTGAAGACCCAATCGAACCAGAGATGAAGAATTAAAGATTAATTATACAATTTGGGATGGATTACAGCTAAGATTGAAAATCAAAAGCCTAATCCACTAAATTAAACACAGTTAAAGAGCAGAAGACAGAGTTTAGGCCTGATTAAGCCTAATACACAGAATCAAATAAAATTAACAGTGTTT
Organism: Pinus albicaulis; assembly: GCA_034641835.2. NCBI lineage: Eukaryota > Viridiplantae > Streptophyta > Pinopsida > Pinales > Pinaceae > Pinus > Pinus albicaulis. Next base: position 656,876,584 of record CM076575.1, on the reverse strand, counting down.
AAAGAAAAATAAAAAAATATCTATCAGACAGAGAAGCCTCCACTGCCACATCAGAGGCTAATTGATTCCTCTCAACTACCTAATGCCACCTATAGCATCACAGCATTCAACAGAGGCCGAGTAATGACCAGAACAGAGGATATTTTCCTCACGACAGCCGAACAATTATTCCAAGCCAAACAAAGTTATTGCAAAGATGACATAGAGCCTTAAAGTCAACAAAAGCTCCCCACTGAGCTTAATTCTTAATGTAAAACAATTAATATAGAGGAAATATCTATAAACTTCTCCATTGAGCCCCTCAAAGGCCGAGAAGTATTAATCTGTATTAATTGAACCTGGAAGATCTTTTATCTCATCCCACCTCCTCATTTCTTCTATAATACTTCTGTAGAAGATAAGACAATGTTGGTTGCAGAACTTTGAAATATACTTGTGCTCGAAACTTCTACATGTAAATAGTTTTCAAAGGCTCTTGAAGCTCTGTTTGTGATCTAATAAGTTAGGTTGAGAAGTGAAGATGATTTTTGAACTGAAACATTGGACTTGAAGATGTAACTGGTTTGACTTCAATATATAAGTTGTTTCTTGGGATCCTGGTATATATCACTGGTGAAGTGCTTCTTCTTTGTTATTTGTATTCCTTTAATGTATGCCATATTGTCCATTATTCTCTAATAAAGAACAACAAGCATAAAGTTAGGACTTACTGTTTACGGTACCCTTCTCTGACTGATAAGCTTTATCTCAATGTTTTCCTCCAATTTGTTTATTTAGGAATGATTCAATACAATTTAAGCAGTTAGGAATACTGGCGTTCCCTCGTCCTACTGTTTGCTTTAAACATTGTTCTTGAATGTTATTTTCATTATTTGCTTATTAAAGTTAGACTAGAAAAGTGATGGTGAGCCCTGTTTTCTAGCTTCTTTCTCCAAAGGTAATTCTGAAAGTTTCCCTAAGTGTATGCTGAAAGCAGACTAGATTTAAAAGTATATTATCTGATCTTAAGTTGCACTTTGTTTCTCTTATGTGTTTTTCATCCTTTTTGAAGGTAATCATGTGGATTACTGGATTTTTTGTCTCTTGAGTTATCTTTAATACGAGCTTGTCCAAAGAGGTTTATGGTGAGCCCTGCCCTTTGGTTGGTTTCAAACAGTTGCTTAAAAGGCATTTTCTTGTTTGGACAGACTATAAATCATTGTTGAAATTATTATCTATTTCCACCCCTCCAACACTTTTATTGTTCCATTCCATCATTTTATCTCAAAATATCTTGTGATATAGATGACTTTCCCCTTGGACCACTCTTGAAGTTGTTGCACAATTAAAATCCTTTTATGACTCCATATCCTAATGGACTAAAAACTAGCGTTATATCTATCTTCCAGCCAAATCTTGTTCTGATTGCTTGCAACTTCACACCTTTGAAACTCTTTGCATTTAAGACTTTCCACTCAACTAATAATCATGCTCAACCATCCAAAAACAAACAAAAACCTTCGTTCTTCATAACTAGCCTAATGTCACTACCCAAAAGCTTTAAAGATAAATCAATCTTTGCACTTTATTGGAGAGATCCCTCTCCAGATTCAGGAGGGCTAGATCCTAGAATCCAAAAGTGGTTCAAGTGTTCTCTCCGCAATTCTGGTCTCACCAATCTACTAGAATTACGAGGAACTAACAAAACCTTCTTAACTCTCATTCCCAAGGAAGAGGGAGCGAACACCCTAGAAATATTTCGTCATATAGCTATCTATAATGTTATTTATAAGAACAATTGTAAGGTAATAGCTAATAGGCTCAAACCGTTATTGCCACTTCTGGTTTCCCCCATTCAATCAGGATAGGTGGAATGGAGGCATATATTGGATAATATTATCTTATCCAATGAGGCTATTCACCCACTTCAAACATCTAGGCATCCTAAGATGATAATGCAACCAAATATGAAAAAATATTTTGAGAAAATAAGCTAGTAGTACATGAAGGAAGTTCTCAAAGCTTCTCGCTTCCACAAGGCCTGGATTGAATGGATCATGTCCCTACATTCATGTGCCCCCGCCCAACCCTTCATTCCTTCCTTCTGAATAAGGCAGGGAGACCCCCTATCCCATTTCCTCTTCATTCTCATGGATAAGGGGATCAGAAGAATAATTAAGGTAGCACAAATCAATAATCAGTTGACAAGTTTAAAACTTCAAGACAAGCCTTCTGCTTCCACCCATCAACAGTTCAGGGATGACACCCTCCTTATGGGTATGCCAACTACTACAAAGGATAGAAATTTCAAGCACATTTTGAACCTCTTTTCTAAAGCCTTAGGGACCAGTGTCAATATGAAAAAATCCAAAAAAAAAAATATTTGACACCTCTCCTCCTATCTAATGAAATATTTTCATAATCCTTGGGTTTCATAATTATTCCCTCCCCTCAAAATGTTTGGGTGTCCCTCTCACTTATAAGCCCCTCAAGAAGTCAACCTAGGAAAACCTTCTAACTCAGCTTCCAAATAAACTCTATAATTGGACCTTTAGGTCCCTTAATCTAGTTGGTCGTCTTGTACTTGTCAAATCTATGTTGCAAGTTATGCCCTTATACCTCTTCATAGCTCTAGCTCCCCCCAAATCTATCCTAAGCTCCCTTCGCAACATTCAAAGGAATTTCCTTTGGATAGGATCCTGATATAGCATACAAATTGTTTATGTGGACAAAAGAAATATCCCTAGATTCAATGGCTAAATCTAGTAACAAAAAAACAAACTAGTAAATATTTCCTTGAGTTCATTACTATTGAATCATAAGCAAAAATGTTGGGATATGAAATCCATACCTTTCAAACAAAATTCCCGATGAATATTCTTGCTATGGTTTGATGCAAGTTCTCAATTCTCAGAATCTAGATATGCAAACATATTAACAACACAAGGTCAAAGGCATATGATAGATAAATGACTCAACAAAACCCATACTATTGATCAAGGAAACTAGTACCTAATATCATTATCAATGGAAAGATAAAAGTAAATACACAATACATCAACTCCATTGAACAATACAATAGGAAAGAAACATTGTAACACTCCCTTCCCACATCTACCCAAGTAACCGACCAACTGGGGTAAGCATGTGATGAGAGGCTACTAATATGAGATTCAACCTCCTAGATGACCTTAAGGAAGTGGAACCAATAGAAACACCAAAAACACACCTTACACTGCATCATTGACATCCACATGGGGTAACCCAACCTCCCATGGCCATGTTCCCTAAGTGGGGACTAATTTTTATCCCCTTTGAGGCTGAGCTATGGGATTATAAGGGAAAAGGAGTGGATCTAGACCCTAGAGCCGTGGGCTAGCCTTGGAAAGGTAGTGACTCAGACCCAAACAACAATTTTTCCACCTATAGCTTCGAGATTTGTGCCACATTTTCATCCCCTGAGCCTAGGTCACTGCCCAGAGTGTCCTATAACTTCAGGAGAGGGTAAATAACATTAAAAAAAACATATTGAATCAATCACATCATCAGGAACTCATCCAACCCCACCAATCCATGACAAACATTTCATCAAACATGTCACAAACATAACATCTACAAGTAGAAACAACAGATTTAAAAAAAGGGGTCTCTTCCTTATCTGAGAATGGCTAAGAAGCATTTCTCCTCTACATCATAAGCTATCATAAAATAAATTTTACCATAGATACATGGGATATTCATTTACAGGCAAAAATATGAATAGATCCATACATCATCACGGATCGAATCCATGCTTATAACCAGCATATTAACAACAAAAATACAATGGATACTATTAGTTTTAGAATATGCAGTATGCCATTAGTGATTAATATCATTCCTTTCATTTTCATTTTAGGTGTCTCACTCCGAAATTTTTATATCATTCCATTAGGTCATGCTAAAAAGTTTTCATTGATGGCAGCCTTCCTGAATAAACTTCACTCTCCCTAAATATCACATTTTCTGACTCTCCTTCATGTCTTCTTGAGCATAATAACACCTATGAAAATCTCATTTCACCATGTCTTATCTCAGTTATAGTCAACCATGGAAGTCAGGTTATTCAAAGTCTCATTAGTTAATTAGGGTTTTGTCTTTCAAGGTCCAAAAATGCACCATTTCATTTGCATAAGGTCATAAAAGTATGATAGTGATCCCAATAATGTCTCTTTACCATGTAAATATGACCTCCAAGACGGTTTCCAAAATTGTAATTTGATTTCAAGTGTGAGTTTCACTCCAAGATGTAATTTCTATTTATTCATGTAATTTTATGTCAATTCAAATGTAATAAGTATTCAGTCTCCCAAAGGCTTCCAACTCAGAGTTCCACATGCCAACACATAAAATTTCAAAGTGAGAGAGTTTTTAGTTCATCAATTGATCAAATGTCAAAGGGAGGTGTCTTTTCCCAAAGGTGCCCAAGTCATCATTGTTCACAAGCACTAAACCCTAATTTCCTCTCTCGTTGAGCTAGGGTTTGTTATGGAAACAAGACATTTGAGAACATGAGCCATAAGGTAGGTCATATCAGTAAGTAGGAGGTAATTTCATCTCATAAACATTATGTCTTCATCATTTTTTGAGAAGTCATTCCAAGAGTCAAGCCATTTTCCACTCATAGGGTAGGTTTTTCTTCAAACTGTGTTTGTGACCAAATAGAGATGAATTTGAAAAATGTGAGAGATTTTTTTGTCCATCACAAGTCAAGGAAGAAAAAAATCCTTCATATTTACACATGTGTCATGGTTTAGAGAAATGTCAAAAACACAGGTGTCACAGGAGAGTTGTACTTCTGGAGTGACCTTGGGAAAATCAAGTTTTATAATAGCTGGAATGTCCAAACCACTTGCTTGATAATTAAAATGATAACTAGACAAAGAAATATTTACAATGAACTATAATGAGCTCAATTTGAGCTGAGGAAGGCCTCCAAAAGTTTCCTGCAACAGCACTCTGCATTTCTGCACCCTCATTCAACACTTTTTGATCAGTCTTGGGAAAATAAACTTTTTACAAGGAAAATAAACTCCAATCAGAAAACCAAAGGTATATTTGGAAATTATACTTGAAGTTATTTCCAACGAGCTATCCTGGGCCCAATTTGGACACCAGGAAGGCCTCCAAATGTGGTCTTCAAAAGGTGAAAATTCTGTGTTTTTGAGTATTTTGCACTCATTAAATTTTCCAAAGGCGCAACGACCTGCACGCTGCGCTATTTTTTGGGGCCTCCAATTGATAAATGGCCACCACCATCATGTTTATAATTATGAGGACATCAACCCTAGCAATTTTCCGAAGATTTGGAGGAGAACTGGTCCCTCAAAAATGCAAAAAACTACCTAAATTTCATGTTTTTGCCTCCTTTTTGGCCTGCACTCTGCGTGTTTACTAGTCTTTGAAGATAAAGTTTTTGACAGGAAAATGAGCATCATTTTGGAACTGGAGGTATATTTGGAAACTAGACTCAGATATATTTCCAATGAGCTATCATGGAGCGGATTTGGACACCGGGAAGGCACTCAAAAACAACTTTGAAAATAAGCTATTTTTTCTGCTTGCATGCTGCGCATTTACCAAAAAAATTCCAATTTCACAGTCTTCAGCAATTTTTCTCCAGTTTGAATTTTCACCTTGGGAAATGAGAAATGAATAATGTAAATGGTCAAGATGAATGTAAAAGTCATGTTTTTACTTTTATCTAGGGTAAATACATTAGGTATGAGGTGTAATGAATCAGTTCACAAAAGTTAGGGATGAGTCACTTTGACCACCCTACACTCTAGGTTTCAGTTTAGATTTTAGTGGATCAGCTCCTTCTCTCATGGATTCGACCCCTGAGATTGGGAGATGTTTTTTTAGGCCTATGTATTGTACATTTTGACTCATTTTCAGAAGGTGGGAAGTTGGCATTGGTTTGAAAGTTGGTGTATTGATTAAGAAACATTTTGGCCTGGATATTAATGACAAATTGCAGCTATTTCTTTGGATTCATGTGGTATGAATGTTTGACATAGTTTCTTCTTTGTGATAATTTGTATGAATGATTGTAAACTCATAAACCATTTTAATGTCTATGATGTGCTTAAATTCAAGTTGAAAGACAAAATTCATGCTTTTTCATGCTCTGTTTTGGGAAATTTTGCATAATTTGTCCACTTTCTTCAGTTTAGGGATAATTCATCTCATATGCTCTTCCTAGCTCCTCACCGGTCTATTCATCTCACCAAAATCACTTTTAAGTGTTAAACCTTCCTACCTACCTTGCCCCATCGAATGGACTGCAATTTCATCTCATTGGCCCTAATCTAGTCCCCTTGACCTAATCCTCATTTCAGTGAGCCCAACCCTAAATCAAATCAAACCCTTACACCCATTATCTAGCCTAAAATCCTACTTTCTCCAGCTTTCTTGGCTGTGACCCTTTTGGAGAGAGTCCTCTCTAGCTTGATAGAGCTAGCTATCAAGTCAAGAGCTTGGTTTGTGGTTACCTCTGTTGGGATTCCTTCCTCATCCTTGGGAATATGGTGGAGTGATAATAGATACAATAGCAATAAAAACCATACATAAACTAGTATATTTTCATACCGAATACTAGAGAAATGAGCTCTTCATTAATGAATGTAAAAATGAACCAGATATGGTACTTCCATGTTCCACCCAACCATAGATTGGTTGACCCAAGTCTCACTCCTTCCAATCACCCCTGTGCCATATTCCAAGCATGAATGTGGGACTTTATCAAACACATCAATCAACACCAAACTAGGGCTCCAGAGACCACACCATCTCAACCCCAAACTAGTGATTCCACCTCACGATCGGACACCAATAACCAGCACGTATTGGTCTCTATCCAAGATGCTCTAGGGCTCCAGAGTGTTTGTTCCAACCAAGGCTTCTAGGACTAGTAACTCAACCCCAACTGTTACAAGGCTTCCTGAGCGTTTTTCCAACCAGGGCTTCCAGGACTAGTAACTCAACCCACTTAGGGCTTCCAGATAATTTGTCCAACCAAGGTTTCAAGGACTAGTAACTCAACCCATAGTTGTCCGTCGGGCTTCTAGAGAATTTTCCCAACCAAAGCTTCCAGGAACTAATAACTCAACCTAATAGCTAAAGGACTCATGAAAAACAACCATAAAAAACTCAATGGAAATAAACCCATAATCACCATGGCTATCTAGGAAATGGAAAGGCTAGGAAAATCCACATGCATACACCATGCATGCCAAATCTAGTAAGGAAATCATACATGTGCCTCGGTACCTACACTCATAACCTGCTGTAGATGCTGAGCCCAATGTCATCTTGCGCTTTCCTACTTTTCCTTTGCTTTCTTGCTCTAAATCTCCACAAATTCCACACTCTCCAAGAGTGCTCCAAGAATACTCTAAGTTTCCAAGAGTATGAGAGAGAGAGATAAAAATGAGAGCTCCAAAACTAAACTGAAAAAATCTTACCAACTGATCCTTAGAAGCCTTTTTATTAATGAGGCCTCTAATTTCTTCATTTTCCATTATTTTCCTTCAATTTCCTCCTCGCATGCAACTGATGACCTTTCACCTTCCTTTTCTCCTAATTTCCATTATTTTCATAAATAAAATTCCAATTAATGCCTCATGCCTTTCCAAAGCCTTTTCCTTTTCCTTTTCAAATTTCCTTATCCATAATAACCGAAATGAACACCCACTAGGATTTTTTTCCCACCATTCAAATTGGAATACGTGTCCCATCACCATGGTCTTATATATATTTTTTGACATGTATTTTTACCAGGGTTTTACAAACACTCTTTTGTATTGATCTCAAATATGATGGAGAAATACAACCTTAGCCTTAATGATGTAATCCTCCTCCCAATGATCTCCAATCCTCTCCTTGGATGACAACCTTTCTAACCCTATTCCAATAGCATAAGTTTGCATTCAGCAGTCCTCCAATCCCTCTGGTTTGTGTTAGATTTGTATGCCAAGAGGAGGAGGTTTGAGATCCTCTTCTTAAGGGATGAGATCCTCAAAAGAAGGGATTAGGGTTCCATAAAGATAGGGAATTATCTCCATGAACAGAGGAATGGGGCTTAATTAAGCATAAGATTGAACCTTTTAGTTGGGAAATATTCCTCCAACAAAGCTTCTAGAAATCCATTTTTATTTTTACTTACGTTAAGGGATGTGCATGGTTCATAGTGGAAGCTAGAGCGCATATTTTCACTGGCTATAATGCTAAAATATGAGTATGTGCATAATATAGCTAGGGAACCACACATATGCTCAAAAGTAGGTTTTGGACCATGTAATCCAGAATTATCATTCTCTTTGGGATTGATTTTCTTCTAACCTTGCAGGGGAATGCTTTGGAACACTTCGATGGATAGCGAAAGAGCCATATTAGTGGTCATTTTCCTAATGGTGAAAAATGACGTGTAACAACTCCGAGAAAAAAAGGAAATGGGACTTAGTCAGATGGGACAAGCTCTGGAAGCCAAAACACGTAGGAGGGCTCGACCTATAAGACCCATAAATCAAGGGAAATGCATTAGGAGCAAACACTTGGAGGAAGTGGCTAGACACCCCCACCACCCCCTAGGAACAGCTCTAGAAATCCAAATACACCCCTAATCAACAATAGAAGGATCTCATTAGAATATCAAGTCAGATCACGGGATTTTTCATCTGGAACCAGGTCTAGAAGAACAAATGGATCATCCAGCAACATAGCTTTTGGGAGGTCTATAATGAAAAAGTGCTCTCTTCTGAGAGGATGCATGGAAATAACTCCCGACTCTAAATGAAGAAAGTCATGCCTCATTGGCAAGGATAATACAGGGTAAAGGAAAAATTTTAGTGGCTCAATATTAGAAACCTACCCCTCAAGGAAGCAGATGGAGAGGATGGCTTGGAAGATAGGATTGGCAACCCGTTCCAGATAATTTTGATTAGGACACATTTGAAGGACTTCTTCAAGTGCACAAGATCCCATTGGACTAGGAAGATGATAAATTAAGGTGTGGCAGAAACTCAGGAGGAGTATTCATACTCAAGGAGGCATGTGGATATTTCACCAACCACAAATAATTGGAACAAAGTTCACGATGGATTTCTCTATGGGAAAAACAATAGTGGCCGAAAATCATGCTCTTTATTTGGATAGTCCTTCATGGGATAATCTTATAAAACATTGGTTTTTGGGCCCATATCAGTGTTGTCTTTGTGATAACCATGAGGAATCCATTAATCACCTCTTGAAATCCTATGTTTATGCTTCAACACTTTGGGAGTGGGGGGTTGAGGTTTGTAGGACACCAGAAAAAAACAAAGCATTTGTTCAAGCCACCCTGGATATATGGAAACCTTGTATTACTTCTCACCCTATTATTAATAAATCTTGGAAGTTATTTGCAAGGGCCATTTTATAGGTAATATGGAAAGAAAGGAATGTAAGAATTTTCAGAAATCTGTAGGCTACAGGGGAGTTTCTTCTTACCAAATTCAAGAAGACAATCTTGGAATTTGTGTCTATTTCCATTCTTCCTCCCATGCAAATTTCTATTTGTGCTTCGGACCTTCACATCCTTCAGTTCCTCGACTAAGAAAATATTCCACCCACTGTAACCAAAATTCCCTCCATCATCTCTAATATCCCTAATACCTAGTCCCGTCCAAACATTAATGTTATTAGGCTAAATTACGATGGGGCCTCTTAGGGAAAAACAGGGTTTGTAGGCTTTGGAGGAGTCTTCAGAAATCACAAGGGTGAAATTCTTTGGATTTACTATGGGAAATTAGGGATCAACATTAAAAATGTAGTTGAGCTTCAAGCTGAGGAGAACTAGATCGAAATTTAGAAGTCTAAGAAATTTTTTTTTTTAATTGTCGAAGGAGACTCAGCCTTTTCCACCCTTGATGCACTTAAGCTCCAGAGCGAAACTATGTTCAACAAATTGACTGCTAAGTGGAGGCTTTTGAAGGCTCTCCAGCACATCATCAACATAAGGGGTCTGTTGACCATATTAGCCCCTCCATTCAAGTTTTTGGCCAGCAGTCCCATTCGAATATGTTTGAAACCTCTTTTGTAGCCTAAGACCTCCATCTCCTGCCTGTCGTTACCATTCCCGCCCCCTGAAGTGCATTTAAAAAGGGCCGCAGATTCATTTTCAAAATACATAAGCCCCAGCCCTTTGGGTCCTAGCTCCTTTAGTTTATTATCCACGCGACCCAGACTCTGGACCAAGTACAAAGGCTCTAGGCGCCTAATCAAAATGCATCGGGCGTATTCCAAGCCGTCCGATCAAACACAAATCAACGCACCGCAACCCATTACTCTTGTGGTCCCCACCCCGCGTCCTCTGCTAAAAAACCAGGCCTGTTTCCATCGTACCGCTTATCCTCTGCTAATAACCGTCCGATTCTAAACACTCCATCTAACAGCTACCGCTCTCCCGAGTTGCATGAATTTTAGTCCCAGTGCGTAGTACCCTGGGCCCGCCATTCCATCGCTCACCAATGCATTTCTAACCGTTGATCTCGCCTTGAGATCGTGCGGCCCAGATCATTCGAACAACTAACTGTTGACCAAGCCTCCCTCCACGTCATTTTTCCACACGTCAATCACTTTTCTCTTCCACCATTTATATACTCCGTTCGTATGTTACGTTTTGACGTTCCACGAAGAAATCTCTACTCAGTCCGTCCACCATTGTTCCACTGTGTTTTCACCACCACCCTGCTTTCTTCCACCATATTATCATACCGCTTCGTCGCATGGCTATCTCCATTGCATTGCCATTCCTATGCATTTGTTTTTCTAACGAATTCATGGGTTTTGCAGGAATTCAACAACAAAGAATGACCAAAATTGACCGCTTTCATCACAGAAGCCAAGGACGCGTCGGGTGGCTGATTTTCAAATGCAAGATTTATGAAGAGGATTCTGGGTAGCTGCTGAGACATGACTTCTATTAAAAGAAGCATGAGTGAAAATCTATCGAACCCTCCAGATGTGATTAAAAAGATAGATTTCACAGATGAAGAATTTAATGCTACGACAGAAAATATTAGTCAGAGATTAAGGAATCCAGCGTCCGGCATCGAAGTTTTTAAATTCAAAATTCAAAATTTGAAGGCCGAAGGTACAATGCACAAGAAGAAACACCCTCCAGGTTTTATTTCCGCATATTTTTTCTCTCAGGGAAGGACAGAATGTTACATAGTTTATTCTTCATATCTTGTCTCGAGAGAAACCTTCACCAACAACATTTACTTCATGGGGCAGACTACAGAGTGCTTACAACACTTCAACGCCATCAAACAGCATGGGTGGGCACTTTCTCGCCATTTTGTTTTAATGAAACAATTAAATGTTTTCACCTACTTCTATTATGAGTTTTTCTTCTTCTTCCGCTATAAAAACCCAGAAGAAAGACATTGTAAGGGTTACAGAATTTTATCAGAAAATTGTGCTGTGAAAGGGTTTTGGGGTATACATTTTGTAAAGCTCTTGTATGAAGGCTCAGAGCCCGTAGGGTCTCAGTGAGGAGGAGTCCTATCTGTCTTAGAGGATTCTGGTCTTTGGTATCCCACAGTATGTAACTTTCTCTGATGTGTTTAATATAATATTTCACTTCATCCATCTTCTTGTATCATGTACTGGAATGCGAGTGGCTCACTGATTTTAGGTAAGGATTTATCCTAGTTGATACCCATACTTGGATCAGTCAAGTGCTTTAAATATGGCTCAGGCATGATATACTGTTTCATATGCATTTCATCCATATTTCTGCTATATTAGTTACTTTGGGAGGGTGCTTTTAAAACGCCATTGTCATGTATGGATTCTTAGATCGATAAGCCCATATGTGGTTCTGTTGTGTATCTGGGGATCAGTCCAAAGTTAACTAATATCTTCTTAATGTTTCTTTCACCGCACCTACTTTCTGATATTTGATTTCTGTGGCATACTAGTTGAATTGGCCCTCTTTACAGTAAATTGTCTCTTAACTGTCTTATGCTTTTTATATTGGAGCTTTGCATCTTGTCTCTGCAACATTACTTTTCTCCGTGATAGTTTCTGTAAGTTTTGGTCCCATCTAAATCAATTTCCTTGTTTTACAAAGAGATAGCATGTGAGCTGAAGCTGACAACTTCATACATTATATTATATGCTCCTTGCTTTGCTAATATGTCCTAGGCACTAGTCTATGGCAACTCTAGGCTGTCTCTAGGAGCGACAACATCTTTTTGGCGCCGTTGCCGGGGAACGAAGTTAAGAAAATCATTATCCTTGGGCCTCGACAAATCATATTCACTCTCTAATCAGGTGAGCACAGAGAGTTGAAGAGTTGTATATCTCTCACCTTGGCGACTCCACTGTTGTTTATGTGATAAATCTATTTGTAGCCCTGGCTCCTCGAAAGCCACATTTGAGGTCAGATACGTCTTAGCCAAAGACCCCTTCAGTGTCTGGCGCAAAAAAGATCGTACATAGAAGAATTTGGAAGGAGAAGAGGTCGACCCGTGCTGAAATCCCTGAGCTTTCCATAGAAGATTATCCGTCCTCTTCTTCTCAAGAAATCCCAATAGAAAATCTCGACCCTACTGTGGGAGATACAGAATACTATTCAGATAGCCCACCTAGAGGAAGTGAAAAGCTAGAGAGAACTTTCACCCTACTCCTGAGGCTGAGGTAGTCAAAGAAGTCACTAAAGTAGCTGCTGTTAACTGTGAACTATTCCCATCTACACCTCAGGCTGTTGTACAGTATATTCCTATTGTTATTCATACTCCACCTCCTCCTCTTCCTCCATTTGTACACCAGATTGTTGCAAAACCTACACCTCCTCCAATGGCTAATGTCCTAGCCTTTTTGTTGAATAAATATGCTCCCCCGGCATTACCTCAAGTGCTGAATGATATGCCACAGGATTATTTGAAGATCTTCCCCAGATTCACTGGGGAAAATGAAATTGATGCTCAGAAACATCTTGAGACTTTTTGCTCTTTTGCAGAGAACTTTAATTTAGAACATTTGGATGTAGTCTTAAGACTATTTGTGCAATCTCTGGATGGTGAAGCCAGGAAATGGTTCAAGACATTGGGAAACCGCTCCATAACCACTTGGGACGAAATGGAGAATACTTTTCTCAGAAAGTGGGGAGAGAAGAAAGACCATGGACAGTGTCTTACTGAGTTCAATACACTCAAGAAGAAACATAATGAAGGGGTGTTCGAATTTATCAAGAGATTTAATAAGTTATATCTAGACCTCCCTGCAGATATGAAGCCTCATCAGAATGCTGCCAAAGTTGTTTTCATAGCAGCCTTTGACTCAGATTTTGGTTTCTCTCTCAGGGAAAGGAAGCCCGCCACCCTAGATGACGCTCAGTCAGATGCTCTTGAGTTGGAAGCAAATTTTGCCTCCACAGGAAAATTAAGAGGAAAGGCTGAACAGGATACCAGAAGAAGGGGTAAAGAGGAAGTATCTACTTCTAATCAGGATAAGGATTCAGATAGAATTGAAGAAATGAGAAAAATGATTAAGAATCTTTCTAATAAATTGGTCAAGCTTGAATTGGAAACTAAGAATTCAGCCTCCAAGAACTTCCAGAATGCTCCAAACAAGGGTTACAATCCTCAGTATAGAAAGCCACCCCTGCAAATATTTCCAAGGGAAGCAAAGGAGCAACAAGACCAAGTGCCACACCCATTATACCTAGAAGGCCCAGCTGATGATTCTACTGAAGATGCTGCCTATGAACTGCAAGATGCAAACCTTGCCTTCTCAAACAATGATGAAGTAGAATGTCCATTGCACAAAGAAGAAGAAGAGATCAGAGACACAGAAGATGCAGAAATTGATCATTATTGCAAACAGTTTAATGATTTCATGCAAGCACATTTCAATAGAAGATATGATCTCAGATCTTCCAGGAAGAGAACTCGTACTCAAGAACAAGAAGAGGAGCCACTCCAGAAGGAAGCATCTGCTCAAAAGGAGTCAACAATGCAGAAAGCCACGGACAAAGGTAAGGGTCCTCTAAACAATCCTCTGCAGTCTAATGATCAAATTCCTTCTTCTTAAAAAGTAGTAAGTCCTCCTAATGTTGAGTCTGTAACAAAAGAAGTTAAACCTGCAGCTGAAAATAAAGAGTCAAAATAAGTTGTAATAGAAAAGTCCCCTCCCGATTTTAATCTACAAAAGGAACTTGAGAAAGTCAAAATCCCAATCCCCCTGACTGAGCTGTTGAAACAGCCTACATATCAATCTCAAATTACTTCTTTATTTTTCCCTCCTGAAGCACCAATAATTCCAGACAGCTTCAACCTCCAAGAAGAAAGACCCATGGTAGTTTTTGGCCCACATGTCGAGGAGATAGATCCCTCTACTCCTCCATTTTATGTGTCTCTAGTGATTCATGACCTGCTGTTACACAATTGTATGCTAGATTCTGGAGCTTCCCATAATCTTATGCCTCTATCTGTCATGGAACAACTAGGTTTACAAATCACACGTCCATACAAAGACCTATATTCATTTGATTCTAAAAGAGTTAAATTCTTGGGAATGATTAAAGATTTAGTGGTCAATTTGGCCCAAATTCCAGCAAAAAGTATAGTAATGGACATTGTGGTGGCTGACATCCCAGCTCGCTTTGGCACGCTGTTGTCAAGGTCCTGGGGAACAAAAATTGGTGGGTCACTTAAATTAGACTTAACATATGCCACTATCCCAGTTTTTGGTGGCCAGGAGAGGAGGTTATACAGAGAAACCACATTTGTCAAGATGGTTACTAAGGCTGACAACTCAGTCAACTCACCAATCTATAGTCAAGAAGGAGATTTTTCATGTTTTGTGCTTGAAGAAGATCAAGATTTTGCTCACGAATCATCCTTCTGTCAAATCAAGACTAAGCAGCCTTTAGAGAATTATGAATCAGGAATATGGTCTCTACATTTTGATGGAGCAAATTCAAGAGAAGGTAATGGAGCTGGGGTATTATTGATATCTCCTACAGGAAAATGGGTCCCACTGTCTTTCAAATTGGAATACGAGGCTACTAATAATGTAGCTGAATATGAAGCTTTGTTGTTGGGATTACAAACAGCTAGGAGCATGGGCATACAAAGTTTAAAAGATCTGGGAGACTCTGAACTGGTGGTCAGACAGATCAGAAACCAATGTCAAACCAGGCACCCTCGGTTGAGGGCCTACAGGAATGAAGTGTGGGACATGGTGGAGAACTTCTTCTTAGCATTTAATATCCAGTTCATGCCCCGGGAATAGAACAGAATGGCAGACTCCCTTGCTGTGGCTGCTAGTACATTCTGTCCCCCTCAGAACCCTCACTTAAGATACGAAGTGGAGGTATGTTATTGACCATCAATCTCATATAATATTAAGCATTGGCAGGTATTTGAAGATGATGAACAGATGAAGAGATTCTTGGAGACAGTAGGGGAATTCTTCAATATGGAAATTGATGATTGTGAAGAAGAGGAAGCTGGGGATACTTCAAAGAATAAATGGGAGGAGAAAATGGCATGAAGTAAAGTGTTGTAGTTAAAGGGAAATGTCATCCCTAGAGGGTTGGTGCCTCTAGAAAGATTATTTGACAAGAATGATGTCCCATTGTAGCCTAGTAAAGTGGTGGAAGAAAATTAGGTAGAAGATCTAAATCTGGGTACTAATGTTGAGCCCAAAATTGTCAAATTATCTAAGAAGGTCCCAGAAGAATACAAGCAGAAATACCTGAAATTGTTTAAGTCATACAGAGATGTGTTTGCATGGTCCTATCAAGACCTAAAAACTTTTGATGTCGATATAATGCAGCATAAAATTCCCTTAAAAGCAGATGCAAAGCCTCATAAGCAAAAGCTTAGACAAATAAATCCACTGCTGCTTCCTTCCATTGAGAGAGAAATTAAGAAGTTTCTTAAGGCCAAAATAATTGTGCCATTGAGGTACTCAGAATGGGTGGCAAACCTGGTCCCTGTCTGAAAGAAAAATGGAGAAATAAGGCTATGTGTGGATTTCATAAATTTAAACAGAGCATATTTAAAAGATAATTATCCACTGCCCAAGATGGACAACATCCTGCAGAAAGTGGTTGGAGCTTCTAGAATGTCAATGATGGATGGTTTTTCTGGTTATAATCAGGTGGCTGTACTTCCAGAGGATCAGAAGAAAAATGCATTCACAACACCATGGGGGACATTTATGTATGCCAGGATGCCTTTTGGATTGATTAATGCAGAGGCCACTTTTCAAAGGGCTATGGACATTGCTTTCGTTGGGGAGCAGGATAAATTTTTGGTGGTATACCTTGATGATATAACTGTGTTTTCAAAAGATGATACTGAGCATATTGAGCATCTATGCAAAACCTTTGAAAAATGCAGAAGGTATGGTCTTTCCCTCAATCCACAAAAGTCTTTATTTGCATTAGAGGAAGGCAAGCTTTTAGGGCACATCGTGACTAAAGATGGGGTGAGGATAGATCCCAAAAGAGTAGAGGTTATAAATGGTATCCCTGTTGGCAATATGATGCAGAGTGTTGTCCTTGATGGAAACCCACTTGATGAAGATGATGGCAACCTACTTGATGAAGTTGTTCTTGACTTGATGAGCTTGTGAAGGATGTACATCTGATGTATCTACAATCTATACAGAAGGTGTAGAAGAAATAATTTCCAGAATGGGCCAGAACAATGATGAAAAGTGTATGTCACAAGGCATACGCGAGTTTAGTAAAGGGAAGTCGCGTATGCACGCGGAAAATTACGTTCCAAGTCGCGTATGGTATTTTGTGCTCCCAAATTAGAATACCAAGGGGCATTACCATGGGATTGACCCATTGTATTGAGCACTGGATTGTCTATTTGATCCCGTCCTGGAAAACCATCAAAAGTAATGTGGTTTTGACTCATGGTATTGAAAAAAGGCTAAATGTATATAAGGAGAAGAAATTCATTGTGCAAAGGGGGTGCAAGTGTTTGGGCTTTAATGAATACTTCACTCTGAAGTATATCTGCATGGTTGAACTCTGCTCTTAACTGATAGATCTGAATCTATGATGCATCTATGAACATGATGAAGGTTCAAGATCTCTAGATCTTGAAATGGTGAATCTCTTGGATGATCTGAAAAGAAGTGATGAAGCCCTGGCGCAAATCTGTTGAAGAAGTTGAAGAAATCTGGGTAAGTTCATAGATCTGGTCTGCTCTGCAAAATTTATCTTTTATAAATCTATACGCAGGTTCGGTTCGTGAAAAGCGCGTGCATACACGGCTCTATTCAGACAAAAGCGCGTATGGGAAGTTAGGGTTTATTTGAAGAATTTACTGAAGTATACGCAGGTTAGTCTTATGAAACATGCGTACATACGCGGGTCTGATTTGATGAAAGCGCGTATGGCATCTGAATTAATGGGGTCTCAAAGTTGAATGCATTTCTGAATGTCTGTTCTGAAGTTTGGGTTATCTCTGATATTCTGGTTACAGTGGTTTCACTGTTCTGTTTGAAGCATTGGGAAAAGTATGTTTGATGATAAGTGAAGGGTTGTGTTGGAGCTGTTGGATCCAGTTTGAAAATTGATGAAACGTGGTCTGCGGTGGATCTGAGGGTTGAAGCCTTCAGTATGTTTGTAGAAGCTTTCTGTGAGTAGAAGCTGGTGCTAATATCAGGGGGTAGTAGCTCCCTTCTAGGAGAGGCTGGTAAACGAGGAGCAAGGGGTTGTAAATCCATTCTAGGAGAGACTGGTAAACGAGAGAAGGTTGTAGCCTTTTGTAGGTGGGTGCCTGCGTGCTGGTCTGAGTCTGCGCCAGTACATGGTTGTAAGATGTTTTCTTTATAATAAAATATTGAAGGCTGAGACAACGACAGCAGTGGTTTTCTCCCAAATTGGGTTTCCACCTAAAATCCTGGTGTTCATGTGTGTTGCTTATGTGTGATGATTATTCTGTTCTTTCTGCACCTGTTTACTGTGTACTATTTTCTAAAACATCTGATGAAAGAATAATGCAATGATCTAAGTTAAGAATTAAGTGCATCTCTGGACATACGCGAGTTCCGTAAAGGAGATCCGCGTATATACGCTAGTTTTCTTCAGTAAAGTAGCGTATGGGTTTTTAGAAAAGAAAAAGAAAAAGTTTTATTGTCTGCACTAAATACTGATTCACCCCCCCCTCTCAGTATTTTTCCAACAATTGGTATCAGAGCCGGTCCTTCTGAAAAAGCTTAGCCGCTAGAAGGAAGATCAAGCAAGATGAGCAATCAAGATGGAACTGCATCTATCAAGCCTCCACTCTTTAATGGAAGCAATTTAATCTTCTGGAAAATAAGGATGAGATCCTATCTTCAGTCTATGGGAGCAGATGTATGGGCCATTGTTGAACAAGGATATCAATATCCAGCTGCAATACCAACAGATCCGACTGAAAAGAAGAATTATGAAATAAATGCAAAGGCATTCAATGCTCTAACAGGAATTCTAACTGAATCGGAATTTGTCAAAGTTATGCAGCTGAATACAACAAAAGAGATATGGGACAAAATCATTCTAAGTTATGAAGGTGATGCAAAGGTAAATAGTGCAAAACTTCAAACTCTCAGAATTGAATATGAAAATTTAAAAATGCATAGTGATGAGAGTATTGCCAGTTTCTTTTTACGTCTTGATGATGTTGTAAATCGTATGAGAAATCTGGGAGAAACAATCATGGATTCTAATTTGGTTGAGAAAATCTTAAGATCACTAACGGCAAAATTTGAATCAAAAGTCTCTGCTCTTGAAGAAAAACAGGATCTTCAAACTCTTACTGTGGTACAACTTCATGGCTTACTGACTGCATATGAAATGAGGAGAGGAGGACCATCTGAAGTCAAAGAAGTTGTTTTTAAAGCTTCCACAAAAGGGAAAGAAGTTCAAAGAGCAGAAGGATCAGGATATATCTCAGAAGAAGATGAGGCAAACTTTGTGAGAAGACTCCAACTAAAAACCGGAAGATTCAGAGGTAAGCTTCCTTTCAAATGTTTTGATTGTGGAAGAGTTGGTCATTATGCTGCAAATTGTCCTTATAAAGAAACATCTTCTAAAGGGAAAGAAGTAGCAAGAAGGAATAAGAACCGATCTAGCACTAAGAAAAGTTACTATACTAATGAGGACAGTGATGGGTTATCTGATAGTGAGGAAGAATGTGAACAAGATCTTAGACTTCTCATGGCATTTGAAAAGGATTCTAAAGAAGACAAGGATGCGTTTATGGATGCTCTTGATGACAATGATTTTCTTGATCAAAACAATCAACTCAAAATATGCTTGGAAGAAAGTAAAATAATCATAGAGACTCTGAAAAAGCAGAATGAAGAAGCGAAGAATCACAATGAGAAATTAGAATGTGAAGTAGTAAGTCTAAGAAAAGAACGTGAGAAAGTAAAGACTCTGAATCTTAGATTTGCTAAAGGATCTGAAACCTTAGATGAGATTATCAAGGTACAACGTTCTCCTCTTGTAAAGACAGGTCTTGGATATACCGGAGAATCTTCTCAGGCTTCAGCACCAAATTATCTAAAAGCAGCTATAGCTGGTTTACTACATTCAGCCACTCAGTAAGGGAATAAAGAATCTTTACAGGTAAAGCATGATCATCACAACTCAAGGAACACTAACAGGGATATCGTTCAAAGAAGCTACAACCAACAGGTAAATTCAAATAGAAGATTTCATGATCGCATAATTTTTTACTTCAATGGACAATGTTTCTCATGTCACAATTTTGGTCATAAAGCTGTTCAATGTGTTGCATATAAAACCATCATGACAAGAGAAGCAAGAAAGAAAAGGATGGATGTTGAACCAAAGAAGAACACCTATAAAAAATTTTCTCCTCTTCAAAATGAAGTTGAATGTACTTATTGCAATAACTTTGGCCATGAAGAATCTAAATGCAGGAGCAAAGTCCAGCCAAAATTGCATTTTCCTTCAAGTTCCAAAGTATGGAAAAAGAAGGAATTACAGGTTGAAAATTGTGGGATAGCGTTGTTTGCAGAAGGTGAAGAAAATAAATGGTACATTGATAGTGGATGCTCGAGACACATGACAGGTGACAAAAGCAAACTTCTTGCATATAATGCTCTAGAAAAGGAAAAGAAAGTTACATTTGGAAATGATACTCCTGCTGTAATTAAAGGAAAAGGGTCCGTGTTTCTAAAAGAAAAGGTGAAGGCTACTGATGTCATGTATGTGGATGGATTAAGGCATAACCTGTTAAGTGTAATTCAAATGTGTGATCAAGGAACTGAAGTTGTCTTTAGTTCAAAAGAATGTGTGGTTTGTGATCTTGATACAGGAAAAACTATTATAAAAGGGAAAAGAACTCCAAGCAACCTGTATGTATTGAAGAACTGCAAAGATCAATGTTACTTGAGCAAATCTTCAGAAAATTGGCTATGGCACAGAAGGCTGGGGCATCTGAGCTTCTCTCAAATCAACAAATCAAGCAGACTTAATGCTGTTCGTGGTCTTCCCAATATTACTCTACCAGAGAATATCATATGCAAATCTTTCCAATTCGGTAAGCAGACCAGAGTACAATTTAATGCCAAAGAAGGATCATCAAGTAAGCCTATTGAACTCATTCATACTGACATATGTGGTCCTATGAGGAAAAATTCACCACGTGGGGAAGAATACTATATCTTATTTATTGATGATTTCTCTATAATGTGTTGGGTTGGGTTGATTAAACACAAAGATGAAGCATTTGAAAAATTTCAGATTTTCAAGGCTCTGGTGGAAAATGAATTAGATCTAAAAATCAAGTGTCTTAGATCTGATCGAGGAGGAGAATATACATCAAATGAATTCCTTGAATTTTGTGAACAACATGGCATAAAAAGACAGTTCTCTGTAGCTGGCACTCCACAACAAAATGGCGTAGCAGAAAGAATGAATAGAAAAATTCAACAAATGGCTAGAGCTATGCTTGATGATTTTGGAACACCTGACACTTTCTGGGGAGAAGCGGCACATACAACAGCAAACATTCTCAACAAGGCACATGTTCGGGTAAATAGTGACAAAACTCCATATGAACTCTGGTATGGTAACTCTCCCTCTGTGAAGCATTTTAGAGTTTTTGGAAGTAAATGCTTTATAAAAAATAATGATGAAAAGCTTGGCAAGTTTGAACCTAGATCAGATGAAGGGATACTTATTAGTTACTCATCTACAAGCAGAGCATACAAATGTTACAATAAAAGGCTTCGAAAGATTGTTGAATGTATTGATGTTGTTATTGATGAGTCTCCTGCAGCTCCTAAAGAAGAAAAACAAACAATAGAAGAAGATGATGGTGATTTTTGTCCTTCTACATCAAATATAAATGATATAGACAGTGGATCCAATGAAGAACCTAAAGATGATTTATCTGAAAAGGCTCCATCCAGATATGTTCAAAAGAATCATCCTGAATCTCAAATTTTGGGAGACAAGGAATCATGTGTACAAACAAGGAGGACTCTTGTGGGATCTTCTAGCTATCTGGCACTTCTATCCACAATTGAACCACATAATGTCAATCAAGCTAGCAAAGATGAATGTTGGATTCAAGCCATGAATGAAGAGCTTGATAAAATTGAAAAGAATCACACTTGGGAATTGGTACTTAGACCACATGATAAAAATGTCATTGGAACTAAATGGATATTCAAGAACAAGTTAAATGAGAATGGGGATGTTATAAGAAACAAAGCTAGACTGGTTTGCAAGGGGTATACTCAACAAGAAGGTATAGAATTTGAAGAAACTTTTGCTCCTATAGCTATACTTGAAGCCATAAGAATTTTTCTTGCTTTTTCAAGTTTTCAAAAAATCAAAGTTTATCAAATGGATGTTAAATATGCATTTCTCAATGGTGATCTAGAAGAAGAAGTGTATATAGAACAACCGGAAGGATTCATTTTGGGAAATGATGAAAATCTTGTTTGTAGACATAAAAAGGCTCTATATGGTCTCAAACAAGCTCCAAGGGCATGGTATTATCGTCTTGACAAATATCTTCATCAACAAGGATTTTCAAAAGGGTCTGCTGATAGAAACTTATACACAAAAGTTGAAAATGATAAACTATTGATTGTGGTTGTATATGTTGATGATATCATTTTTGGGAGTAATGAATATTCTATGAGTCAGAAATTTGCTTCTATCATGCATCAAGAATTTGAAATGTCCTTACTTGGAGAACTAACATTCTTTCTTGGCTTGCAAGTGCTTCAAACTACAGATGGTATATTCTTATCACAAGCAAAATATCTTAAGCAAATTCTGAAGAAGTATGGCATGGAAGAATGCAAACCTGTAAGTACACCAATGATAACCGGATGTAATCTCAGTTCTGATGATCATTCTCTCGTGGTGAATCAACCAGAATACAGATCAATGATAGGAAGCCTCCTTTATATCACTGGGACTAGACCGGACATTATGCATGCAGTTGGGATTGTTGGATGATTCCAAGCTAATCCAAAAGAATCTCATCTTCAGGTTGTCAAAAGAATATTCAAATATCTGCAAGGAACTCAAGACTTTGGACTATGGTATCCAAAGAATGTTGATCTTACTTTTCATGCTTACACTGATGCAGATTGGGCTGGAAATGTTGATGATTGGAAAAGCACTAGTGGTGGTGCATTCTATATGGGGCCCCGGTTAGTATCTTGGTTCAGCAAGAAGCAAAACTCTATTGCCTTATCTATAGCAGAAGCAGAATATGTGGCTGCCGCATCATGTTTCACTCAACTTCTTTGGATGATGCAAACATTACAAGACTTTCAAATCAAATGTTCACCTCCCATCTCCATCATGTATGATAATACAAGTGCCATCAGCATCTCAAAGAATCATGTTATGCATTCGAAGACCAAGCACATTCCCATCAAGTATCACTTCTTACGTGAACAAGTGCTTGAAAAAAAGGTGAAGTTGGAGTATGTTCCCTCCAAAGAACAAGTTGCTGATATCTTTACCAAACCTCTGCCCAGGGAAGCATTCGAATATCTAAGACAGAAGCTGGGAGTAGTCTCTGCCAGTCAGAAGAACAAATCTGCTTAAATTCAGAAGATTAATTTGGATACGCGGGTTTCTTGAAAGACAGTCGCGTATATACGTGAGTTCATACACAGAAAAACGCGTATGAATGGTTGCTGACAATTTTTTTCAAGAATGCACAAGCAAAGGGGGAGCCTTGGTCACATGGAAAGGATGCACAGTTTCAGGGGGAGCATTAGCCTTGCTGAGCATAATGCATTGTTGGCATTATGATGATTCTGAAATATGATCTGTCTTAAGGTCTTTTTGGTATTGATTATAAAAAGTCATATTTGTAATTTGATGAAACGGTCATGTTGAGACCTATGATGTAAAGTTGTAATATTATGTCATGTAAGGACTTGTTCAAATTTGTAAACCCACTTGGCTGGGTAGTTGAGTCAAAATGTGTAAACCCACTTGGTTGGGTATTTGAGTCGCATATGTAAATCCACTTGGTTGGATCGATGATGTATGTATGAGTCTTTGGTGATAGGAAGGTCATAGAGTCATGCACTTCATTGAAAATTATGTTTGAAGATTCAGCTTGAATTCAGGGGGAGCATGGTAACTTCAGTGCACATCAGAACTGCAAAGCGCTTCCTTCTTTTGGTTTTTGATCTGCCCTTTGCCCTTGATGACAAAGGGGTAGAGTGACATGGTGTTTGAATAGGGAAAGAATAATGGTTGTGCTTATTGTATCTATCTGTTGTGGTGATCAAACACCATCGGGGTTGCCATCAAGTCCAAAGGGGGGGATTGTTGGCAATATGATGCAGAGTGTTGTCCTTGATGGCAACCCACTTGATGAAGATGATGGAAACCTACTTGATGAAGTTGTTCTTGACTTGATGAGCTTGTGAAGGATGTACATCTGATGTATCTACAATCTGTACAGAAGGTACAGAAGAAAGAATTTCTAGAATGGGCTAGAACAATGATGAAAAGTGTATGTCACAAGGCATACACGAGTTTAGTAAAGGGAAGTCGCGTATGCACACGGAAAAGTATGTGCCAAGTCGCGTATGGTCTTTTGCGCTCCCAAATTAGAATACCAAGGGGCATTACCATGGTATTGACCCATTGTATTGAGCGCTGGATTGTCTATTTGATCCCGTGCTGGAAAACCATCGGAAGTAATGTGGTTTTGGCTCATGGTATTGACAAAGGCTAAATCTATATAAGGAGAAGAAATTAATTGTGCAATGGGTGTGCAGGTGTCTGGGCTTTAATGAATATTTCACTCTGAAGTATATTTGCATGGTTGAACTCTTCCCTTAACTGATAGATCTGAATCTATGATGCATCTATGAACATGATGAAGGTTCAAGATCTCTAGATCTTGAAATGATGAATCTCTTCGATGATCTGAAAAGAAGTGATGAAGACCTGGTGAAAATCTGTTGAAGAAGTTGAAGAAATCTAGGTAAGTTCATAGATCTGGTCTGCTCTGCAAAATTTATCTTTTATAAATCTATACACAGGTTTGGTTCATAAAAAGCGTGTGCATACGCGGCTCTATTCAGACAAAAGCGCGTATGGGCAGTTAGGGTTTATTTGAAGAATTTACTGAAGTATACGCGGGTTAGTCTTATGAAACATGCGTACATACGCGAGTCTGATTTAATGAAAGCGCGTATGGCATCTGAATTAATGGGGTCTCAAAGTTGAATGCGTTTCTGAATGTCTGTTCCAAAGTCTGGGTTATCTCTGATATTTTGGTTACAGTGGTTTCACTGTTCTGTTTGAAGCATTGGGCAAAGTATGTTTGATGATAAGTAAAGGGTTGTGTTGGAGCTGTTGGATCTAGTTTGAAAATTGATGAAACTTGGTTTGCGGTGGATCTGAGGGTTGAAGCCTTCAGTATGTTTGTAGAAGATTTCTATGAGTAGAAGATGGTGCTAATATCAGGGGATAGTAGCTCCCTTCCAGGAGAGGCTGGTAAACGAGGAGTAGGGGGTTGTAGCTCCCTTCCAGGAGAGACTGGTAAACGAGAGAAGGTTTTAGCCTTCTGCAGGTGGGTGCCTGCGTGCTGGTCTGAGTCTGCACCAGTACATGGTTGTAAGATGTTTTCCTTATAATAAAATATTGAAGGCTGAGACAACGGCAGCGGTGGTTTTCTCCCGAATTGGGTTTCCACCTAAAATCCTGGTGTTCATGTGTGTTGCTTATGTGTGATGATTATTCTGTTCTTTCTGAACCTGTTTACTGTGTACTATTTTCTAAAACATCTGATGAAAGAATAATGCAATGATCTAAGTTAAGAATTAAGTGCATTATCAGATCTCTGGACATACGCGAGTTCCGTAAAGGAGATCCGCGTATATACGCTAGTTTTATTCAGTAAAGTAGTGTATGGGTTTTTAGAAAAGAAAAGGTAAAAGTTTTATTGTCTGCAATAAATACTGATTCACCCCCCCCCCCACTCTCGGTGTTTTTCCAACGAAAAACTTCTAATTACATCTATTCTAAGATTGAATGTAGGGGCATTTACTAGATTAGGTTTTAAAACCTATATGTTTTGTATCAAATCACTTTTGGTTTCAATGGGAAACTTTATGGCTAGTTTGTGTTTTACATGTTGAATATAAAAGGTTTTTTCTCTCATTGTTTGAGACCATGGATATGAAGATGAAAACCTATGTACTTGATTCCACACTCATTTTATGTGAAATTACTTTTTGTTTCTAAATACTATATACATGTTGAATGTGAGGCAATTAGATCTATTCCAGAAATTGACTGTAGCGGTATTTACTATATATGTCACCTTTCATAAAAGATGAGATCCAGAGGCTACCTGGCCCTTTACAGACTCTGCCTATAGAACTACCATGGATATGAAAATGAAAAACTTCTAATTAGATCTATTCTAAAGATTGAATGTAGGGGCATGTACTAGATTAGGTTTTAAAACCTATATGTTTTGTATCAAATCACTTTTGGTTTCAATGGGAAAATTTTATGGCTAATTTTTTTTTTACATGTTGAATATAAAAGGTTTTTTCTCTCTCATTGTTTGAGACCATGGATATGAAAATGAAAAACTTCTATTTAGATCTATTCTCTAGAGCTATGGCTAATTTGTGTTTTACATACATTGACTCTTAGGTTAAAACCTATGTTAAAACCTATGTTTTGTATCAAATCACTTATGGTTTCAATGGGAAAATTTTATGGCTAATTCAAGTGTTTTACATGTTGAATATAAAAGGTTTTTTTCTCTCTCATTGTTTGAGACCATGGATATGAGAATGAAAAACTTCTATTTAGATCTATTCTAGAGATATGGCTAATTTGTGTTTTACATGTACATTGAATATAAAATGTTTTTTCTCTCATTGTTTGAGTCCATGGCTATGAAAATGAAAAACTTCTATTTAAAACTATTCAAGAGATTGATTGACTTGTAGGGGCATTTACTCTTAGGTTATTTAAACCTATGTTTTGTTTCAAATCACTTATGGTTTCAATGGGAAACTTTTATGGCTAATTCAAGTATTTTACATGTTGAATATAAAAAGTTTTTTTCTCTCTCATTGTTTGAGACCATGGATATGAAAATGAAAAACTTCTATATATTTAAAACTATTCGAGAGATTGATTGACTTGTAGGGGCATTTACTCTTAGGTTAAAACCTATGTTTTGTATCAAATCACTTATGGTTTCAATGGGAAACTTTTATGGCTAATTTGTGTTTTACATGTTGAATATAAAAGGTTTTTTTCTCTCTCATTATTTGAGACCATGGATATGAAAATGAAAAACTTCTATTTAGATCTATTCTAGAGATATGGCTAATTTGTGTTTTACATACATTGAATATAAAAGGTTTTTTTCTCTCATTGTTTGAGACCATGGATATGAAAATGAAAAACTTCTAGATATTTAAAACTATTCGAGAGATTTATTGACTTGTAGGGGCATTTAATCTTAGATTAAAACCTATATTTTGTATCAAATCATTTGTGGTTTCAATGGGAAACTTTTATGGCCAATTTGTGTTTTACATGTTGAATATAAAAGGTTTTTTCTCTCTCATTGTTTGAGACCATGGATATGAAAATGAAAAACTATATAATTGGTTAAAACCTATGTTTTGTATTAAATTGCTTTTTGTTTCTAAATAAGTTATATGCACATTGAATATAAAAGGTTTTTTCTCTCATTGTTTGAGTCCATGGATATGAAAATGAAAAACTTCTATATTTAAAACTATTCAAGAGATTGATTGAGTTGTAGGAGCATTTACTCTTAGGTTAAACCCATGTTTTGTATCAAATCACTTATGGTTTCAATGGGAAAATTTTATGGCTAATTCAAGTGTTTTACATGTTGAATGACTTGTAGTTACTCTTAGGTTAAAACCTATGTTTTGTATCAAATCACTTATGGTTTCAATGGGAAAATTTTATGGCTAATTCAAGTTTTTTACATGCTGAACATAAAAGGTTTTTTCCTCTCTCATTTTTTGAGACCATGGATATGAAAATGAAAAACTTATATTTAGATCTATTCTAGAGATATGGCTAATTTGTGTTTTACATGTACATTGAATATAAAAGGTTTTTTCTCTCATTGTTTGAGTCCATGGATATGAAAATGAAAAACTTCTATTTAAAACTATTCAAGAGATTGATTGAATTGTAGGGGCATTTACTCTTAGGTTATTCAAACCTATGTTTTGTATCAAATCACTTATGGTTTCAATGGGAAAATTTTATGGCTAATTTGTGTTTTACATGTTGAATATAGAAGGTTTTTTTCTCTCTCATTTTTTGAGACCATGGATATGAAAATGAAAAACTTCTATTTAGATCTATTCTAGAGATATGGCTAATTTGTGTTTTACATATATTGAATATAAATTTTTTTTTCTCTCATTGTTTGAGACCATGGATATGAAAATGAAAAACTTCTATATGTAGGGGCATTTACTCTTAGGTTAAAACCTATGTTTTGTATCAAATCACTTATGGTTTCAATGGGAAACTTTTATGGCTAATTTGTGTTTTACATGTTGAATATAAAAGGTTTTTTTCTCTCTCTCATTGTTTGAGACCATGGATATGAGAATGAAAACCTTCTATTTCGATCTATTCTAGAGATATGGCTAATTTGTGTTTTACATACATTGAATATAAAATGTTTTTTCTCTCATTGTTTGAGACCATTGATATCAAAATGAAAAGCTTCTATATGTAGGGGCATTTACTCTTAGGTTAAAACCTATGTTTTGTATCAAATAACTTATGGTTTCAATGGGAAAATTTTATGGCTAATTTGTGTTTTACATGTTGAATATAAAAGGTTTTTTTCTCTCTCATTGTTTGCGACCATGGATATGAAAATGAAAAAATTCTATTTAGATCTATTCTAGAGATATGGCTAATTTGTGTTGTACATACATTGAATATAAAACGTTTTTTCTCTCTCATTGTTTGAGACCATGGATATGAAAATGAAAAACTATATACTTGGTTAAAACGTATGTTTTGTATCAAATTACTTTTTGTTTCTAAATACTAGATACATGTGACTGTAGGGGCATTTAGATCTATTCTAGAGATTGACTGTAGGGGCATTTATTAGATATGTCACCTTTCATAAAAGATGAGATCCAGAGGCTACTTGGCCCTTTACAGAATCTCCCTATAGAACTACCATGGATATGAAAATGAAAAACTTCTAATTAGATCTATTCTAGAAATTGAATGTAGGGGCATTTACTAGATTAGGTTAAAACCTATGTTTTGTATCAAATCACTTTTGGTTTCAATGGGAAACTTTTATGGCTAATTTGTGTTTTACATGTTGAATATAAAATATTTTTTCTCTCTCATTGTTTGAGACCATGGATATGAAACTGAAAAAATATATAATTGGTTAAAACCTATGTTTTGTATCAAATTACTTTTTGCTTAAAAATACTATATACATGTTGAATATCAATTGGATGCACATAACATGCAAGTTATGTGCAAATGATGGATGATGAATGACCTAAGTGAATCTCCATATCAATTGGATGCAAGTTATGTGCAGATGATGGATGATGAATGAGGTGATGTTGATCATAACCTTTACATCTATATGATAGGAAGCTTGATATACATAACAAGGTTTAGACTAGATATAATTTTGGAATTCAAGTTATGTGTAGATGATGGATGATGAATGACCTAAGTGAATCTCCATATCAATTGGATGCAAGTTATCTACAGATGATGGATGATGAATGAGGTGATGTTGATCATAGCCTTTACATCTATATGATAGGAAGCTTGATATACATAACAAGGTTTAGACTAGATATAATTTTGGAATTCAAGTTATGTGCAGATGATTGATGATGAATGACCCAAGTGAATCTCCATATCAATTGGATGCAAGTTATGTGCAGATGATGGATGATGAATGAGGTGATATTTTGATCATAACCTTTACATCTATATGATAGGAAGCTTGATATACATAACAAGGTTTAAAGACTAGATATAATTTTGGAATTTATATTAGTTGGAATATTTCAATCAACAACTAAACAAAGTCATCTATTACCAAAAAACACCAACAAATAGATATGAAGATACTTGAAAGAGACTGCAAATAATGGACTATAGTACCCAAAAGGTGAGAAAGTCATCTATTACCAATAAACAGATATTAAGATACTTGAAAGAGACTACAAACAATGGACTCTAGTACCCAAAAGGTGAGAAATTTACATTGAAAACATATAGAGATTCAACTAGAGGCTTGTGTGGATGACATGAAAAGTACAAGTGGACAATGTATAATTCTACTTAGGAAGAGTCTTTGGTTTAATGGTTAAGCAAGAAAGAGTCATTACTTTCTCTATCTAGAGTAGAAGTGGAATACATAGTAGTTACTTCTTTTTCAATGTTTTGGATGAAATGGGCTCTACAAGATATTAAGGTAAATTTCAGTGAACCTACATATCTATTAAGTGTTTCAATACAAGTGTAATAATAATTTCAAAAATAAAATATTATACTTCCTTCAATCACTAAACATATCATCATAAAGTACCACTTCCTCACACAACAAACATGTTCCAAAATATTTATAAAGTACATATGTATATATAAAGTACATATGTATATATAATTTATATAAACATGTTCCAAAATATTCTGAAATGTACACAGTAGTATTATAAATTTTCATATCTAATTAATAGAGACAGAGCCAAAAAAAGCAGAGACATCGCCAAAAAAAGCAGAGGCAGCGCCAAAAAAAGCAAAGACATTGCAAAAAAAATCAGATGTGTATATATAATTTATATAAGCATGTTCCAAAATATTCTCAAATGTACACAATAGTATTATAAATTTTCATATCTAATTAATAGAGACAGAGCCTAAAAAATTATAGACAGCCAAAAAAAGTAGAGACAGAGCCAAAAAAAGTAGAGACAGAGCAAAAAAAAGTACAGATGTATATATAATTTATATAAACATGTTCCAAAATATTCTCAAATGTACACAGTAGTATTATAAATTTTCAAGTCTAATTAATAGAGATAGAGCCAAAAAAAAGCAGATAGAGCCAAAAAAAGCAGAGAGAGAGCCAAAAATACCAGAGACAGAGCTGAAAATAGTAGAGACAGAGCCGAAAATAGCAGAGACAGAGCTGAAAATAGCAGAGACAGAGCTGAAAATAGCAGAGACAGAGCTGAAAATATCAGAGACAGAGCCAAAAATAGCAGAGACAACCAAAAAAAGTACATGTGTATATATAATTTATATAAACATGTTCCAAAATATTCTCAAATGTACACAGTAGTATTATAAATTTTCATATCTAATTAATAGAGACAGCCAAAAAAAGCAGAGACAGGGCCAAAAAAAGTAGAGACAGAGCCTCTCTCATTCATAAATTCTCTATTGAAAGATAGTGAATGTTAAACGTACGAAGACGCTGAAGACGCTGAAGAAAATGAAGACGCTGAAGTCATTGCAGAGGACACTGAAATCGCAGCAGAGGACGCTAAAGACGTCGTGGAAGACCTCTGCGACAAAAAAATCAACAAAAATTAAAACCAAATTTAAAAATCAATAGAAATTAAAACCAAATTAAAAACAACAACAACAACAACAAAACTTACAGAAATTTAAAATTTGGTATCTTACCTCCTTGAGCTTAATGCACACGCGAATGCTGGACAGAAGTGAGCGCGCACGAATGCTAGACAGAAGTGAGCGTGCGAGAATGCTGGATAGATATGAGTGCGCGGGAGAATGCTAGACATAAACGAGTGCACGGTAAATGTGAACAGAAACCCGGAAAAGGTTGCGGGAGATATATTTATAAAATAATAGTTCAGCCGAACTTTGTTTTCCGGTTTTCCAAACTCAGGCGAAAAATCTATTCTCCATTGCCGTCAGTACACCGTCAATGTAAACGGCAAACGAAGTTCAACCAAACTAAATTCAATAGTTCGGCCGAACTCCTAAATTGTTCGGCCGAACTATGACAAGAGTTCGGCCGAACTATGGAGGAAAAAAATTTTCCTCCCGGAATTGTCACAAAAGTGTTACCCATATTCACATTTTCTCCCCCATACCAGAGCTCATAAGAAGTTTTATCACTATTCACACGAACACGAGCCTTGTTGAGAATATTTACCGCAGTATGTGCTGCTTCTCCCCAAAAGGTATCGGGAGTTCTAGATTCATTAAGCATAGCACGAGCCATTAGTTGAACTATTCTATTCATTATTTCTGCCAAGCCATTTCATTGTGGAGTTCCAACTACAAAAAATTGTCTTTTTATGCCATAATGTTCACATAAATCAAATAATTCATCTGATATATATTCTCCTCCTTGGTCAGATCTAAGACATTGATTTTTAGATCTAATTCATTTTCAACCAAAGCTTTGAAGACCTTAAATGTTTCAAATGCTTCATCTTTATGTTTCAGTAAACCGATCCAACACATTCTAGAGAAGTCATCAATAAATATAATATAGTATTGTTCTCCACGAGATGACTTTTTCCTTACAGGACCACATATATCAATATGTATAAGTTCAAGAGGCTTACTTGCTGATCCTTCTTTGGAATTGAATTGCACCCTAGTTTTCTTACCAAATTGTCATGCTTTGCATATGCTACTTTCAAGCAGAGTGATGTTGGGTAGATCACGAACAACTTTGAGTCTACTAGATTTGATTATTTGAGAGAAGCTCAAATGTCCCAATCTTCTATGCCATAACCATTTTTCTATAGATTTACCTAAGTAGCATTTCTCTTGGCCACATTTCAATATATACAGATTTCTTGGTGTTCTAGTTCCTTTTATTACCGTTTTTCCTGTGTCAAGTTCACATAATACACATTCTTTTGAACTAAATACAACTTCATTTCCTTGATCACACTCAACAAGTTATGCTTTAATCTATCCACATACATAATATTGTTAGCTTTCACCTTTTCTTTTAGAAAAACAAAACCTTTACCCTTAATGATAGCAGGAGAGTCATTTCCAAAAGTACCATTCTTTTCCCTGTTTAATGCATTGTATGAAAGGAGTTTATTTTTATCACTTGTGACGTGTTTTGAGCATCCAATATCAATGTACCATTGATTTTCTTCCCTGTATGAAAATAAAGCTATGCCACAACTTTCAACTTGTAAGTCCTTTTTCCACACCTTGGATTTTGAGGGTATATACTCTTTTGGCTGAAAGTTTTCTCCTGCATTCAGATTCTTCATGTCAAAAGTTATTGCAATAAGGACATTCAATTTCGTTTTGAAGAGGAGAAAAGTTGTTATAAGTATTCTTCTTTATTCCAGTCTCATTTCTTTGCTTTCTTGCTTCTCTGGTCATGATGGTTTTGTATGCAACACATTGAGCAACCTTATGACCAAAGTTATGACATGAGAAACATTGTCCATTAAAGAAGAAATTTTTGCGATCATGAAACCTTGTATTGATGTTTACCTGCTGATTGATACTTCTGTTATTGTTCATCCTTGAATTGAAGCGGTCATTTTTTACTTGGGTGTTCTCTTTGTTCTTTTGGTGAGTAATGAAATGTTGTTGGCTGGTTTTAGCTACATTTAGATACCTTTGTGCTGAAGATTGAGAAGATTCTCCGATATATCCAAGACTTGTATTTACAAGAGGAGAGTGTTGAACCTTGATAATTTCATCTAAGGTTTCAGATCCTTTAGCAAATCTAAGATTTAAGGTTTTCACTTTCTCAATTTCCTTTCTTAGACTTAATATTTCACATTATAATTTCTCGTTGTGCTTCTCCTTTTCTATAAGATGATTTTTTAGAGTATCTATGGCTATTTTATTTTCTTCCAAACATATTTTGAGTTGAATGATTTCTTCAAGAAAATCATTTTCTCCTAAAGCATCCATAAATGTATCTTTAGTCTCACTAGTGTCCTTTTGAAATGTCATGAGTAATCTGATATCTTGATCAGATTCTCCTTCTTCACTATTTGATATACCATCACTATCTTCATGAGTATAATAATTTTTTCTATTGATGAAACATTTCTTATTTCCTTTTGCCAATTCCTTTCCATTTTCATGATTATCTTTATGAAGACATTTAGCAGCATAATGACCAAATCCTCCACAAGAAAAACATTTGAAAGGAAGCTTACCTCTAAACCTCATAGTGCCTGTTAGTCATCAGTATTTTTCACTGTCTTTATATGACTATAGAGTGGTTCTAGCTTTCTGAAAATAATATTCCTTGAATATATTGAGTTTAAGAAATCTCACTACCTTCATTATCCTTATAAACCTATTTTCACTATTCCTCAGTTGGTCTTCTCAAAGTCATCCTGTTGCTCCTAAAAAACTCCTTATGGGCTTATACCTCAAAGTCACCCTGTTTCTCTTAAAAAAATCCTTATGGGCTTATACCTCTCATTTTCATCCTCCTTTCCTGCCTATAACCTCATTGCCCTATTTTCACTTGTCACTGAACTCCACCTTCCCTCTAAGGTTTCCTATAGCTAACTCATTCCCATGTCCTTTTGGGAATAATAACCTATGAAAATACTTTGTTTTCACTTGAAAATATCCAAGTCAAATTCCAGTCAAAATCAGGTCAAAGGACCCTCCCACTAAGTCATTAGGGTTTTAAAACTTTTCAAGGTCATCCTTGGATGTTCCAGGCACTGCCTTTCCTTTGCTAGAATCTGGCTCAGATGTAATAGAATGTCAAGACATGGTTATTCAAGAAATACCTAAAATCCCCAAAAGGGATTATCTTCTCAGCTCAGAACTTGCTAATGAGAAAAATGGACAAATTTTGGCACTTTTGTAGGAGTGTTGAAAGATTTTTTAGCTGAAGGTACTGATGAGGTAGACTGTCTACTCTTGAATGAAAATAATGTACAACAAAGGAAAGGGGAGCAACTTAGTCTTGAAGATGATTAGGGTTTGTGAAATGGTTAGTCCAGTTGAGTGCCAAAACAATGATCACTTGCAGAAAATGACATGGAGGAAGAACACAAGGCCAAGCATGAATAAAGTTTATCAGAAAATATTGATGGAATATTGAAAAAGGTGAGGTGAACTAGAAGGAAATGAATGAAATTGAAAGGGCTATAGAGACCTTAGAAGACAACACTGATGATTGCTGTATAGAACTACAAACACCTAGGGTTTTGGAGAAAATGGCCAGAGAAGGTGAAAAGATAAGTTGAACTTAATGGTGGAAAGTACAGAAGATTGTGAAGATGCTGCTATGTGATTAAATCCCAAACTTGTCAAAATGAACTTGTCATGCCTCAAGGAGCAAAAGAAAAGTCAACTTCATGACTTCAACAAACCTGCAAGAAAAAGTGTAAAGAATATCAGTGAGAAAAGAAAAAGAGGTTTCAAACATTAGAAAGTGGGTTTTGCAATGATAAATTAAATCCATAAGCCTATAAAAGCCCATTTCAGAATTTAAATGAATCATTGTTGCTTAGCAAAGCATTAGAAGTTTCAAGGAGAGAAGAATTTATGAGTTTTCTGAGCGAATTTGGGAAAATTGTCTTGGCATTGCGCACCTAGGAGTTGGCGCTGTGCGTTTGCCATTTTTCCTCCACGCAAATTCTAAAGGTGTTGCATTCCTGGGAGGTGGCACTGCGTGATTGGATATGCACTGCACTCTTGCCCAACAGGGCCCTCTGCTCATTTTCATTAGCCCTGCACGCTCAGAACTGGCACTGCGTGCTTGGATAGAGAGGGTTTCTAAGCCCTCCAACCATTCAAACCACTTAAAAACGATTTCAAATTTCCTCCAAGGTCCTCCAAGGCACTGATAAGTGATAAGTGCATGTCCTAACCCATTTTGAATCTATTGTGATCATCATTTAATAAATGGAAATCCAACCTTAAAAGGAAACCCTAAGTTTTAGCTTGAAATCACTATTTCATTCCTGTTTCATCCTCCTTGAAGAAAATCAGTTATAAAAAAGGGTCATTATATTGCTTGAGGGTTTTCATTCATATAGTTTTCCCATTTATAACTCATTCCCTTCATTTCCAAAGCTGTCATTTCATTCCTTCCCCTCATTCATTTCATATCATCCCTAGGGTTTCCAAAACATAGTTTAACATGTATGAGGGTGAAGACAGTGGTATGGAGGCACAAATTCCAAGGAGGCATGATCATAAAGGAGGAAAGATAAACAGATTTGAACCCCTCAATAAAAGGGAACTCATGGCATCTCCTCTTACTATTTC
The DNA here is from genome assembly GCA_034641835.2 of Pinus albicaulis. Classification (NCBI taxonomy): domain Eukaryota; kingdom Viridiplantae; phylum Streptophyta; class Pinopsida; order Pinales; family Pinaceae; genus Pinus; species Pinus albicaulis. The sequence continues at coordinate 656,840,748 of CM076575.1, read as the reverse complement.
CTGCTTCAAACATGTAGGCTGCTTTGATTTTTGTGAGAAGGTGCAGCAAGTACAAAACCACCCTGAGCTAACAAGAATATTTATCATTAATTTGCATGACAAACAAGTTAGTATTTCCAGGGTCACCTTTGAGATGTCTACAAGTTCCATTGCAGATGCTACAGGAATACCAAGTGTGGGAGAAAAGTGGTTCAAGCAAGAAAACCCAGACATAAGTTACTTTGAACCATACCTTAAACCTAGGTATAAATATCACCAGAAATCCATCTTTCCTTTTTCTCATCTGCTTGATAGATATGCACCCATGATCAGGATAATCATGAAGTATTTCACATGTGAGGGAAGGTTTTCCTGCCTCTACTCATACCACATCTGGCTTCTTATGCATTTCACCAGAGTTAGGATGTTGCATATACCATATTATCTTTACCGAAGCATTGATAAAATGGACTACATAGTGCAAAAAAAGAATACAATCAGAAAATGCAAAGCCTTTTTCATCATTCTCTTATCAAGATGTTGGTTATGCACCAACTCCAGTAGAAGAACATTCCATGGCATACCTTCATTGCCCATGAGGTTTTCACTACTCCATATGGCCATCATCAGCAAGTTATTTTCTCATCCTCCCACATCCATTCCTCCATCACTTCCTGCTGTTCATACATCACCATCCACTCACATTCCTTCACCTCATGATGACCCTTCTTTCCACAACCCTTCACCCTCATATCATGATGACAAAGCATCAAGCAATGATGAGAACATTGAGACTGTTGGAACAGGGTCCTCCAAAGGCTGCGAATTGGGATATTTTTGAGTATTTTTGTATATTTTTTGCATATTTTAGTCTAATGCAGGGGTTTTGGGGTGGGTCAACGCCTCGAAATTCATTGTAATGGGTCAAAGGGTAGACCTAGAGTCCGCACACCATGGTTTGAGGACCACAGGAAAGTTAGGCTAACTTGTTATAAATAGATGAACATTTTGAGTCATAAGGTAGGAATGAATTGGAATTCATGCTACGTGCGAAATATTAGATCTAGTTGGGTTGTTAGGGTAAGGACTCCTGCTAGCTGTGTGCACAAAGATCCTCAGTCCTGCTGTGTGTGGACCCTGCTGCTGTGTGCGCAGGTTGGGTTTTGGGTATTGTAAGAAGATCTGAATGGTTAATGAATGTGAAAGATTGTTGGAACATATGGATCTGTGGGAATCACTGTTGATGCAAGTATTTGATATCTGTTTATTCTATGCATGCTTCTGTGTTAGGTACGAAACGTATTGTGTTATTTGTTTATGCTGCGTTGACATCTGATCTGGATCTGTTATGTTATACTTTATGCAAGAATACCTATGATAGCTGCGTTATTGTTCTATAAGTCTTTGATCTATTAATTTTTGTGATTATAATTGGTATTGCACATGTGGATGCGAAGGAAATTAGTAGATCTAGGCTCTGTAATATAAGATCTGGTAATTGTGAAGTTGAACATAGCTCTGCTTGACTTACCTACCCTCTCCTAGGGTGCAGAAACCTGGTTCCAGCACCCTCCCATACTGCTTTGGGTGAGACTTTGGCCTGCGCAAGCAAGTCACTGCCGAAAGGGCTAACAGTATAGGGGTTTGTTAGCAAACCTTAACCTCTGAACCTGGGTCAGGACCCCTCAAGCCAACAAATGGTTCTATTGCCTGGACATTGACACTGTAGTATGGGTTGAATCGCACCCGTATGTCGCACCTGAGGTGCCCACATGGGAAATGCAGATATCAAACATGGTCAATTACCACAGCCTAGCCCTAAAAGAGTGTATGGATGGTCCACAAGATGTTTCTTTCTTAGAATTAGAGGGGATGAGCACAATTACTAGGCCGCTCAGGCTACGAACAAGTAGAATTGAGATGCACCCTACGTTGGCTAAGATTGGGGAAATAGATACAATATAAAAAGTTATCATAAATCAGGCAACCCCTACAACAAGGAAACAACTGCGTTCAATCCTTGGCCACACAGGTTATTACAAGAAGTTTGTTCGAAAGTATGCACTGATCACAACACCTCTGAGAAACTTGACTACGAAGGAGGTCCGGTTATGTTGAGATGACGCATGTCAGGCAAACATGTCTCTGGTTTTTAAGTACCTAGGGAACAAGCCTATGTTGGGGGAGGATGCATAGGAGGCGCGAGTGTTTAATCCAAGCGTAGTAGGTATGTTGAGTGCACAGGAGGTGTGAAAACTAGTTGTTGGCACAATAAAATCTGGTCAAAATCAAAATTTACCATTGAAAGGAGCGGCTGGTTGGCATTTAGTGAGGCAAATTTTGGTGATATTTTACTGTTTACCTAATGGTAAGTTTTAGATGAATTTTACCCTATCGTTGGTTGATCGCAAGAACTATAAGAAGGGCAGGATAACTTAGACAATGGTTTTGTGTTATGTGAATAGCTTGTACTTGTCTTGTTGTCTCAGGCAGATTTGAGCTGTGAGTTTTTTTGGGTCTATAGTGTCCCTCTCATGTCTAATCAACCTGCTCCTTCTGACAGTAGCCACCCAGAGTTGGAATTCATCTTCTGTGCCATAATGACAGCCACTAATCATGCTGAAGCATCAGTGCTAGTATCTTCAGGGGAACAAGAGACAAAGGCAGTGGTGGCAATTGAATCTGATACCGAAGACATTATCTCCACACTGAGCCCAGTCACAAGGAAGGGCAAGGAAAAAGCGCAGAGCTCAGGAAAACCCCCAAAACCTGTGAAATGGGAAAGAGGGAAGCCCAGGACTTCTCTAAGAAATTTCAAGTCCCCGCAAGTGATGCCCCGGGCTTAGGCTGCATAGGAGGAGGCCCAGCCCGCTAACCCGATCCACTGGTTAACTCCCTTTGTCCGACCGCGAAGGCCCTCAACACACATCCCAAAGAACCTCGACGGCCTGGTCACATATCTGCAGACACCACTGACCCCGGGAGAGGTCCCTGTCCTTAGCGACCCTTTTGGAAGGCTCCATGAGGTCAAATTTGATGATCACAACTTGGAAAACTATGAAGCCTTCCCGGAGCTGATACTTGAGCTATACCTTAACACGATTCATGCGAATGATGGGGTCATAATTATTCCCCGGTGTTGGGTATGTGGATTGGCTAGATTCGGGCTCCTGAACTTACTACAGATGCCACACTTCGGCCGCTGCGACACCAAAGATTGGCTGGCCCGACAGTTGCTTACCGTGATTCACGATGGCTGCCTATGGATTTAGGACAAAATCCCCATCGATGCTACGCTGGTTCACAGAATTACTAGCCTTCCCATGAAAGGGCCACATCCATTGGAGCGCACGGGAAAGAAATATGAGGGAGGAACCTCTGAATATGTGCGTCAGACCTACCATGTGGAAAGAAATAAGCGAGGCTTCGTCATCAAGTCTATCAGTGACCCTGCTACGTAGCTGGGTACCATGTTATTAGCGTGCAAGCTAATGCAAGAATTCTAGGTCACGACTGCCCCTGCTTATGTCATTCAATTAGCAGGCCAATGTGCGAAGGGGGTCTCCCTCATATGGGCCCAATAATTATGCGATGAGTTTTTGACCAACATCTGCGAATCTCAGGAGTAGGGAAGGGCCTTTTGCTATTCCTGGTTGTTGTTCCTCATCGTACTAGTCGCCTGGGAAGGCGCTGCGGAGTCGGTCCTCCCTGAGCTCGCTCCAGACATGTGCAAAGGGGCTCTTTATGCCCATTTGTGGGACTCCAAGGATGCACAACACTTAGAGGATAACATAGTCTTCTGGATCCTTTTCCAGAGCAACTTGGCAGCAACCATCAATTCTCGACCCTGATTGTCCCCAGCAGCATATGATAGATACATGGGCATTGTGGCATTCTAGGTTACCATGGACAACATCCAGATCAAAGCCCACAAGGATAAAACCTGGAACTTGCTTCCTTATATGGTAGCGGATGAAGAGATTGCTAGTGTAGTTGTGCTCTGGCCTCCTACCTAGAAGATCGGCTTCAAAACTGGCACGAGGGGCACTGAAGGAACTAGCATGACGTAGGTGCTCTTACCTATCATCATCAAGGATACTGGAGGCCCAAGAAAGAGTACAGGGAAGGACTTGGGCACAGTAGCGAAAAAGGATACACAAGCAAAGCAGACCACCGAGAAGGACGCCGAGGCCAAGACCTAGGTCGATTTGCAGCCAGATCTGGGCATGAAAGGGGTGAACATCGGAGGTACCACCTACCCCCAGGGTACGAAGCGAATAGGTGAGCCTGTCAAAGGGCCCCGCAAGAAGCAGCACTCTCAGCGGGTGGGACGCGATGAGACAGTCACGCTAACTGATGGAGACCTCGAAAAAATTGCAGACGTAGTTACTTTGGCTACAAAAAACAGATGGGCTGCCTTGGAGGAACAACATAAAGCTGTGGTTGAAACTATCTAGGTTGATCTCCGCACTCTGCAGACTAGCGTGATTTAGGAATGTACCCCCTTGGAAACCAACAATGCAACACTAGTCACCGAAGAAAGTTGTCTCTGCTCCCTACCTAGCGCCGCTCTTGTGATCAGTCCACCCGACCTGGGAATGCAATTCCCAGCCAGTGCAGGGGTGCAGTTGAATCTAGATAGGGTGTCCCATGAGGCATTGTAGGGCCTCCAAACCACCTTGTTTTAGGATATTCACCATCGGGCCCAACAGGTGCACCAACAACTCGGTGTGGCCGAGTAGACCATCACAGCACATAGTGCTGAAGTGTCCCTCGATATCGCGTAGCAAGAAGAGCTCGAAAAATTAATTCACCAGCTCTGCACAGAGGTTATAGAAGAAATCCAAGCCCCAGCCACCCCCAGGCTAAAGTTGAAGGACTGGTCGCAGCATTGAAGGCCTCCAGGATAGAAATTCAGGTCGTCAAAACACAGATGGAGCAGTAAATTGCTGATTTACAAGCAAAATTGTAGCCAGTAAAACCTCCAAAGATACGGGCCCAGCAAGCTGCGTTGGTAACCACAGCTACAAATACCATTACAGGGTAGATTGCGTAGGGTGCCCAATTACTGGAGACCGCCATGCAGCTATGGACCAGGGTCTAGCACGATCCGATCCTACGGAAAATAAATTAGGACCTGCAGCAAAAGGAGGAAGCCTTTGAGAAGATAGAGGCTACATTTCCCACCTTGTTCCTTCTCAGCATTTGGAATGGTTGAGGACTAGAAATGCCCTTCAATATGAAATTGAGGACCTCCAACATAAGAAGCACGTTCTTGGTGAACGGCTGAAGCCTTGGGATGCCGAAGCCCTCAAGCTCTCACAGGAAATCGATGTTGTTGTTAAGCAACTAAACCAGACTCTAGAGAGTGTCACCGCTGCAACAGAAGGACCCACCTCACAGAAACTCGCAGATATTGCGCAGAGTGCGATTGCTTAGAGTGAAGGAGTGTTGCCTCTGCTGATCACAACAGCCAATCTACTACAGGCGCAGGTGGAGACCCCACCACCACTGTGACTCAGGACGAGTCACAAGATTGTGTTGGAAGACTGTTGGAACAGGGTCCTCCAAAGGCTGCGAATTGGGATATTTTTGAGTATTTTTGTATATGTTTAGCATATTTTAGTCTAATGCAGTGGTTTTGGGGTGGGTTAAAGCCCTAAAAGGCATTGTAAATGGGAAATTTAGGCTAAATTGTTATAAATAAATGAACATTTTGAGTCATAAGGTAGGAATGAATTGGAATTGATGCTACATGTGAACTGTTAGATCTGGTTGGGTTGTTAGGGTAAGGACTCCTGCTGGCTGTGTGCGCGGAGATCCTCACTCCTGCTGTGTGCAGACCCTGCTGCTGTGTGCGCAGGTTGGGTTTTGGGTATTGTAAGAAGATCTGAATGGTTAATGAATGTGAAAGATTGTTGGAACATCTGGATTTGTGGGAATCACTATTGATGCAAGTCTTTGATATCTGTTTATGTTATGCATGCTTCTATGTTAGATACGAAACATACTGTGTTATTTGTTTATGCAGCATTGACATCTGATCTGGATATGTTTTGTTATACTTTATGCAAGAATACCTATGATAGCTGCGTTATTGTTCTATAAGTCTTTGATCTGTTAATTTTTGTGATTATAATTGGTATTGTGCACATGGATGCGAAGGAAATCAGTAGATCTGGGCTCTGTAATATAAGATCTGGTAATTTTGAAGTTGAACGCAACTCTGCTTGACTTACCTACCCTCTCCCAGGGTGCGGAAACCTAGTTCCAACACCCTCCCATACTTCTTCGGGTGAGACTTTAGCTTGCGCAAGTAGGTGACTTCCGAAAGGGCCAATAGTATAGGGGTTTGTTGGAAAACCTTAACCTCGAACCTGGGTTAGGACCCCTCGAGCCAACAGAGAAGAATGGCACTAAAATGAGTGACATTGAGCCATTTCATTTGACATATCGGAGGGGTTACAGGCATGTGTTTTCTGCACTTGAGATGTAAGGGGCCATGCCTTATTCATAAAAAAAAACAGCTTGATAAAGGCAAGGAAAAGGTTGCAGAGTATGTCATGATTGAAGAGGATGATAAAAATGAGACTGAGCAAGAGTTTCAAATGATTGACCTAGAGGATGATGATGAGGAGAGGATTACCAATATGCTGCTCAAAATCAAGGATGCCAAGATTAGTGAACTTCAAGCTAATATTGGTAGGGCAAAGAATGTGATTAGCTATTCTGAGCTAGAGAATCAATAGTTAGAGGAAAAGAATGCCATCAGTGAAGTTAGAGCAATCAGAAATAAAAAAGATGCCAGAAAGTCCAAGGCATTGCTAGATGAGGCCTTGGGCACTTTTGTTGACAGTGAGAATGAGGAAGAACAACTTCCTAGGAAGAGACCAAGAACAATTGGGTTGAAGAAGGCTTTAGCCCGGGAAAGAGAGAAAGAGGCAGAGTTGGAAGAGCAGCTCACTCCAAGTGAGCTGCTTGCCATAGAAAATGATGGAGATAAGGAGTCTTGGCTAGAGAGAGAAAACTTGCACCTAGAGGATCAGCTAGAGAAGGCCAAAAGAGACACTAACATGCAGAGGAAGATGGCAAAGAATTATGCCATGAGAAATAGGATTGCAAGGGCCAAGCTCAAACGAGCCCTTGTAAAGATTCAGGTATAAATGAGGAAAAAGAGAAGGAAAAACTCAACATTCTTGCTGATGTGTCCCTCCAAGCATCCCAACCATGATCTGCAAGATACTTTCCAAATTTTGGCACTTTGTGCACATTTTTTTATTTTTGAGAGTTTAGCCTGTAGAAAATTGGGCAAAACGCGTAGTGCCACTGGCGTTGCGATATTTTTTGGGGAACTCAAATGGGAAAAGATCAAAATATTCATGTTCCTCATGCCCAGGAAACCATCCTCAGAAAATTTCAAACCATTTGAAGCAAAACTAGTCCCTCAAAAGGGCCAAACGCCACCAAAAAATCACCTTTCTGCCCTCTTTTCAACAATGGCGTTATGCGTTTAGTAGTCTTGGGAGAAATGGTTTTTGACAAGAAAAATGGGCACTATTCTGGAAACTGGAGGTAGATTTGGAAACTAGACATGACAGGATTTCCAATGAGCTATCATGGAGCTCATTTGGACACTGGGAAGGCCTCCAAAAGTCAGCTGTACAAACATGCAATTTTTCCAATATTTGTGCTACGTGTTTGGCTTGGCGCTGTGCCCCTGTACCTTGGAGCTACACCCTTACTAGGAGTTATTTCAAAATACATTTTGAAGCCTTAAAGTCAAAATTTTCTCCAAAATTAGTTGAGGAGTTATGTTATAATTTATTTTTTTCATAAATGAATTTTAGATTTTTTTCCTTGGGCCTTTCATGGTCTCAAAGGTCAAATGCATTAATTATGTAATGAATTACATTTGAAACCCTATATAGGGTTTCACCTCCTCATTTTGCATATAAATATGCATGTAATGCTTCACAATGTTATTGGTTGGTAATTTGTTTTGCTGAGCTAAATGCTATTTAGACTCTGAGTTGTAAAGAAGTTTGGCTTTGGAGCCTTGTAAATGTCTTGGACTGAATATCAATGGAACCAACACATTCATAGGATTCATGAACTCTGTTAGATGGTGATGTTATTCCACTCTTGTCAATGTTTTCCTTTGTTTTACATCATGTTCATTACTTCTCTGATAATAGAACATAAATTTTAGATTGAGATATGTTGTTTTGGCACCTCAACTCTGTCTGTCATTATTATCTCTATGTTTTCTTCTGAAAGTAATAATTAGAGAATTCTTAACTGCTCTCTAGGATTATTGGATTGCTGTCTTGAGTTCTTCCTAGTGAAGTCTAGCTAAAGAATTCTTAACTGCTTTTCAGTTTTACTAAGCTATTGTCCTGAAGGCTTTCCTTGTTTGGAGAATAGTTAAAGGATTCTTAATTTCCCTTTAGTTTTACTGAATTCATAACTTACTGTCATCATATACTCATTTTATCTAAAGGATCCATTTGGCTTTGTTAGCTTGCCCTATGAAACACCCTTGATTTATTGTTGTACTCTTCAAACCTTTCATAGACCCCATAGCGCAATGGTTTGAATTCCTCTTACTCTATCTATTCTACTTAACAAGTAACCCAACCAAACAAAACAAAAGAAACAGACCCTATCATTATAACTAGCCCAAAATCAACATCCTAAATCAATCAAGTCATATCTTTTATCAAATATAGAGAGAGCCATCTCTAAGTCCAGGAAGGCTAGGTCCTAGGACTCCAAAGTTGGTTTGATGTTACCCTTGTCTATTTGGTCTTTTTAATCTAACAAATTACAGGAACCTAACATAATGGCGATCACGGTGGGACCAGTTATTGAAAATCTTAGTGGTACATAAAGAACTCATAAAACCTAAAAATATTTCAAGATTGGTATCCAATTGTTGATGTTGGACAACAAACAAATCCTCAAAACAGTTAGCATCATCCACCTGGTGACGCCACTAGTTTCCATTAGACCTGGTGATTCCACTGTTTCTCACAGACTCCTCTGGGAACATATTAATCAATCTTGATAGAAGGAAACCCAGTCACATACTGTGTGAATTCAGTATTCTTATAAATTGGTTCTATTTTCAAAACTCTTATAAACTTTCAGCCTCTCTGTGTTGTGGGTCTGAAATCTAGCTTCACAAAGAATCAACACCAGATCTCACCCAAACCCAAACCCTTCTGATATAGTTGATGACCCAGAAATAATCTTAAGAAAAACTTTTGGCGCTGAAGATTCAACTATTTTCGGACCAATTCACAAAGCAAGTTCTTTTCCTGAAAGCCTTACATCCTTGCAAGATACCCAATTTGACTTACACCATAGAAGAAACATATTCAGAACTAAGTCTCAAAGTTGGATAGACCAGACGGACCTTGAGCCTACAAGCTTACAGCAGAGTCCTAGTGGAGAAGCCTCTCCTTCCACTCCTCCTGATTTTAAGCTTCTCCAACACTTTGACTCCTTTCGTTCCAAATCTGCTCAATATCAGCTAGCTGGTCCAAGTACATCTGCTACCCCCACTCATACATCCACTATGCAAACCACTCCATTTCATCCTTCACCTCCACTCATAAACCCTCCTCTTATAGATACTCCCTGGGTTCCATTACATCCTATCATGGTAGCATGGTATGCCCCTCTGGTACTACCACAACCTTTACTACCTATGCCACAGGACTATTAATCTACAATCCCTCACTTTAATGAAACTGATTCTACAACTGCCCAAAAACATGTATAAAATATGAATGATGCTTTTGATTACCAAGATATAGAAGATGAAACCATAAAGATGAGAATGTTTGCCCAAATTTTAGGGGGAGAAGCAAAGAAATGGTTCAAGAACTTAACCCCTAATAACATTCACGATCTCCCTTCCCTTTATCAAACATTCATAAACAAGTGGGAGACCAAGAAAAATCCTCTTCAAATCCTATCAGAGTATGATAACCTTAAAAAAAATGTTGGGGAAAGTGTTCAATATTACTGCACTAGGTTCAATAGTGTATACAATGCACTCCCTCCCCACATGAAACCCCCACAAGGCCTAGCCCTAGTAAAATTTCCAGATGGATTTGATCCAGACATGGCTTATCAATTAAGAGAAAGAGATCCCCTTACCCTAGAAGACATGCAAAGGGGAGCGGTAGGTGTAGAATCCAACCTAATTGCTAAATGGGCTAGAATGAGAGCATAGAAGAAGGTTACATATAGAGAGGAACCTATGGACTCCACATCTGATGCCAAAATTGACAGCCTAGTTAGGACAATGGAAAGAATGATGGAGAGAATCAACTTGAATGAAAGAGCACCTCCTAGGGAAAACCAAACAAATCCTCAAAACAAAAACAGAAACAAAAAATTCATAAGAGACCCTCCTCAAATGAGACAAAGAGAAAATGCCAGCAAATTAGACCTCCTTTCCAATAAAACTATGTAGATGAGGAGGACAGAGAGACTGAGGAGCCGAAAGAAAACCATGTGAATCTAATAGGCTCTGATAGTGAGGATGAAATTTTTCTCATAGAAGAAGAACAAGGTCTGTTTTCCTCAAACCAAACTGAAAGAACATATGAGGATTCTGAAGAATACAAACTAGGTTTTGAAAATTCTATCATGGAGGTTCATAGGCAGTATGAACTCAGGAGTAGGAAAACCCAAGATATCCCCAAGAGGAACAAACTAGAAATTGTTGCTAGAAAGAACCTTGAAAACACTCCTAAAACGACAGTAGAAAACACCAACACCATGGCTAAAAATTTTGATCAAAGAAAAAACAAAATCAACCAACATGATGGTGACCAAAGCTGCCCTAGTACATCGACTAGTGGCCCTGAAAAAACTGCTTTAACTGATATTCGAAACAACAATCAGCAAGATAAAGTTGTTGAAAAGAGCATGTATGATAAAACTGATGTAAATATACCAAGAACACAGACATCATTCAGTATTGAGGGTGAAATTGCAAAGATAAAAATAGCCATACCTCTTACTAAACTAGTGACTCAAGATGTATATAGATCTCAAGTTTTGAAGGCTTTGAACATAGGAAATGACACCGAGACTCTAAATCTGACCGATGACAAGGAAAAATTGTTGTTTTGCCCAGAGGTAGAGGGAAAGTTTCAAGAGGGAGCTGTACCTCCATTCTATGTTAGTTTGAACATCCATAACAAAATCTTACACAATGCCATGCTAGACTCAGGTGCCTCACATAACCTCATGCCAAAGGTAGTGATGGAAGGATTAGGCCTCGAAATAACCAGACCATACAAATACTTGTACTCTTTTGATTCAAGTAGAGTTAAATGTCTGGGCCTAATCAAAGATCTATGTGTCAACCTAGCACAAATACCAGCCAAGAGCCTAGTCATGGATATTGTAGTGGCTAAAATACCCCCAAAATATGGCATGCTCTTATCAAGATCATGGGGAGCCAAACTCCAAGGAACCCTCCAAATGGACATGACCTATGCTACCATTCAAGTATTTAACCAAACAAGAAGACAATACAGAGAATCTCACATGAAATACATGGTAAGCAACCAAGATAGGCCAAATAACATCTCTCTCTATTCTATCCATTCATACCTTGATTCAGTCATTTTGTACAATGAAGATGACATTAATGAACAAGTAGCTAAAAAAGAGCAAGAACAAGACCTATCAGAGCAATCAAACCAAACAAAAAAATGAAGAACATAACAGCCAGAACCCTAGCAGCCATGCACAATAACATAATGGCGAATCTGAACTTGAAACACTTTGGAACATGAGCTTTGATGGCTCTTGTGGCAAAGCTAGTTCAGGAGCAGGTGTTTGGATACACAACACTAACGAAGGTCACTCTTACAAGCTGGATTTTCCATGTACAAACAATATTGCAGAGTATGAAGCTCTTCTCTTAGGGTTACAAATGCTGAAAAGTATAGGAGCTAAGAGGATTTCTGTTCAAGGATATTCTGAGTTAATTATTAGGCAAATCAAAAGAATATTCAGCCAAAAATCCTAGGCTAAGAGAATATAGAAATGCTGCTTTATACTTCCTGAAAACATTTGAAAAATATGAACTTAACTCTGTCCTAAGAACTCAAAACAACTTTGCAAATGAACTAGCCTTTGTTGCTAGCACTTGTAAACGGTCTCATGTCAATGAACAATACACAACACAGGTCAAATATAGACCAGAAGTCCTTGATAACATCGATTATTGGCAAGTGTTTGATAGTGAAAAACATATTGAAGACTTCTTGCAGCCCAAAACTAAGTTTGAAATGCCAAAATCAGGCTCAGATCATAAAGAGGACTACTCTGCTGAGGAACAAACACACAAAACTGAGCCACCTTATCCTGCTTATATAAATATGCTAGAATACCCTCATGAGGCAGAATTGTGTGAAGATCTAGACAAAAGGGACCTTGAGGTATTGCAATGCAAAGTTAACTTATTTCCAAGAGGAATTACCCCCTTAGAAGAATTGTTTGATTTCAATGATGTTTCTAGGAAGCCTAAAAAGGAATCCACCGAAATAGATGTAGAAGAATGAAACATAGGCAGTGAAGAAGAACCTAAAATGATAAAACTGTCCAAAAAATTTCCAGCCCTTTTAAAACAGAAATACATTGAGCTATTCAAATAATTCAAGGATATGTTTGCATGGGGCTATGAGGACTTGAAATCTTATGATACAAGCATCATTCAGCATAAGATTCCTCTCAAGGAAAACCAAAAACCATTTAAGCAGAAATTGTGTAGGATAAACCCTGTCCTAATGCCTCTAGTTGAGAAAGAAATTAAAAATATGTATGATGCTGGAATAATAGTCCCACTCAGGTACTCTGAATAGGTCTCAAATCTTGTATCAGTGAGGAAGAAAACAAGGGAAATTAGGCTATGCATAGACTTCAGAAATTTAAACAAAGCCTCCCTGAAAGACAACTACCTTCTACCTAAAAAATGGATCATATACTGCAAAGGGTGGTAGGCTCCAAAATAATATCTTTTCTTGATGGTTTTTCAGGGTATAATCAGGTGCTAGTGCATCCATATGATCAGCACAAAACCACCTTCACTACACCTTGGGGCACCTTCATGTATGTCAAAATGCCTTTTGGGTTAATGAATGCCGGGGCCACTTTTCTAAGAGCCATGGACATTGCTTTTCCCAAAGAAATAGATTACTTTATTGTGATATATCTTGATGACATCACTATTTACTAAAAAACGATGAATAACACCTATCTCTCTTGAGAAAAGTTTTTAAAAAGCGTAGAAAGTATGGTTTATCTTTGAATCCCAACAAAAAATTGTTTGGCCTTAAAGAAGGGAAACTTTTAGGCCACATCATATCTGAAGAAGGGATTAAGATAGACCCAAAGAGGATTGAGGGGATACTACAGATTAGTCACCCTAGGAACATCAAAGAGCTACAATCTTTCATTGGAAAGATCAACTTCTTAAGAAGGTTCATACCAAACCTTACCGAACTCCTAAGAAACATTACAAACATGCTTAAAAGAGAAATAGGAGTCAAATGGACCGTAGAAGCAAAAAAATCCTTTAAACTAGTAAAACAAGCACTTACTCAAACACCAGTTCTAATCAACCCTGACTTTACCAAGGACTTCTTCATCTTCTCATTTGCATCCAAACACACAATTGCTGCAGTATTGCTACAAAATAATATAATGGGACAAGAACAACCCATAGCTTTCTTCAGCAAGGCACTAAGAGATGCACCTCTGAAATATAAAATTATGGAAAAACATGATTTTTCCTTAATCAAAGCCTTAAAATATTTCAGAGTTTACATCTTGCATTTACATGTCATTGCTTTTGTCCCTCATGCAGTTGTTAAGGACATACTAACTCAGGATCCTGATGGTAAAAATGGTAAGTGGATTTTTGTCATCTTAGAGTATGATCTAGAAATCAAGCTCACCAAGCTAATCAAAGGGAAAGGAATGCCCAAACTGATGGCTGAAGCAAAATTTCAAGCCTTGTACGTAAACATGATACATTCCTCGGATGAACAAGAGGAGCTGGAGACTCCACCTATTGAAGAAGCATTTCTGAACTCACTCTAGTATGCTAATATATTATATATGCTTTTTAATCTAAATTATCCTCCTGGTTTGTCCAAAACAAAGGCCAGATTCTTGAAACTAAAAGTTGTAAATTTTTGCATCCTAGATAAAGCTTTATATTGGAAAAATTCTGTTGGTATCTTTCTTAAATGTTTACTTGAAGATGATGCAGATAGAATCATGCATGAGTTTCATGAAGGAGAATGTGGAGGTCATCTCTATTGGAAAACCATTGGCAAAAAAATCCTTAGAGATGGTTTCTATTGTCCCACTCTTTTCCTTGATGTCCACAAGCTAGTAGTGACTTTCCATAAATGCCAAACCTTTGAGGGAAATATAAAGCTAATGCCTTTTCCTTTACACCCTATCAGTGTTGAAACTCCTTTTCAACAATGGGGTTTAGATTTCATTGGAGAAATCCACCCTGCCTCCTCTGCCTAACACAAATAGATCCTCACTACAACTGACTATTTTACCAAATGGATAGAAGCCATCCCTTCAAGGACTACCACTGACTCAGTTATCATGAAATTACTTGAAAATCACATCTTGTCTAGATTTGGTTGTCCAAGAGAAATCATCACTAATAATGCTGCTGCATTTAAATCCAAGAGAAAGGTGGAATTTTTCCACAAGTATCACATCACATTAGGGAATTCTACAACTTATTACCCTCAAGGTAATGGGATGGCTGAGTCTTCTAACAAAATTTTGGTAAATATCATCAAGAAGTTGCTGGAAGAAAACAAAAAGTCATGGCACAACAAACTGGTGCATGCACTATGGCCAGACAGATTAACAAGCAAGAAAGCAATTACTATGTCTCCCTATCAACTAGTGTATGGCATGGATGCAGTTTTTCCAACATCCTTGGGAGTCCCAGTGATGAAGCTTATTCAAGAGGTATAATCAAAGAAGAATGATATACAAAGGAGGCTGAACCAAACCATTCAATTGCAGTAGTCAAGGGATGAAGTATACAACAGAACACAAGCAGTGCAAGAGAACATCAATAATATTTTTGACAAGAGGACTAAAGCTAATGATTTCTATATTGGAGACAAAGTGGTGAAGTGGGATTCAAGAAGAGAGGACAAAGGCAAGCATGGAAAATTTGAAAATCTATGGAAAGGCCCATACATCATCCATTCTGTTAGAGGTAACAATGCATTCTTTCTACAAGAAATGGATGGAACAGAGTTATTTGGATGTCCTGTCAATGACAGGATACTCAAGCACTATTTTTTTGAAGTTCTTAGTTTGAAGCTTTATTCATTGTACATAACATTTCTTGAATAAAAGATCAAAAAAAGGAAACAAAAAAGCTAAATAAAAGAATAAAATAGGGCAGATAAAAAGAAGAGGTAAAGCCCCATACCAAAAAATAATATGTTTGAAAGTGTGCAAGTCCAAATGCCGCTACTTTTGAGAAAGGAAAGTCTCGCTCAGTCATCCAACCTAACCATGATTGAACATGTTTTAAATTTCTGCTGATAAGATAGAAAATGAAGATTTTCCAAAAGTTTAAACTTGGCTTATCAATAGACTAGGTTAGGAAAAGATGTTGGTTCCTAAAGCTCAAATCTGAACCAAAGAGAAAAGAGAGGGATGAATGACAAATTTCAAATTATAGCCCTTAGTTTTTCTAGTTCTACTTGTACAAAAATAAAATCTGTGTGCAACTTGTCCAAAAATGCCACAACTCATGACAAATAAAACTGCTCAACCTTGATTTGGTCATGTTTTAAATTTTATGTTAGTAGATTAGAGAATGAAAATCTTTCAAACTGTTTAACCTTGGCAGATAAGTAGATTAGATAGAGAATAAAAGAGCTCATCAGTCTAATCTAAGCCTTTGGATGATATAAGGGTAGAAATAGATATTTTTTATGCTTTCAAAAGAAAAATGATGTCTAGGGTTTGCCAATTCAAGTGCACCCAAATGAAGAGAAAATGTTAGGAAAAGTACGATGGGTAGGTAGAGTTGATATTGAAGCAATCATGTTTTTTCAAATTTTAAGATCACAACTTCAAGGAACAGTAGCAATATCAACATTGCAAAATGAAGGAAATTAGCAAGCATGTGAGTCATCTCATCTGCAAAATCAAAGATCTGAGGTTCTTGACACCACCTAAAGGAGCTGCCCTCCCCAAGTGTAGCCACTGTTAGTCATCAGTATTTTTCACTGTCTTTAGATGATTATAGAGTGGTTCTAGCTTTCTAAAAACAATATTCCTTGAATATCTTGAGTTTCAGAAATCTCACTTCCTTCATTATCCTTATAAACCTATTTTCACTATTCAAAGCAGTTGGTCTTTTCAAATTCACCCTACTGTTGCTCTAAAAAACTCCTCATGGGCTTATACCTCTCATTTTCATCCTCCTTTTCTGCTATAACCTCATTGCCCTATTTTCCCTTGTCACTAAACTCACACTGCCCTCTAGGATTTCCTATAGCTAACTAATTCCCATGTCCTTTTGGGCATAATAACCTATGACAATACTCTTGTTTTCACTTGAAAATATCCAAGTCAAATTCTAGTCAAAATTAGGTCAAAGGACCCTCCCACTAAGTCATTAGGGTTTTACAATTTTTCAAGGTCATCCTTGGATGTTCTAGACCTTTCGCTTTTCCTTTGCTAAAAAATCAGGCTTAGATGTAATAAAATTTCAAGACATGGTTATTCAAGAAAGACATTCCATGGGATACCTTCATTACCCATGAGGTTTTCACTACTCCATATGGCCATCATCAGCAAGATATTACTTCATCTTCTCATCCTCCCACATCCATTCCTCCAACGCTTCCTGCTATTCATACATCACAATCCACTCACATTCCTTCACCTCATGATGACCCTTCCACATCACCTTTCCACAACCCTTCACCCTCATATCATGATGACAAAGCATCAAGCGATGATGAGAACATTGAGACAAATGACACTAAAATGAGTGACATTGAACCATTTCCTTTGACATATCGGAGGGGTTAAAAGCATGTGCTTTCTACACTTGAGATGCAAGGGGCCATGCCTTCTTCATCAACAAAAACAACTTGATAAAGGCAAGGAAAATGTTGTAAGAGCATTTCATGATTGAAGAGGATGATAAACATGAGGCTCGAGCAAGAGTTTCAGCCGATTGACCTAGAGGATGATGATGAGGAGAGGATTACCAATATCTTTGCTCAAAAGCAAGGATGCCAAGATTAGTGAAATTCAAGATAATCTTGGTAGGGAAAAAGAATGTGATTAGCTATTTTGAGCTAGAGAATCAACAATTAGAGGAAAATAAGGCCATCGAGTGAAGTCATAGCAATCGAGAGCTCGGGAAAGAGGCTAGAAAGGCCAAGGCATTGCTAGATGAGGCCTTGGGAACTTTTGATGACAATGAGAGTGAGGAAGAACAACTTCCTAGGAAGATACCAAGAACAATTGGGTTGAAGAAGGCTTTAACTCGGGAAAGAGAGAAAGAGAGCGAGTTGGCGTGAAGCGACTCACCCAAAGTGAGATGCTTGCCATAGAAATTGATGAAGATAGGGAGTCTTGGATATAGAGAGCAAACTTTAACCTAGAGGATCGACTAGAGAAGGCCAAAAGAGACACTCGAAATGCAGAGGAAGATGGCAAAGCATTATGCCATGAGAAACATGATTGTAAGGGCCAAGCTCAAATGAGCCCTTGTAATGATCAGTCTCTAAATGAGGAAAAAGAGAAGGAAAACTCAACATTATTGCTGATGTGTCCCTCCAAGCATCCCAACCATTATTAGTAAGCTAATTTTCAAATTTTTGGCACTTTGTGCACATTTTTTTGAATTTTTGACGAGTTTGGCTTGCAGAAAATTGAGCCAAAAGCGCAACGCCAATGGATTTGCGCTCTTTTTTTGGGGAAATAAAATGGGAAAAGGTCAACATATTCATGTTCCTCATGCCAAGAAAATCATCCTCGGAAAATTTCAGACCATTTGGAGCAAAAATGGTCCCTCAAAAGGGCCAAAAACCACCAAAAAATCACCTTTCTGCCCTCTTTTCAGCACTGGCGCCATGCGTTTAGAAGTATTGGGAGAAATGGTTTTTGACGAGAAAATGGGCACCATTCTGGAAACTTGAGGCAGATTTGGAAACTAGACAGGACATGCTTTCCAATGAGCTATCATGGAGCTCATTTGGACACCTGGAAGGCCTCCAAAAGTCAGCTGCAAAATAGGCAATTTTTTCCGAGCTCTTGGCTCTGCAGCGTTTGGCACAGCGTAGCCTTTGCTATACCTTGGATTTGTGCCCTTACCGGGAGTTATTGAAAAATATATTTTGAAGCCTTAAAGTCAAATTTTTCTCCAAAATTAGCTGAGGAGTTATGTTAGAAGTTATTTTTGTCATAAATGAGTTTTAGATATTTTTGCCTTGGGCCTTGGATGGTCTCAAAGGTCAAATGCATTAATTATGTAATGAATGACATTTGAACCCCCTAGCTAGGGTTTCACCTCCTCATTTTGCATATAAATACTACATGTAAGGCTTCATAATGTTGTTGGTTGGTAAGTTGTTTTACTTTGAGCTAGATGCTATTTAGACTACGAGTTATAAAGAAGTTTGGCTTTGGAGCCTTGTAAATGTCTTGGGATCGAATATCAATGGAAATAACACATTTAGAGGATTCATGAAATCTGCTAGATGGTGATGTTATTCCACTCTTGTCAATGCTTTCCTTTGTTTTACATTATTTTTATTACTTCTCGATAATAGAAAAAAAATTAGATTGAGATATGTTTTGTTGGCACCTCAACTTTGCTCATTGTCATTATTATCTCTATGTTTTTCCTCCGAAAAGTAATAATTAAAGAATTCTTAACTTCTCTCTAGGATTACTAGATTGTTGTTTTGAGGTATTTCTAGTGAATTCTAGTTGAAGAATTATTAAGCTGCTCTTCGGTTTACTAAGCTATTGTCCCTGAAGGCTTTCCTTGTTTGGAGTATGGTTAAACGATTCTTAATTGCCCTTCGGTTTCTATCGAATTCATGATAACTTACTATCATCATATACTCATTTTATCTAAAGGATCCATTTGGCTTTGTTAGCTTTCCCTATGAAACACCCTTGATTTATTGTTGTACTCTTCAAACCTTTCACAAACCCCATAGCCCAATGGTTTGAATTCCTCTTACTCTATCTCGTTCTACATAACAAGCAACCCAACCAAGCAAAACAAAAAAAACAAGCCCTATCATTATAACTAGCCTAAAATCAACATCCTAAATTAATCAAGTCATATATTTTATCAAATATAGAGAGCCCTCTCTAAGTCCAGGGAAGGCTAGGTCCTAGGACTCCAAAGTTGGTTTGATGTTACCCTTGTCTCTTTGGTCTTGCCAATCCGAAAAATTATAGGGACCTAATAGTGCCAAGTTGTACTTTCTTTACAAAATTTATCTCACCTTCTTCTTAAACATACCTTGATCCTTCTTGTTCTTCCATATCCTTTCCTTTTGCGGTAGCTCTAAGAAAAACTTCTTTGACTTCAAATGGACCTCCTTTTTTCATTTCACGTGCGGTTAGGATCCCATGAAGTTGAAAAAATAGTAAGAGTTTGTAGATCCTTCTTCCCTTCAATAGAAAATACTTTTGACTCGAATTTAGGAGTTAGAGATATTAAAACCTTCGATATTAAAACCTTCTCTACAAGAGTAGTATCGATTCTGGTTCACCAAGATTTATTATACAATTTACAATCTTATCTAGACGTAAAAAAGAAGCTAACAATGCTTTCATCATTATGCATTCGAGTTTTTCATATTGAATTACGAGATTTTGGAGTTTAGCACTTTTTACCTTGGCATCACCTTCATAGCCTAGAATGATTTTGTCCCATATTTCTTTTTTTTGTATTCAACTACATAACTTTGACAAATTACGATTCAATTAGACTCCCCCAATAATGCATTGACATCCTTTGCATTGGTTTCATAGTTCCTTCTTGCTCCTGGATCTTCCTGGGAATCGAGGCTAGATATTGATAATCACCTTCAACTATAGCCCATACATCCGCTCCAAGAGATTGAATATAGGATCTTGTTCTTGTCTTCCGGGAAGATTAAATTGTTTCCGTTGAAGAGTGGAGGTCGATAGATGCTTTGTCCCATCTTGATTGCTCATCTTAGATGATATTCCTTCTAGTGATTAAGTTTCTTTAGAAGGACTTGCTCTGATGCCAATTGTTGGGAAAAATACGAGAGAGGGGGGTGAATCAATATTTACAATAATCACAATATTTTACTTTTCTCTTACTGATTTCTATACATGACTTTGATTAGCCCAATTAGCGTATATACATAGCTACACTAAAAAAAACTTGTGTATATTGAGATAACTTTAAAATTTCAGAAAGATTCTTTAACCTAGATCATCAGTTATGCATTAGATAGTTAAGGAGTAAATATGTGCAATAATAATAGAATAAATCATCACACAAGAGCATCACACATGAACACCAAGATTTAAGGTGGAAGCTCAATTCGGGAGAACCACCGCTTCTGTTGTCTCCGTCTTCAATATTATTATATGGAAAAGCTGCTTTAAATTATGTTGGGAAAAATACTGCGAGAGGGGGGGGTTAATCGGTATTTAGGGCAAAAGCTGAAACTTTTTACTTTTTTCATGCTCTAAAACCCATACGCTACTTTCTTTCGGTAAACTTGCGTATATACGCGTATACCCTTTATGAAACTCGCGTATACACGAGATATCTAGATATGTCATTAAATCTTCACTTATATCATTCCATCATTCATTCATCGGATGTTCAATAAATAGTAAACATGTGCAGATAAGAACGGAATAAACCATCACACAAAGCATCACACATGAACACCGGGATTTTTAGGTGGAAACCCAAATCGGGAGAAAAACACCGTCTACGAGTTGCTCGACCTTCAATATTTTATTATAGAGAAAACATCTTACAACATATGTCGGCGTAGACTCTACCGACGACGCAGCACCCACCGCGCTCGTTTACCCGGCCTCTCTTGGAAGGGAGCTCCAACCCCCAGACTCGTTTACCGACCCTCTCCCGGAAGGGAGCTACAACCCCTTGGTCGAAGGCTACGACCCTCGGCACCACCTTGGACCACGTTTCATCAATTTTCACATCTGGATCCAACAACTTCAATAGAACAACACTTGCGAGCCACGTTTCATCATATTTTCAATTGGACCCTTTCCATACTTTAAAGCTCAAACATACATCACCAACAGATACTTACCAATTTAGACAACACGGATCGGATAGCGATGATACAATAGAACGGATCGGATGTTTCATACCCCATGCTTCGACAAACCCTAGTTTGCATACGCGCTTTCACTTCACTAATGTCGCGTATATACGCGCTTTCATCCAAACAAACCGAGCATATACCTATCGTGTATATTTCATTGCGCATATGCACTTTCACTTCGGCGAAGCCGTATATACTGCGCTTCCTCTGCGGCGAAGTAGCGTATAGATCTTCAATCATTATAGAGCGACATACTTCTTCGGATCGGATATTCGGTTCAGATTTACCCTTTTACTTCGACACGGATGTTCGCCTCATCTCAGATCTAAGTCTTCCATAAACAGATCTAGCGGATACAAATACATTCCAGATCTAGATATCCCGCTTCATCATTTCTTCATAGGTGCATCATAGATTCAGATCTATCATCCAAGTGTAACCCTTTCCATTCAGATCTACTTCATAGAGAAGTATTCATTCAAGCTCAGACATCTTGCACCCACACTCATGATTTGCACAATGAATTTCTTCTCCTTATATAGGTTTATCCTTTTTCAATACCACGGGCCAAAGCAATACCATGAGCCTTCAATACCACGGGCCCCTTTTTCAATACCATGAGCCAAAAAAATACCATGAGCCCAAAAATACATTACTTCCGATGGTATTCCTGGACGGGGTCATTTAGATGAATCATTACCCAATACAATGGGTCCATACCATGGTGGTTACCCCTGGATTTGCACTTTATGAGTGCTTTTTCCCATACGCGATTTGTAACGTTGTTTCCCGCATGCATACGCGACTTCCCCTAGGCAGATCCGCGTATGACTAGAGACATACTCTTTTCATCAAGATCATCAAGAACATATTCTATCAAGCACAACTTCATCAAGTGGGTTTCTATTCACGGACAACACATGCCAACTATCTCATGTCTTCATCTTCATTCAGTGGGTTGCCATCAAGGACAACACTCTGCATCATATTTCCAACAATCTCCCCCTTTGGACTTGATGGCAACCACGATGGTGTTTGGTTACCACAACAGATAGGTACATTAAGAATACAATGACACCATGTCACTCTCTCCATTTTGACACCATTCTTTTCCTTCATTCAAACACCATGTCACTCTCCCCCTTTGACATCAAGGGAAAAGGGCGAATCAAAAACCAACATACTCTCCCCCCTTTTCTCCTCATGTGGAAGAAGCGTTCGCAAATCTGATATGTCTTGAAGTGACCAAGCTCCCCCATGTGTGCATCTTGAATCTTCAAACATATAATTCAATAAAGAACATGACTCTATGAACTTCCTATCAAAGACTCATACTTACATCAATTATCCATCCAAGTGGATTTACATATGAGACCCAACTACCCAACCAAGTGGGTTTACAAATTTGACTCGACTACCCAACCAAGTGGGTTTACACAATTGACAAGTCCTTACATGGTGAATGTTACAATTTTACATCATGGGTCTCAACAAGACCTTTTCATCAAACTACAAATATGACTTTACATGACCAAGACCTCAAGAAAGATAACATAATTCAGGACCATCATACTACCACCAATGCATTGTATTCAGCAAAGCTAATGCTCCCCCTGAATTTGTGCATCCATGCATCCTTTTCATATGACTAAGGCTCCCCCTTAGTTTGTGCATCTTGAACACTTTCACCAACAAGTCATCAAAGCATCTTCATCAAAATATTAGAAACCGAATACTGAAACACCACCAGAGATACCAAAGCGATGATCAGAGATACCAAACGACAGACTAGCATTTGTCTTTGAAAAGAGTCGACTCCAACCGGAAAATTGTCGGCAATCGGGACATACGCGGTTTTACGTGCGAGAACTTGCGTATATACGCGTTCGTGTTTCATGAAACTCGCGTATCCAATGCCATATTCTAAATTTATGCAGATTTGTTCTTTTGATCGGCAAAGACCACTCCCGACTTCTGTCTTAGATACTCAAATGCTTCCCCTGGCGGAGGTTTGGTGAAGATATCGAGCAACTTGTTCTTTGGAGGGAACATACTCCAACTTCACTTTCGTTTGCTCAAGCACTTGTTCACGTAAGAAGTGATACTTGATGGGAATGTGCTTGGTCTTTGAATGCATAACGAGGATTCTTTGAAATATCGATGGCACTTGTATTGTCACGGTTAATGGGGGACAGGGAGGAGTACATTTGATTTGAAAATCTTGTAAGGTTTGCATCATCCAAAGGAGTTGAGTGCAACAAGATCGCGGCCCACATATTCTCGCCTGCACGTAGATAAGGCAATAGAATTTTGCTTCTTGCTCGAACCAAGATACTAACCGAGGGCCCCATGTAGAATGCACCACCACTAGTACTTTTCCGATCATCAACACTTCAGCCCAATCTGCATCGGTGTAAGCATGAAGAGTAAGATCGACATCCTTTGGATACCATAGACCAAAATCTTGAGTTCCTTGTAGATATTTGAATATTCTTTTAACGGCCCTGAAGATGAGACTCTTTTGGATTAGCTTGGAATTGTCCAAAAATCCCAATCGCATGCATAATGTCCAGTCTAGTCCCAGTGAGATAAAGTAGACTCCCTATCATCGATACGTAATACGGTTGATTAACAGTGGGAGAATCATCCCCGAGAAGCGAGATTGCATCCGGTTATCATTGGTGTACTTACGAGTTTGCATTCTTCCATGCCATACTTCTTCAAAATTTGCTTAAGATATTTTGCTTGTGATAGGAATATACCATCTGCAGTTTGATGCACTTGCAAGCCAAGAAAGAATGTTAGTTCCCCAAGTAAAGACATTTCAAATTCTTGTTGCATGACAGAAGCAAATTTTTGACTCAAAGATTCTTCTTTACTCCTACAAAAATGATATCATCAACATATACAACCACAATCAATAGTTTATCATTTTCAACTTTGGTGTATAAGTTGCTATCTGTAGACCCTTTCGAAAATCCTTGTTGATGAAGATATTTGTCAAGACGATAATACCAAGCCCTTGGAGCTTGTTTGAGACCATATAGAGCCTTTTTAAGTCTACAAACAAGATTTGCATCATTTCCCAAAATGAATCCTTCCGGTTGCTCTATATATACTTCTTCTTCTAGATCACCATTAAGAAAAAGCAGATTTAACATCCATTTGATAAACTTTGATTTGTTGATAACTTGAAAAAGCAAGAAACATTCTAATGGCTTCAAGTCTAGCTACAAGAGCAAAAGTTTCTTCAAAGTCTATACCTTCTTGTTGAGTATACCCTTTACAAACCGAGTCTAGCTTTGTTTCTTACAACATCCCCATTCTCATTCAACTTGTTCTTGAAAATACATTTAGTTCCAATGACATTTTTATCATGAGGTCTTGGTACCAAATCCCAAGTGTCATTTTTTTTCAATTTGAACAAGTTCTTCATCCATGGCTTGCCTCCAACATTCATCTCTCGCTAGCTTGATTGACATTGAGTGGTTCTATTGTGGATAGAAGTGCCATATGACTAGAGGATCCCACAAGAGTTCTCCTTGTTTGTACACTCGATTCCTTGTCTCCCAAGATTTGAGATTCGGGATGATTCTTTTGAACATATCTAGATGGAGCTTTTTCGAGATAGATCAATTTCGAGGTTCATCATTGGATTCACTCTGTCTATATCAAGTTTAGAAGGCCATAAGTCATCATCATCTTCTTTTGTTGTTTGTTTTTTCTTCTTTAGGAGCTGCAGGGAGACTCATCAATAACAACATCAATACATTCAACAATCTTTTGAAGCCTTTCATTATAACATTTGTATGCTTTGCTTGAAGATGAGTAACCAAGGAAAATTCCTTTATCACGATCGGGTTCGAACTTGCAAGATTTTCATCATTATTTTTGATAAAGCATTTGCTTCCAAAAACTCTAAAATGCTTTACGGAGGGAGATTTACCATACCGTAGTTCATAAGGAGTTTTATCACCTTTGTTTACCCGAACATGAGCTTTGTTGAGAATGTTCTGTCGTTTGTATGTGTTGCTTCTCCCCGGAGAGTGTGAGGTATTCCGAATCGTCGATCATAGCTCTAGCCATTTGTTGAATTGTTCTATTCATTCTTTCTGCTACGCCATTTTTTTTGTGGAGTACCCAACTACAGAGAATTGTCTTTTTATGCCATGTTGTTCACAATATTCAAGGAATTCATTTGATGTATATTCTCCTCCTCGATCAGATACGAGACACTTGATTTTTAGATCCAATTCATTTTTCAGCCAGTGCTTTGAAGCTCAAAAAATTTTTCAAATGCTTCATCTTTGTGTTTAATGAACCCGATCCAACACATTCTAGAGTAATCATCAATGAATAAGATATAGTATTCTTCCCCACGTGGTGTCTTCTTTCTCACGGGTCCACATATGTCGGTATGAATGAGTTCAAGAGGCTTACTTGATGATCCTTCTTTGGCATTGAACCGTACTCTAGTCTCGCTTTACCAAATTGACAAGATTTGCATATGATACTTTACGGTGGATTAATATTGGGAAGATCACGAACAGCTTGAAGTATGCTTGCTTTGTTGATTTGAGAGAAGCTCGAGATGCTCCCGAGTCTTCTATGCCATAGCCAATTTTTCTGAAGATTTGCTCGATGTAACATTGATATTTGTAGCCCTTTAGTATATACGAGTTGCTTGGATTTCTTTTCCCTTTTATAATAATTTTACCCGTATCGAGATCACGAACCACACATTCTTTTGAACCGAAAACAACCGCATTTCCTTGATCACACATTTGACTTACACTCAACGGAGTTATGCCTCAATCCATCCACATACATGACATCTTTAGCCTTCACCTTTTCTTTTAGAAACACTGACCCTTTTCCTTTAATTACAACGGGAGTATCATTTCCAAAAGTAACTTTCTTTTCTTTTTCTAGAGCATTATATGAAAGAAGTTTGCTTTTGTCACCCTGTCATGTGTCTTGAACACCCACTATCGATGTACCATTGATTTTCTTCACCTTCTGCAAATAATTCTATCCCACAATTTTCAATCGGCGGTTCTTTATTTTTCCACACTTTAGAGCTTGAGGGAACGTGTTCTTTTGGCTGGATCTTGTTCACGCATTCGCATTCTTCATGGCCAAAGTTATTGCAATAAGTACATTCAACTTCACTTTGAAGAGGAGAAAAATTGTTATAGGTATTCTTCTTTGGTTCAATATCCAACCTTTTCTTTCTTGCTTCTCTTGTCATGATGGTTTTATATGCAACACATTGAACAACTTTATGACCAAAATTGTGACATGTGAAACATTTCCCAATGAAGTAGAAATTTCTGCGATCATGGAATCTTCTATTTGAATTTACCTGTTGGTTGTAGCGTCTTTGAAAGCTATCCCTGTTAGTGTTCCTTGAATTGAGATGGTCCTGCTTTCCCTGTAGAGATCCTTTATTTCCTTCTTTGAGTGGTTGAATGTGGTAAACCATCTGTGGCTGCTTTTAGATAGTTTGGTGTCGAAGTTTGAGAGAGATTCTTCGGTATATCCAAGACCTATCTTTATAAGAGGAGAACGTTGTACCTTGATAATCTCATCTAAGGTTTTCGAGATCCTTTAGCAAATCTAAGATTCAAGGTCTTTTCTTTCTCAACTTCTTTTTCTTTGACTTACCACTTCGCATTCTAATTTTTTCAATATGTTTCTTTGCTTCTTCAAAGTCTGCTTTTTCAATGGTCTCTCTCGATTATCTTTTGTTCTTCTAAGAGAATTTTATAATCTTCTAAGCGAAGTTTGAGTTGATTGTTTTCTTCAAGAAAATCATTTTCCTCTAGAGCATCTATAAAAGTATCCTTTTCTTCTTTTTGTTCAAATGCCATGAGAAGTCTAAGATCTTCTTCACATTCTTCCTCACTATTAGATGACCCATCACTGTCTTCATTAGTATAGTAACTTTTCTTAGAGCTAGATCGGTTCTTATTCCTTCTTACTACTTCTTTTCCTTTATAAGGACATTTTGCAGCATAATGACCAACTTTTCCACACTCAAAACATTTGAAAGGAAGCTTACCTTTGAATCTTCCAGTTCCTAGTTGGAGTTTTCTCACGAAATTCGCTTCTTCTTCATCGGATATGTAGCTAGATTCTTTGACATCTTCCTTTTCTTTTCCTCTTGCAGATACCTTAAAAGCAGCTTCTACGATTTGAGAAGGACCTCCTTGTCTCATTTCAAAAGCGATCGGAATACCATGTAATTGAACAATAGTAAGAGTTTGCGGATCTTGCCTTTCTTCAATAGCGGAGACTTTAGAGTCAATTTTTGAAGTCAAGGATCTTAAGACTTTTTCCACCGAGTAGTATCGATTATGGTTTCACCCAAATTTCTCATTCGATTTACAACATCATCTAGACGAAGAAAGAAAGCGGCAACACTTTCATCACTATGCATCTTCAAATTTTCATATTCAATTCTAAGAGTTTGGAGTTTTGCATTTTTTACCTTTGTATCTCCTTCATAGCTCGAGAATGATTTTGTCCCATATTTCTTTTGCTTTGAATGTAAGCTGCATCACTTTAGAAAATTCTGATCCAGGACATGCTTCCTAACAAGACATTTCTTTGCTTTGGCATTGGTTTCATACTTCTTCCTTTCTGTTGCATCGGTAGGAATACTTCTGGGTATTGATAACCTTCTTCCACGATTGCCCATACATACGCACCAAGACTTTGCGGATATGCTTTTGTTCGTACCTTCAGAATATCGGATTGCTTCCATTGAATAGAGGTGGCTTTATAGACATCACTCCTTCTTGACTTCCCATTGCGACGGATCTTCTTCGAGCGATCAAGCTTCTACGAGAAGAACCTCCTCCGATACCAATTGTTGGGAAAAATACTGAGAGGGGGGGGTGAATCGGTATTTAGGGAAAAGCTCGAAACTTTTTACTTTTTCATGCTCTAAAACCCATTACGCTACTTTCTTTCAGTAAACTCGCGTATATACGCAGATATCCTTTATGAAACTCGCGTATACACAGATATCTAGATATGTCATTAAATCTTCACTTATATCATTCCATCATTCATTCATCAGATGTTCAATAAACAGTAAACATGTGTAGTAAGAACAGAATAAACCATCACACAAAGCATCACACATGAACACCAGGATTTTTAGGTGGAAACCCAAGTCGGGAGAAAACCACCGCTGCAGTTGCTCAGCCTTCAATATTTTATTATAGAGAAAACATCTTACAACATATGTCCTGGCGCAGACTTGACCAGCACGCAGGCACCCACCTGCGCTCGTTTACCAGCCTCTCCTGGAAGGGAGCTACGACCCCCTGACTCGTTTACCAGCCTCTCCTGGAAGGGAGCTACGACCCCCTGACTGAAGGCTACAACCCTCAACACCACCTTGGACCACGTTTCATCAATTTTCACACTGGATCCAACAACTTCAATAGAACAACACTTGCAGGCCACGTTTCATCATATTTTCAGACTGGACCCTTTCCATACTTTTAAGCTCAAACATACATCACCAACAGATACTTACCAATTTAGACAACACAGATCAGATAGCAGTAATACAGCAGAACAGATCAGATGTTTCATACCCCATGCTTCAGCAAACCCTAGTTTGCATACGCGCTTTCACTTCACTGATGTCGCGTATATACGCGCTTTCATCCAAACAAACCAGCGTATACCTCTGTGTATATTTCATTGTGCATACGCGCTTTCACTTCGGCGAAGCCGCGTATATACGCGCTTCCTCTGCGGCGAAGTAGCGTATAGATCTTCAATCATTATAGAGCAGCATACTTCTTTAGATCAGATATTCAGTTCAGATTTACCTTTTTACTTCAGACAGATGTTCGCCTCATCTCAGATCTAAGTCTTCCATAAACAGATCTAGCGGATACAAATACATTCCAGATCTAGATATCCCACTTCATCATTTCTTCATAGGTGAATCATAGATTCAGATCTATTATCCAAGTGTAACCCTTTCCATTCAGATCTACTTCAGAGAGAAGTATTCATTCAAGCTCAGACATCTTGCACCCACACTCATGATTTGCACAATGAATTTCTTCTCCTTATATAGGTTTATCCTTTTTCAATAACACGAGCCAAAGCAATACCATGAGCCTTCAATACCACGGGCCCCTTTTTCAATACCATGAGCCAAAACAATACCATGAGCCCAAAACTACATTACTTCCGATGGTATTCCTGGACGGGGTCATTTAGACGAATCATTACCCAATACAATGGGTCCATACCATGGTGGTTACCCCTGGATTTACACTTTATGAGTGCTTTTGCCCATACGCGACTTGTAACATTGTTTCCCGCATGCATACTCGACTTCCCCTAGGTAGATCCGCGTATGACTAGAGACATACTCTTTTCATCAAGATCATCAAGAACATATTCTATCAAGCACAACTTCATCAAGTGGGTTGCTATTCACGGACAACACATGCCAACTATCTCATGTCTTCATATTCATTCAGTGGGTTGCCATCAAGGACAACACTCTGCATCATATTTCCAACAAATTATTGTACTAATGTAGACTCATAACAGTACGTAGGCATCTGCCCACGCTGCCACCTTATCTCATTCTTCAACTACTACTGGAAGGGAGCTCCAACCCCCTGATCTCATTTGCCAGCCTCTACTAGAACATAGCTACAACCCCCTGATCAGAACACCAACTTCTACTGGTAGGAAGCTTCTACTTCCACACTGAATGCTTCAACCCTCAGACCCACTGCAGACCACGTTTCATAAATTTTCACACTGGATCCAACGGCTTCAACTCAACTCAGCATAAATACTAACACCCATAAACTTTACCCAAAATTTAAACAGAACAGTGAGATCACTGTAACCAAAACACATTAATAAACCTAGATTTTAGAATCAACATTTAGAAACAGTTTCAACCCTGATCCTTCATTATCTTAAATGCATACACTACTTCCCTTTACTAAACCTGTGTATATACACGCTTTCCTGCACACCAACCTGTGTATAGATATGTGAATACTTTATTTCCAGAAATTGATCAGTCTTAGAAATAGATCTGAGTCTTTCATTCATATATCTTTTCAGATTTGCATAACCCTTATTAAGTTAATGTAATATTCCAAATCTGGAACAGCTAGCAAAGCATGACTGTAAAACACATTTTCTAGTAATGGCTACTACAAAAATGAAAACCAGCACTTGGATCCCTTAGATTTGAGCACCTAAGTCCTAGATCCAAGAGGGTATCGAAAAGAAATCCTTCTAGGTGGGTTAAATAGATCTCCCACACCTAGTTCCCTTGAAAAATGCCCCAAAGAGGGACTGCAATAATAACAAACAATCCTGCTCAGAAAATAATGTAGTTTCTATAGAGCAGTGATAGGAGGCTCATAAAATGTGCTTCAATAGTACTTATAGCTGCAATAAAATTATACAATGAAGTTCATCAAATACATAGCTGAAAGTACAAGTCATAGACAGAAGAAATCTCATCAAAAGAGGGTTGCAACCATATGAATGACTGAAAACTGCCTTGACAATGTTATTTTATTAGGTTGCAACTTCTGTATGTTACATGTCAGATCTAGAGCAGATCTGTGCTTAAAAAGTCGGATCTATATCAGATCCATGCACTGGAACAACTCCTCTTTCATATCCCCTTGGAATTTCGGGGTTTACACCAAGCATAAGCAGTAGATCTAAGATCTAGGAAAGAATATCTACAGAAATATTCAGAAATACTGAAGTATTCAGAATATGCAGATCAGATCTAAAAAGTACAAGTATATATCTCCTC
The DNA here is from genome assembly GCA_034641835.2 of Pinus albicaulis. Taxonomy (NCBI): domain Eukaryota; kingdom Viridiplantae; phylum Streptophyta; class Pinopsida; order Pinales; family Pinaceae; genus Pinus; species Pinus albicaulis. The sequence goes on along the minus strand of CM076575.1, from coordinate 656,809,521 downwards.
CATAAGATCTCAAAGTGAAGAGTGGATCCCAAACACTCCAAAACCAGCTCTACAATTGATGCACCCAAATTCCCTACAACACCTCCTACAAGAATAATGTAGATCTGGAGTAGAAACTGAACTGTAGGGGATAGATGGCTGATGGCTACATGCCAAGATTAGAATCTGAAGCTCATGCACTCCAACACCCTTCCTCCAATAGAGCAGAGGCCTCCTCCACTGAAAAGGAGCACTAAAATGACTTAGATCTGAAGAGATCTAATCTCCATGAAAATAATGTAGTCCCTCAAGGGAGATTGTGTTGCAACTTGATTAACTGAGTTGGCCTGATGCCAAGATGCAAAACTAAAGCTCAAACAATGGCTGCACTCTTCCAGGAGGTTAAAAGACACACTCACTCAGAAGAGGCTCCAATACAAGCTAGATCTGAACAGATCTAGAGTTCCACTTGTTGTAGCTTACAAAAGAAAGCAAACCCTCACTGGATCTACGTTGCAGTTGGAAGTAGAAGCTTGGTCTCCAACTAGATAGTGGACAAGCAATACAAGTTCTCCCCAGAGCTCCTCAATGGGAAGAGATGGATCTCCTAAACAGGAAACTTCAATGCTAAACAATATATGCAATCTAGGCTAAACAACCAAGAGAGATGTGTGTCTAAACAGACAACAAATTAAAAATAAAATCATGAACAACCTCAACATGTTTCCTTCCCCTTCCTTTTATAAGATGAGAGCTTTCCAAAACCCTAAACCACCTTCATCAACTTATCTCTTTCACACAAGAGACCTCCTTCTAGAATTACGTTGTGCCTTATTGATGAGCACTCCTCTAATGCTGCACTATAGATATGGTCAAGATTGACCCAGTCAAGTGGATTTGTTCTTTTCACACTCAAGTGTGTTTATTAAAGTGGCCCAGATTTACCCTTTTTCGCATTGGGCATGTATTTATTCTTTTATTAGGATTTTTTGACCCTCATTTACATAATTATTCTTTGAACAAATAAAATAAAATGAAATTGAGTATTCCTGTTAAAATAGGAATATTACAGTCCTCCCCTCCCAAAATGTTGCTTGCCCTCAAGCAACTTACAAGGACTTGCAAAATATTCCAATGGAATTGTCTCCTCCCAAGGGTATAAGTGTGCCTTTGGTGAATGAACCAATTAGCTGTCATCATAAAGAAGTGGGAGATACATGAGATAGTTACTTGTTGTCCATTGGTTTTCTCAATGCATGAGAGATGGTAGATGTAGGGTACTTCAACCCCATGAGAGCCTCCAATCTCCATGCTATCATCCAAACAAAGTGAGCCATCCTGGGTAGCTCACAGAAAAGGTCACCAATTCCCCCCATTTGCATTGTGTAGGGGCTCCATGCATGGAAATGAGAGATGAGGATACTCAACTCATGCTATCCCTCTTTCCATTTTCGATGAATGTGGAGCTCCTGATCTTGGGCTACAATAAAATAGTCCTCATGAAGCCAAAAGGAACTTAGACCTTCATGATTTTCTCCTTTGATTCTAGTGAGTCTCCTTGCCCAATCTCCCATGCATATAGTGAGTAGATTATCTTCACCATATGTGCTCCAAAAGAAACATGGACTAAGTGTCATATGATATATTGGATGGTGACAATAGTCCCTCCCTTGAGACCAGCGTTGTCCATCACCTTGCTACCTCAAATCATAGTACAATAAGTGGCCATTCCACCACCTTCTTGCTGCAAAAAGATTCTTCAAAGCTTGGAAATAGTAGAGGGTAATAGGTGTTGGCTGAATATGATTCAAACAACACATGTCTTGCTGCAAATTCTCCCAAGTGAGAGACTTTTTCCAATGACATAAGCCCAACATATGGCTTCTAGCATAAGGAAACAAATGATATAATGTAGCAGCCACACAATGTCCTACTCTCCTCTTGAAGCATGAATGAATGTGGGAGATTTCATTCCCAAAGGAAACACTCAACCAATGTGTCATTCCTCCTCTCATGTTCATAAAAAATATTGGGGAATTATTGTCATCATGATACAAACAAGCTCCCTTATGCCACCTCATGAGAAGGTTACAATTTCTCCCAACCCAAAGTACATACATGATTATGATATCCGTCCTAAACAGAAATACATGTACACACATCATAGACATAAGTAAATGTATGGACATGGAATTCACCATGGGGTGTCCATACTTTCTTCTTGTCAACCAAAGAAACCATGCCTTCTTCTTATGCATTCTTTCCTTGAGATACAAGGCATGAGACAAGAAAATAAAAAACCTTGGGTGGTACCCACACTCACCCAATAGAAACCAGCATAGGTCATCTCCTCCTTGCTTTAGATCTAGGTGTGGTAAGTGGTTCACATGCCACTTACTTGCTGCCCTCATCATTCCACCAAGGCTGAAGATGAAATGTATATTTGGTGCTTTAGGGAAGCACCCATCATGCTGCAAAACCTCCCTTAGCCCATCAAGGGAGTGGCAAAGTTTGAAAATAGTCCTGACCATAGTTGGCCATGAAGTTTATAAGGTGGGACACTCCTAGGAGTCATGGCCTGCATATGTAAAGTAAATGAATGCATGCAATCATAAAGTGAAATGTGCTTTGCATAAGCATGTTTCTTACCCAAAGTCTCTAGTGCTGTGATGGTTCGTCCCCTGGTAAAATATACCATTACTGTACAAGGTTGAGAGAACACTTTTCTCTTTCCATCATGGGATTGCCTTAGTGGACTTCTCCCAAGTAAGGAGACATCAGGCATAGATCATAATAGGAGGATGTATGGACTGATGTGTCCTGTCTTGTCTTGCATAGATCTTCATGCCTCCTTAGTACATCACTCTTTTGAAATAAAGAGGGGTAAATGTTTCTTTCCCGATGAAGCTTGCCCTCCTCTTCATCTTCTGTAGTATTCAGGTTCTCACCATCTGATAATGATGGCACATGATGCTCATGGATTGTGCCATAATTTTTATATGTGAGACTCTTTGAAACTCCTTGCAATAATGCAAGAGTTTCTCTTCTTGGAGTAGTTGCTTCTTCTTCCTCTTCATGAAATGCTAGAGATGCCTCTGTCATGACTGCGCTGTCACCACTAGCCTTTTCTCCAATGGTGGAAAATCCCTCATCATCAATAGGAGACCTTAGATCTTGGTCTACCTTAGAAAGAGGAATCTTCATGTCTTCTTTTTGAGAAAAAGACTCTCCATCCAAATATGGATGCCTCCAGTCATTTTCTCCTTTGGTATCTTCCCAATGAAGACTACCAATCTTCAAAAACAGATTTCTCTCCTTACACCTCATGGGAAGTCATGGTGTAACCCCTTGGAGATCTTTCAGAAAATACCTCTCATCAGTCAATTTCTTGAATCCAAAAGGAGTCAAGTGTGATGAAGGCCAAACACCAATAGGAAGTGACTCAACATTCATCATGCCTCTCCCAATCTTGCACCCTAAACCCTTATGCTGCATGCAACTCAATAAGGAACACTGTTACCGATGAAATAGGTAACCTGACCTCAAAACGGGAACTCTAGCCCAAAAAGACTCAAAAAACATGAAAAAATACCCCAAAAACAAAAAAAGTGTATTCCAGAACGCACTTGGTTTTTTTTGAAGGTCAAATTTCAACATTTTATAAAATTATGCTAAAAACAAAATTGTTTCTTGAAAAAAGGATTAAAAAAACACCCTCAAAACAAAACCAGTTAATGCTGGAATAACAAAAAAAAATTGTGTCATATTTTTGACATTATTAAAAACAGAAATAACATTTATTAATTTTTAAAATTCAAACATTAAAAAAAACCTAAAATTTAAGAAAAAAATAAATTTAAAAAATAAAAACATTTTAAACCTTAAAATTTAAAAATATATAGGAATAAAAAAAATAAAAATAAAAACAAAATAAAAATTTTAATTCAAACATTAAAAAAAAACCTAAAATTTAAGAAAAAATAAAAAATAAAAGAATAAAAACAAATTTAAAGATTAAAATTTCAAAATATATAGAAATAAAAAATAAAAATAAAAATATTAAATTCAAAAAAAAGAAATTATAAAAAATAAAATATAGAAATTAAATTTAAAAAAGAAAAAGAAAAAGTTTATTTAAAAAAAAAAATTAATTTTAAAATAAAAAATTAAATTTAAATAAATATATTAAATTAAAAAAAAAAAAAAACTAAAAAAATGAAAAATTAATTAAAAATAAAAGATTAAAATTAAAATACAATAATAATATTAAATTTAAAATATATATATATATATATATAAAAACAAATAAATTTTAAAAAATAAATTAAATTTAAATTATAAAAAATTATATATATATATATATATATATATATATATATATATATATATATATATATATATATATATAAACTTAAATTAAAAATATATATATTAGATTTTATTAAATTTAAAAAAAATGTTAATATTAAAATAACAAATTAAATTTAAAAAAGAAAAATATTAAATTTTAATAAATAAATGAATAAAAAAATAAATTTTGAAATAAAAAATAAATTAAAAAAAAAAACATTGTTAAAATAAAAAGTTAAAAAACTTTAAAATCAATTAAAAATGAAAAATTGAAAAAAATAAATTAAATAAAAAATAAAAATAAAAAAACAAATTAATTTGAAAATATTAAGTTTAATTAAAAAAAAATCTAATTTTAATACACAATTTTAATTGAAATTAAAAAAAATATAAAATTTTTATGTGATTAAAAAAATAATAATAAAAAAATTAAAAATTAAAAAAAAAATATTAAATTCAAGTAAATTTAAAAAAAATTACAAAATTTATTAAATTTTAAAAAATTAAATGAGAAAACTAAACATAAAATTTAATAATAAAAAAAATTTGAAAAAATTAAAAAAAAAAAATCAATTAAATAAAAAAAATACAAAATTTAATAAAAATTATTAACAAAATTTAGAAAAAAATAAAAATAAAAACAAAAAAATGAATAAAAAATAAAAAAAAAACAAAACAAATTAAAACAAATTAAATTTCAAATATAAAAATTAAATTAAAAAAATAATAATTTTAAATTTTTTGAATTTAAAAAAAAAAAATTTTAAAAAATCAAATTTAAAAAAAATATATTAAAAATAAAAAGAATTAAAAAAAAAAGAATTTTTTGATCGGTGGCGCCGCCAATCGGCCTTCCGCCCAGGTGGCGACGGAGGCCGGCCACTGGGCAGGCGGGGAGGTTGCATGCAGCCCCGCCCGACGGGCGGCCTGCGCCCACTGACGAGCCCAGTCGAAATCGCCCTCCCGCGGCGCAACCCCCCGCCCGCCCACCGGTCAACCTCCGCCGCCACCTGTGCGGGAGGCCGATTGGCGGCGCCACCACGATCAAAAAATTATTTTTTTATTTTTAATTTTTTTTTAATTTTTAATATATTTTTTAATTTTTTTTTTAAATTCAAAAAATTTAATTTAATTTTTTTTTTTAATTCAAATTTTTTATTTTAAATTTAATTTGTTTTAATTTGTTTTGTTTTTTTTGTTTTTTTTTTTAATTTTGTTTTTAAATTTAATATTTTAGATTAATTATTTTTTAAAATTTAAAATTTATTTATTAAATTTATTAAATTTTAATTTAATTTTTTTTTTTTTTAATCTTTTAGTTTATTTAGTTTTTCATTTTAAAAATTTATAAATTGTTTCATTTAAAAAAAAAACAGTAAACTTATGGATATTTGTTTTTTAATTATTTGCACGTGGTTTTTTTCATTTTTTTTGTTTTTTAATGATAGTTTTTTTATTTTAATCTTCTTTTTCAATTTTAAATTTTGTTTTTTTTAATTTGTTTTTTTTGTTAATTTTAAAATTTGTATTTTTTTTTCTTATTATTATTATTTTTATAATTTAATTTTTTAAATTTAATTTTTTCTTTTTTGTATTTTATTTTATTTATCTAAATTTTAAATTTTGTAATTTAAATTATTTTTAAATTTTCTATTTAATTTTTTTTTTTTAATTATATGGTTTTTTTTAATAACTTAGAAAAAAATGTTTTTGATGTTTTTTATTTTTATTTTTTTGGTTAATTTTTGTTTTTTTCTTTAAATTATGTGTTTTTTTTCAAATTTTGTCATTTCTTTTGATATAATTTTCGAATATTTTCGTTTTATTTATTTATTTTTGTTTAAATTTTTTATTTTTACGAGTTAATTTTTTATTTTTTAACATTTTTATTGTTTTTATATATTTTTTTTATCCGAGTTTTGTGTTTTATTACCAACATGAAAATCACCACTCTAAAAAAAAAAAGGTTGATGCTGCGTCAATACGTTTCAAAATTAGCATGAAAATCACTGCTCTAAAAAAAAAAATTGATGCTACATCAATACGTTTCAAAATTAGCATGAAAATCACTAACATTTTAAAACAAATATTCATACTTCATAAATAAAAATATTGGAGTGTCAAAAATGTGCACAAAAAATAAAAGGGGTGATTCTGCATCACCTCTTTTCAAAATCAGGTGCTTTTTATGTTACCAAAAAAAAGTAGGTAACAATGTGATTACCTATTTCATCGGTAATAGTGTTAAGAGTGCAAAGGAATGGATGTTCATCCCTTCTTGGATCAATCCCAAGTTTCATAGCACTGTGTAAGCTTGTTGCTTCCCCACAACAATGTGTTTTGATCTTGGACCATGTGAGGACAAATTCCCAAGGCTTCCGATAAGATTTCCTGAAGTGATCGGAAATGGAAATAAATGCATACCTTGGTGAGTCTGGGGAACCTCTTGTAGGGCTACAAGTGTTCCTCTCTTCAATGTGTTAGCTGATCCAACTACTGCTACAGATGGCTTCCCCTCCATGATGGTGACAACGCTGGTACAAGGCTCCTCAAATGGAGAAGAGGACTCCTCCTCCTCTGAGCTTCTACTGTCAAATCTCCTAATTAATTGATGCATAAAATCAGAAAAAGTAGATATTCTTGCATGACTTACATGGCTGATCCACCAAGAGCTTGCCTTGCCCTCCAAGTGCAGTGCTGAGATCTCCAAAGCCTCTTTTTCCACTACTGGATGTAGTAGGAGAAATGCTTCTAGTTTCATCACCCAAGTATTTGCTGCACACTTGAGTGATCCATCAAAGGTAGACAATAGGAATCTATTGCCTCTTATCATTCTCTTACTACATGGTCTTCTTTCTTCTCTTAGTTGAATAAACTGAGGAAAATCTAGGGTCTCTTTGAAAGCCCTAGGTTGGCACTTGTATTTTGCTAAATACCCACTCAGGATCTCATGTTCTAAGTGGTCTTCTTGCTCTCCACTTCCTCTATGATAATAGGAAGTGCATGGATCTTCTTCTTCCTCTTGAAACATTCTAGAGGTCTCACTGCAGCTTTCTCCTCCTTGAAACCCTCTTGGAGTTTCATTGCATCCTTCTTCGTCCATCGGTTGAACCTCCTTGGAGAGGCTCTTCATAGATCTGAAAATGGATGAGAGTAATCTCATCCTCTCCATCATTTTGTTCTCCTCTTCTTCTTATCTTCTGATTGGATCTGAAATCCACAGGCTGAGTCAAGATGTCAAATTTGATACCACTGTAATATTCCAAGTATGGAACAGCTAGCAAGGCATGACTGCAAAATGCATTTTCCAGTAATGGCTGCTACAGAAATGAAAAAAAGCACTTGGATCCCTTAGATCTGAGCACCTAAGTCCTAGATCCAAGAGGGTATCGAAAATAAATCCTTCTAGGTGGGTTAAACAGATCTCCCACACCTAGTTTCCTTGAAAAATACCCCAAAGAGGGACTGCAATAATAACAAACAATCCTGCTCAGAAAATAATGCAGTTTCTGCAGAGCAGTGATAGGAGGCTCATAAAATGTGCTTCAATAGTACTTACAACTGCAATAAAGTTATACAATGAAGTTCATCAAATACATAGCTGAAATTACAAGTCATAGATAGAAGAAATCTCATCAAAAGAGGGCTGCAACCATATGAATGACTGAAAACTGCCTTGACAATGCTATTTTATTAGGATGCAACTACTATATGTTACATGCCAGATATAGAGCATATTTGTGCATAAAAAGTCATATCTATATCAGATCCATGCACTAGAAGAGCTCCTCTTTTAGATCCCCTTGGAATTTCGGGGTTTACACCAAGCATAAACAGTGGATCTGAGATCTAAGAAAGCAGATCTGCAGAAGTATTTAGAAAGACTGAAGTATTCAAAATATGCAGATCAGATCTAAAAAGTACAAGTATAGATCTCCTCCATAAGATCTCAAAGTGAAGAGTGGATCCCCAACACTCCAAAACTAGCTCTACAATTGATGCCCCCAAACTCCCTGCAACACCTCCTACAAGAACAACACAGATATGGAGTAGAAACTATGCTGTAGGGGATAGATGGCTGATGGCCACATGCCAAGATCATAATCTGAAGCTCATGCACTCCAACACCCTTCCTCCAATAGAGCAGAGGCCTCCTCCACTGAAAAAGAGCACTAAAATGACTTAGATATGAAGAGATCTAATCTCCATGAAAATAACGCAGTCCCTCAAGGGAGACTGTGTTGCAGCTTGAATAACTGAGTTGGCCTGATGCCAAGATGCAAAAATAAAGCTCAAACAATGGCTGCGCTCTTCCAGGAGGTTAAAAGACACACTCACTGAGAAGAGGCCCCAATACAAGCTAGATCTGAACAGATCTAGAGTTCCACTTGTTGCAGCTTACAAAAGCAAGCAAACCCTCACTGGATCTGCGTTGTAGTTGGAAGTAGAAGCTTGGTCTCCAACCAGATAGTGGACAAGCAATACAAGTTCTCCCCAGAGCTCCTCAATGGGAAGAGGTGGATCTCCTAAATAGGAAACTCCAATGCTAAACAACATATGCAATCTAGGCTAAACAGCCAAGAGAGCTATGTGTCTAAATAGACAACAAATCAGAAATAAAATCATGAACGACCTAAACATGTTGCCTTCCCCTTCCTTGTATAAGATGAGAGCTTGCCAAAACCATAAACCACCTTCATCAACTTATCTCTTTCACACAAGAGACCTCCTTCTAGAATTACGTTGTGCCTTATTGATGAGCACTCCTCCAATCCTACGTTGTAGATATGGTCAAGATTGACCCAATCAAGTGGATTTGTTCTTTTCACACTCAAGTGTGTTTTTTAAAGTGGCCCAGATTTACCCTTTTTCATGGGCATGTATTTATTCTTTTATTAGCATTTTTTGACCCTCCTTTACATAATTATTCTTTGAACAAAGAAAATAAAATGAAATTGAGTATTCCTATTAAAATAGGAATATTACAGTCAATATCATTAATCATACATAATCACTCATTGATAAGATTTGTACATATTCAACTTAGGAGCATATAAATTATTCAAACGAACCAGATCTACATGAAGACTTCATTGAAAAACATCATAAATATAACAAAAATAACTAGATAACCTCTCCATCAAGCTTCAAAAACCCTGACTTCCATATGCGCTTTAGCTAAAACCAACCTGCGTGTATATGCGATTTCACTGTGACGAACCAACGTATCTATATGTAAATATTAATTGTGCAGAATGTTTCAGATCTATAGAGTCACCCAAATTTCTTCTCTTTACTTCAACACACATGCACCAGATCACAGATCTAAAAATCTCACCAATAGATCAAGTGAATACATAGTCATTTTAGGTCTAGAGATCCCAATTCATCATTGTGTCCATGAGTGCATCGTAATTTCAGATCTTCAATAAAACAAAACCCATTTCATGCATATATACTTCAGAGAGAAGTATTCATATTTAAACCCTTACTTATGCACACCCTTGCACTATGATCTTCTTCTCCTTATATAGGTTTAGCCTTTATCAATATGTAATATTCTCAATTATTCATGAGCTAATTGGAATATTAATTTTTGTTTTATTTCTTTGTTTCAAGAATAAAAGTATAAAGGAGGTCCATAATACTCCTAAATCATGAATAAATCAATGCAAATGTAAAAAGGATAAATATTGGCTGTTAAAACAAGCACCCTTAAGTGTGAAAGGGGTTGGATATTTTGACTTGGTCAACCTTGACCAAATCTACAACGCTGTCATGGAGGAGTGGCCATCAATGAGGCACAACGCAGTTTTAGATGGAGATGCTTTGTGTGAAAGGAGTGATCTCATTGGAAGTGGTTTAGGGTTTGCAAGCTCTTAACTTATAAAAGGAAGAGGATGGAAACATGAGAGGGTTGCTGATGATATTGTATTTCTGAATATATTGTATTTTTAGACATATATCATTCTCTTGATGTTTAGCTGAGAATAGTGATGTGTAGCATTGGGTGTCCCTGATCGGGAATCTCACCTCTTTCCTTGAGAGGCTTCTTGGAAGATTTTGCATTGTATTGTCCACTATCTGGCTGAAGGCCAAGCTTCTTCTTTCAACTACAATGCAGATCTTGTTGAGGGTTTGGTTGTCTTTGCAAGCTACAACAAGTGGAGGCTAGATCTCTTCAGATCTAGGCCATTTCAGTGCTCCTTTTCAGTGGAGGAGACTTCTATTCCATTGGCAAGAGAGTATTGGAGGATTGGAGCATCATTTTCAGATCTTGGCATGTGGCCAACCACATTCTAAACCCTACAACGCAGTTTTACTTCCAAATCTACGTTATTCTTGTAGGTGTAGTTGCTGGGTCTTTTGGCACATCATTTGGAGGATTGGTTTTCAAGTGTTGGGGATCTGCCCTTCACTTTTGAGATCCATTGGAGGGGATCAATCTATTGTTCATATCAGATCATATCAGAATATTCCTGAATATCTGAATATTTCTGTAGATCTGCGGATTTAGATCTCAGATCTATCTACTCCTTGTACATGGTGTAATAATGAAAACACCAAGGGGATTTTGAGGAAGAGCCTATATAGTGTATGGATTTGTTATAGATATGAATTTTCATGCACTTATTTTCTCTAGATCTAAAGTGTAGTCAACAGCTGTTGCAGCCTACTAAAATAACACCGTCAAGCCTTTTCAGTGTATATACATGGTTGCAACACCTCTTTTTGAGGATTTTCTCTCATTGGTGACTTTTATTTCAAGTTATGCATCTTATGGGCCATCTTATACATCTATTTTTCTGCTGTAAATACATTTGAAAGGTCTCCATATTGGACTCCTGATTTGTCTTAGATGATCTACGTTATTTTCCTGCATATCTGCCTTGTATTGCTGTATTCCCCATTTGGGAATACTACAGTGGTATCAGAGCATCATCTTGGCACAACTTGTGCTTTCTAAGAAGCCAATATGTCTTCTGAAGAAGAAGAACCTCTTATTGACAGAGAGAAGAGGTATCTAAAGAGAAGACAAAAGAAGAAATTTGATTACACAAATGACAATGAATACAAGGGTAAAGCCCTTGTATCAGGAAGTGAAGAAGAAGAAAATGTTTTTCCTAAGATCCTTCTTAGAGCCATGCAAGATCTTGCTAGAGAGATCAAAGAGATGAGATTGGGCAGAATCATAGAATCCCCTAAAGGATTTCATCTTGGAGAAGGCTCTGGCATGTCTCACCATTGGAATGATCAACCAGTTCATCAGCCACAAGTTTCCCAATGCTCTACCATGCCTACATTTTTGGCTGTGGGAAATGAAGGGTTTCAAGAGCATGAATCCCTTGAAGACTATTTTGAAGAATATGAGTCTCAAAATTAGAGATTCAAAGATAACTTGAGTTTTCAGGAGTTTTGTCACATAAAGGAAAAAATAAGACTAGGGCATCATCATAGCAGTGGTGGGATTCATTCGGAATCATGTTCGACACCACACTATGGGCAAATTCTTTTTACCCAACTTTGATGGGTCATCCAAGTGTTCTGCCAAATCTTGGGGAGAAAAACTTGACATCTAATTTTAGTTGAACAAGGTCCCAGAGATGATGCTATCAAGATTGCAGCGCTGCACTTTGAAGGTGAAGCACATGATTGGTGGTTCCATGGCTTGTCTACATTGGGCTATTTTAATGTGACTACTTATTCAGAGTTCACTAGAAGGCTGGTGGAAAGATTTTATAGAAGAGATCCAGAGGAACCATTCATGAGCCTTGCAAAGTTGAAGCAATCAGGCAATACATAATCTTATATTTCTGAATTTTTAAGATTATTTTTTATGGTTCCTGATATGTCTGCAACAAGAAGGGTGTACATGTTCATCGATGGTTTAGATGAACCTCTTCATGGGTTGGTTAAATATACCAAGCCCACTACCTTGCATGATGATATTTAAAGGGATAGAGACCTTCAAGATACCTTACCAAAAGCAAAGGCAAGCTTTCAGCATAAGCCCTCTTTTCCTTCAAAGGGAAAGGAAGAAAAAAGCTGCTCCTTCAAAGGAGATTCATACAAGAAGCCTCTTGATGATGAATTCCGGAGAGATATAAGGAGAAGGAAGCTTTGCTTCACTTGCTAAGATTCATGGGCACCTGGACATAGATGTGCTGCTGGAAAAGCACATTACATAGAGGTCTTCTCAGATGATTAGGAGGAAGAAGAAGATGAACCGAGAAGAGGTCACAACGCTGACACTGCAGGAGGAGAGCCAACACCATCAGGAGATGGGAATGGAGCATTTTCTCCTATTCGAGGGGCTCTTACATCTTTGAGAGGAGTACCTAAGTACTTGACCTTAGGATTTCAAGGTTCCATATTGAATCAGAGGGTTTCTATTCTGATTGATAGTGGGGCTACCCACAATTTCATTGATGCCCAACTAGTGCAAAGGAGGGAAATACGCACTAATGCTTTTGAGGGATTCTCTGTTTTGGTTCCAAGAGATAGAAAAATGCAATGCATGCATTATGTCCAATCAATTTCAGTCACCATGGGGACTTATATATTGATTGATCACTTCTTTGTGGTTGACATACTTGACACCAATGTGATTTTGGGTGTTCAATGGTTGATTACATTGGGAAAGGTCACCATTGATTGGGAGGCTTTGAAAATGGAATGAGTGGACAAGAAGAGTGGTGAAACTCAAATTATTAAAGGCATGCATACATATCCTTCACATACCAATTCCACACAAAGAAAATATATGGATTTGCACAATGGAAGCAAGGACCTTACAGTCCCATCTATCATGCTCATGAGATTGCTGCATGGGACACTTTTATCTAGTGGAAAACCACCTGGGAGGGCACCTGATTCAGTTTTTGTGGGTGATATATCACAAAATGATGCTCCAAGCTTAAATCCAAGAGGGATGGGAGCATTAGAGGACAATGATACAACGCTGGGAATCTTTCTTAGGCTCAAGGAGGAGGGAGATATTCTCCCAACATCATCATTACCCACTCTCATTTCTGATTCTGCTGTGGGAGGAGAAGAATGGAAGGAATAACCTTCCAACATACACCTTTGGCATGGGAAATGTAAAGGAGGAGAGCAGCCACATGACAGACATTTCAGTTGATACATCATCAGCACTGTCATTGTTGGGGAGTTTAGATCCATATTGGAAATCCCAGCTGTTGGTGGATTATTCCAAGGATCTTCACACTTGTATGATACTCGATGAACAAATGCATGAAGAGGGCTATTTATTCCAAGGAGGATTAATCTATCATCATGGTAGGATCTTCTTGTCTAGAGCCTCCAAGCTCAAGGATAAGTTGCTACAAAGGGCATGTGAAGAGTTATATTTTAGCCACACATATTCCATGAAGATCTACAACACCATCATGAGGAGCTTTGATTGGGAAGGCTTTGAAGGAGAAATACATCAACATTTTCAATAATGCATGAACCATTTGGAGTTGGGACAACAACATGACTCTATGAAAGAGTTATTTCAGCCATCTCTTCCTTCTTTTCAGAGAGGAGATGGATCTATGCACCACTCCATTTGTATGAGGAGGATTGTTGATAAAGGACATACTCATGTAAATCATGTTTTATTTTCTGATTATATGTATTCTTTCACCATGTTTATGTAGGACATGACTCCAAGGAGGAGTACTGTACCTTAAAAACTTCATTGCCAACTTTGGGCCACAAAATTTTCTGAACATGGCCACTCCCTTGGTGGACAAACGGAGATTTTGTATCATGATGGGTGCATTCCTAAGGCACCAAATATATCTCACACTTTTAGCCATAGTGAGATGACATGGGCAGAAAGTAAGTGGTGGGGAAACCACTTACCACATCTTGATCTAATGCAGTGAGGAGATGCACTACGTTGGTTCCACATGTGGGACTATGACCCACCTCCATATGCACAAATTTCGGTTTGTATATATGTTGTTTTGATCCCCTACATTGATGATGTACTTTTACTTTTTATGGGGATGTATGGAGGAAGGAGGGAAGGTATGCATGTGCCCTATGGGATGGAAACTCTCCACGTACCTTATGCTGCATGTCTCAGGGAGAACATTGGGAAAACCATGTTTGTTTCAATTGAACTTTTGTCTCCTTATGGGATGGACTATTTGCATCTCATGAGAAATTTGGAGGAAAAATTCATGGAAGGATGGATTGGTGAACACTTAGCTTATGGAGGAAGCTTATCACATGTTGGTGTCACCAACGGAGGAGGAGAAGAGCTGCAACACTCACCTTATCAGCTACTTGAGGACAAGAAAAATTTGGGAGGGGAGGACTGTAATATTTCCAATTAGTCATGAGCTAATTGGAATATTAATTTCTGTTTTATTTCTTTGTTTAAAGAATAAAAGTATAAAGGAGGTCCATAATACTCCTAAATCATGAATAAATCAATGCCAAATGCAAAAAGGCTAAACCTTGGCTATTAAAACAAGCACCCTTATGTGTGAAAGGGGTTGGATATTTTGACTAGGTCAACCTTGACCAAATCTACAGCGTTGTCATGGAGGAGTGGCCATCAATGAGGTACAATGCAGTTTTAGATGGAGATGCTATGTGTGAAAGTAGTGATGTCATTGGAAGTGGTTTAGGGTTTGCAATCTCTTAACTTATAAAATGAAGAAGATGAAAGCATGAGAGGGTTGTTGATGATATTGTATTTCTAAATATATTGTTTTTTTAGACATATATCATTATCTTGCTTTTCAGCTGAGAATAGTGTTGTTTAGCACTGGGTGTTCATGATCGGGAATCCCACCTCTTTCCTTGAGAGGCCTCTTGGAAGAGTTTGCATTGTATTTTCCACTATTTGGCTGAACACCAAGCTTCTTCTTTCAACTACAACATAGATCCTGTTGAGGGTTTGGTTGTCTTTGCAAGCTGCAACAAGTGGACGCTATATCTCTTCAGATCTAAGCCATTTCAGTGCTCCTTTTCAGTGGAGGAGACTTCTATTCCATTGGCAAGAGAGTATTGGATGATTGGAGCATCATTTTCAGATCTTGGCATGTGGCCAACCACATTCTAAACCCTACAACACAGTTTTACTTCCAGATTTGTGTTATTCCTGTAGGTGCTGTTGCAGGGTCTTTTGGAACATCATTTGGAGGATTGGTTTTCAAGTGTTGGGGATCTGCCCTTCACTTTTGAGATCCATTGGAGGGGACCAATCTATTGTTCATATCAGATCAGATCTAAATATTCCTGAATATTTGAATATTTCTGCAGATCTGTAGATTTAGATCTCAGACCTACTCCTTGTACATGGTGTAATGCTAAAAACCCCAAGGGGATTTTGAAGAAGAGCCTATATAGTGTATGGATCTGTTATAAATTTGACTTTTCATGCACTTATTTTCTCTAGATCTAAAGTGTAATCAATAGTTGTTGTAGCCTAATAAAATAACACTATCAAGCCTTTTCAATCTATAAACATGATTGCAACACCACTTTTTCAGGATTTTCTCTCATTGGTGACTTGTATTTCCAGTTATGCATCTTATGGGCCATCTTATACATTGCTGCTATAAATACATTTGGAAGGTCTCCATATTGGCCTCCTACTTTGTCTTAGATGATTTGCGTTATTTTCCTGCATATCTACCTTGTATTGATGCATTCCCCATTTGAGAATACTACAGTGGTATCAGAGCATCATCTTGGCACAACTTGTGATTTCTAAGAAGCCAATATGTCTTCTGAAGAAGAAGAACCTCTTACTGACAGAGAGAAGAGGTATCTAAAGAGAAGACAAAAGAATAAATTTGATTACACAAATGACAATGAAGACAAGGGTAAAGCCCCTGTATTTGGAAGTGAAGAAAAAGAAAATGATTTTCCTAAGATCACTCTTAGAGCCATGCAAGATCTTGCTAGAGAGATCAAATAGATGAGATTGGAAAGAATCAAAGAATCCCTTAAAGGATTTCATCTTGGAGAAGGCTCTGGCATGTCTCACCATTGGAATGATCAACCAGTGCATCAGGCACAAGTTTCCCAACGCTCTACCATGCCTACATTTTTGGCTGTGGGAAATGAAGGGTTTCAAGAGCATGAATCCATTGAAGACTATTTTGAAGAATATGAGTCTCAAAATTAGAGATTCAAAGATAACTTGAGTTTTTAGGAGTTTTGTCACATAAAGGACAAAAGAAGACCAGGGCATCAACATAGAGGTGGTGGATTCATTCAAAATCATGATCGAAACCAGACTATGGGAAGATTCTTTTTACCCAATTTTGATGGGTCATCCAAGTGTTCTACCAAATCTTGGGTAGAAAAACTTGACATCTACTTTCAGTTGAACAAGGTCCCAGAGATGGAGGCTATCAAGATTGCAATGTTGCACTTTGAAGGTGAAGCACATGATTTGTGGTTCCATGGCTTGTCTACATTGGGTCATTCCAATGTGTCTACTTATTCAGAGTTCACTAGAAGGCTAGTGGAAAGATTTGATAGAAGAGATCCAGAGGCACCATTCATGAGCCTTGCAAAGTTGAAACAATCGGGTAATACAAAATCTTACATTTCTGAATTTTTAAAATTATCTGTTATGGTTCCTAATTTGTTTGCAGCAAGAAGGGTCTACATGTTCATCGATTGTTTAGGTGAACCTCTTCATGGGTTGGTTAAATCTACCAAGCCCACTACCCTGCGTGATGCTATTGAAAGGGCTAGAGACCTTCAATATGCCTTGCCAAAAGCAAAGGGAAGCTTTCAGCATAAGCCCTCTTTTCCTTCAAAGGGGAAGGAAGAAAAAACTCATATTGGCAGAAGGTTTGATGCCCAAAAATCTTCGTTTAGGGCCTCAAAACGGCTCCAGAAGTTTAGGACCCGAAAAACTACCAAAAATAGTAAATTATGCTACAATTAAGGAAAATGAAAATCTGAAAGAAACAATGGTGGGGTTCCAAGTGGAATAGGTGGGTGGCCACCAATATCCACCTGGATCACAGGAGGAGATACAAGATCACACATTCTATCCATAGAGTCCAACTGTTCAAGCCCTAAGTGCCCTTCTTTGAAACAATCAGGCACCTTGCTTTCATATGCTCTGTGCAGATTTGGATGTTGTGGAAATCCCCCATGCTTGTGTAATCCATCACTGACTTTTATTCACCCATTAATTCCTCAAGAAAATCCTCTACCATAGGCTTTATATTAATTCTAGCCACAACTGTAGATACATAATCATTTTTGTCATGCATTGCCACAACGTTAAACACCAGAAGAGAGTGATGTGAAATGAGAGCTCTCCTTCTTTCACTGCATGATGGGATATGTAGTGAATTTTTTACCCCCAATTCATTTTCTAATACCAACTTGATCTGAATATGGACAACTTTTTTTTGATGTGCTAGCTTCCTCATTAGTATAAAATAAATGTGTGCTTAAGGATTGTGTGCATAGAGTTGAGAAGGAAGGCAGATTACTTCAATGGTTAGTTTTAAGTGTTCTTAAACCAGTATAATTTCATGAAAAAATTGTAAATCATGAAATCATCAAAACACTTGGAAATAAATGTGCATCAAACCACAAGAAAAAAACCATTGATGAAGGAGTTCACCGCTCTTGGGCTACATCTCCTTGGCCTGTCAACATGACTACACCACTCTTGTATTCAGTGTGAAAATTACATATCAGTTTGTAGCCAAACACATGTGTCTTTTACCCCTTCAAGGTAATGTTCTTCTATAAATAAATTTCACAATATCAACAACACAACATGTCTCCTACAAAGATGAAATTATTTCACTAGTGAGAGCTAGAAGCCCCTCACATACACTCTTCAATTCCACATTGAAAAGTACAATAAACAACTTATTGAATAGAAGTCAAACCAAAGCTGAACCATTATGGTCATAGCTAGTGCAAAAAGTGTTCTGGAAATTGGGAAAACCCCTACAAGGTCTCCTCCTTGCTCAACAACTTCCAAAACTGCTTCAAACATCTGATTGATCCATACACCTTACTTAGTGGTGCTCATGCCATGATTTGAGAATGAATTCTAATCATGAGACTTTCGCTCAAGAGTGGACCTTCCAAAATCCCGAGACATCTCATCAGAAGAAAAACCATTAACTTGAAAAACACATCATGCAAGAAACACAACTTGACGACCTCCTTTTTTCTCCTTCAAAGCAACAAATGTCACATCCTGTGAGCATCGCCATACATTATTACATCTTGGTGTAGAAACCCATCGACCAAACACAAGTCGACAAAACATGCCTCTTCAAAAAACTGACTCTTAAGTCAAACAAAACCATGTACAACACTTGACGATTCTTTTCCCAAAACAAGAAGAATTTCACATCTCATGAAACAATTCGTCAACATATCCCTTTCATCCTTGGAGACAAAATCCACTCTTCCAAGTTGATATGACATACATGTAACAATCAATCGACCAACACAAGTCAATCATTCATGCATGTGTAAATGATCAACATTCTCAAGTTGACAAACATGCATGATAAACAAAGCAATCAACCAACACAAGTCGATCACTCATGCATGTGCAGATAATCAACATTCTCAAGTTGAAAACATACATGTTAATAAATCAATCGACCAACACAAGTCAATCACTACATGCATGTTCAAGAACAATCAAACTATAAAAAATTCCAATGTTCACACACAAAAACTCTCATGCATGTATAGAATGTTCAACTCTCTCACAAGTACAATCACAAGTACAAGAATGCCATTAGTATGTACGAGTACTTAAAGAGCTGAAATGTCCAAATTTGCTGCAACAAAGTGAGTCAACATACTCCACTTTCAAACACCTTCCTAGCGTAAACATGCAACATGCATTCTAGAGAAAAATAAATGCATTCACATGCAAATTGCAACCACAAATTTCCATCTTTGTCAAGTATCACTTGGGCAAGTTATGTATTCCATAGGGAGAAAGAAACAATATCATAAGGGAGGCGCACACTTCATTGATTGCTGGACATTTAAGTGTAGGCAAGATGGTAGTAAATCTCCAAAGGTATTGTTATTGGCCATGCATGTTTGATAGTGTATCTCGTTTCATTAGAGGATGTTCTTTGTGTGCAATAAGAAAGCCTAGCAATAGGAAACCAGGATTGTACACTCCACTTCCGGTAACTTCATGGTCATGGGAGAGTATCTCAATGGATTTTGTAGGAGGTCTTCCATTGTTAAGGAAAGATCATGATTACTTGTATGTAGTTGTAGATAGGTTCAGAAAAATGTGTATTTTGATGCCATGTAAAAAGAAAATTAAATCTGAACAAATAGCTCATCTTTTATTTCAAAATGTTTGGGTTCGTTTTGGTCTTCCTAATTCTATTGTAAGTGATCGATATTCTCGATTTGTTTGGAATTTTTGGTCAAATTTGTGGGACATGATGGACACTAAGTTGAAGAAGAGTACAACCTTTCATCCTGTTGTAACCGTTTATTTGTTTTTGATAAGTTAGCATGATAGTTTACAAAAATAAAAAAATAAAAAATACTAAGATAGAACATGGATGAAAAAGAAATTGAAAAAATGTTAGGAAAAATATATTTATTACATCCATTTTAGAACAATGATAGGATAATTTGCCCTAAATAAAGAGGGCACATGAAAAAATGTTAGGGGAAGCATAAAATAAAAATTTCAATTCTTTAGCAATCAAAATGATAAAATGGCCGCTTGTTTAAATGCGCCACAATTTCAAAATGTAAATTTTAATTCATGTATGTTTGAACCTTTGAAAAAGGGTTTATTATATTCATTAATTAAATTAATTTATATATGCACATATTGATTTTATTGTAAAGTCAGTAAATGAAAAGCAGTCAAATCAAAAGAATTAAAGTGTTTTCAGATTCCGACGGTAGATCTTGAGCTTCCGTTAGGTCTACGACATAGAGTGAATTCGCACCCCCTCCACTTGTTTCTTATTAACGCGAGGTGGGGGGGGGGGGGGGTGGGGTGCGAAATCCTGTTTCAATGGCCGCTTATTTTCGCGACGTGGCAGCATGAGGTGACTTCGCATCCCCTCCACCAAAAACCGGAAACCGGAGGGTACCCCCCCTGAAATCCACCTTCAGTTTTCCATTTCCACTACCATTAACTCGCGCCATAATAGTCCATCCGTCCATCATTCATATCACTCCACGTCACCTATCAGTTCTCCATAATCCTCCATCATACCCGTTGACCATATTTACCCGTTAATCTTCCCGTTATGCAATAAATTCGCTTGAATATTAGCCATGATCGTTGAAACTAAACCACAGTCTATAAAATTTCCCACAGTCTACTTCCATCTTCAATTCACCTTCATCCTCCATTGCTATTTCATAATGAATTATCTTCTGTGATTTCCCTTCTTATTCCCGAAACCCTACCATTTTTTCTGTAACTAAAAGTTGTAAATCCCTGTACCACTTTATTACAATCAAGCATGGCACCTAAGGCCAAAAAAAGAAACAAACCAATCCGAAAGGTAAAGGTAAGAAAATTATGACAAAATAAATTTCAAATGTTGATAGTATTGCATAGGTTGCACCAGAGGTTGCTCATCCAGCTGCCGAGGTCATTGTTGAAGCTACCAAAGCCGTTGCAGAAGACGATGCTACAACTCCAAAAACCAACCTCTACCTCACTCCCCTAGTCGATACCTATTTCAAAATTACTGATTTTCACAATTAATTTGAATTATACGAGCTACACCTATGGCTCAAATAGAAACACCTGGATAAACAAGACCCTATTAGGTTTGGGAGTCCATGTTACCTCTATTTGCATTCCCTCAAACGAACACATTCCCAGATTTAATTGCTTGGTGTTAGAAGTAGTATGACCCTATAACTAGGTCAGTGGTAGCTCAGAATGGAAACATTTTGATAACCATATCTCCTGAAACCATTAATCAAATGCTTCTCATCCCTCCTTTTGAATCCTTATCTCATTTTTTCCATGCTACCCTCATGGATCTTTATCACACATTATCCTTCGCACAGAGAGATCAAATATTCAAAATCTTTTTACTTGAGGATGTAGATTTACCCAAGAGAAATCCCCCATATGCATCCTCCATCTTCCCCATTTCTTCCAAACATTATATTTCTCTCCTTTCTTATCTGTTAGGATACCCCAACGATGAAATGGTTGATGAACTCATCCTAGGTTTCTTATCCATCTTCAGCCTTGACAGACCACCGTTGTTTATGTACAATTACAATCATTTCTTGGATGATGTTATACATGAAAAATTCATGAATTTCACCACTCAAGGAGCCTTTACTTATTCTTCTGTGATCATTCATATGATTTTCTTTTAGCAAGCAGATATGTTTCCCATTCACTTCAACAAGCAGGACACACAGGGAGTGAATCAATCAGTGATTCATTGGAAAGAATTGGTTAGAGAATCTTCAAAAACTACTTATTTCTCAGAATTCATAGAGTTATTCATTCATATAGTCAAAAAGTTCCTTACCAGTTCACCAGCGCTTAGAATTGGAGAAGACATCAAGAGAATTTTGCACCTTAGTGAACAAGCAAAGAAAGGTGATTGGTAATTGTACAAGAATTACACAGAGATCAGAGTGTATGGTTGTGAGCTTCCACCATACAAACTTTCGAAATATGCACCTATGAGAATTTTCTCATTAGAATACATAAGACAAATGTTAAATATGGATGAATTTCATTTTAAATCACGAAAGAGGAAAGCCCAGTTTAAAATCAAAGCAAACATTGGATCATTCACTTGTAATACTAGAGCTGATGGTGTTGATGCAGGTGCACTATTAAAGTAGATGAGTTTTTAGTCAAGTTTTACTTGGTGATATGACCCTCATGGCTTTATTTCTTCTTTGAGAGTTGAATCCAAGACAACTTCTTACACTCACACCTATAGAGCAGAAATTGAAAATTACATGAATCAAGATGAATGGGTAGAAGATAGTTTACAAGAAGCAGAGGAATAGGTCATTTCTACTTCAAATGTACAAACACCAGTGCCTGACAGTAAACAAAAAAAGAGTGTCAGAGAAGAGACACCACATTCCAAGTAGCTTATGAAAGAATTCATCTTACAACATAAGAAACCAAGGCTTGATTCTACCTTTCTTTCAGAAGATAAACAACCAGAGATCATAAATTTGGGAAAAAATGAAGTCTCCACTTCTATAAATATTCCTCAGACTTCTTCATCAGAATCACCTGCAAGAGAGCCCCTAGAGATCATCCAAAATGCATATGCCAACTCTTCAGAAGAACATAATATATTCTCCAAATTTCTACAAACCAAACAAAAGAATGAAGTACTGAAGTCAGATGTTTACAACCAATTTTGGAGAGATAAATCTACGTCACAACATGGGCTTCTCACTACCTTTGACAGTGAGAAGGGCAGAATGCAGATGGCCTTGCTGCAAGCAATAATTCCATTTCTGAAAACTCATGCAGACTACAAGAAGACAATTCTCTCATTTGATGCAAGACAATTACATCCAATTGATCAAATGGATATGCACAGGAAGTCAGGAGAAATGTTATTTTCAACCATGACTACAAAAACTATGTCTCTTTCAAAATCAAAGGTAGCACTCTCAAATCTGCAATCCTAGTTAAAGATTGAGAAACTTTCTTGTTTGGATAAAGATAACAGGATAAAGACATTGGAGGAACTTGTAGTAAAAGTAGGATATGATCCTGCTAACTACAAAGCAGCTGAAGAAATAATCAAGAAGAAAATGCAGACATTGCTTCCATTTGAAATTAACTTAAGCTGCCTTCGATTGAAGACCCACAGACCAAAGAGATGGCACAAAATGAATCTAACAAAGAGGAAATGCTTAAGTTAATTATTGACCAAAAACTGCAGATCAAAAAAATGTAACAAAAAATTGAACTGGTGAAAGAGAAATCAATACTCCAGGTGATAGCTGATACTACTTCAACAACTCAAACATCTTCTACAGGTGCAAAAACTTCAGCAACCTTGAACATGACTAATCCAGTATTACTGCCTCAAGAATTAGCCACTCAAAAGCAAGCACATGAAAATCTAAGTGCGAAGTTTCAACTTCTTGAGTCCCAAAAGGTTAGAAATGATACTTTGTATCTAAATGAAATGCAAAATACTCTTCAATTGGAGCTTAGAATCAAAGAAATGGGAAGTGAAACTCTAATGGAATCAAATTTAGGAGAAGCGAAGAAGAGTATCTGGGAAAACATCAACGAGTCCATTACTAAAATTTGGCCATCCATTTAGACCATCTTCGAGCAGCAGGAACTCATTAACATATGTACAACAACAATTCAGGAAGGGAAGGATCAACTCCAAGAGAAACCAAGTGACGCTTCAGATATGATTAAAGTTCTTAGTTCAAAGAAGAAGGAGGAGCTGGAAGAAATCAATATCTCAGACATGACTGCAACTATTCTGGAGATAAAAAAAAAATTGTAGAAGAGGAACTTGATCAACCAGTTTCAGACCAAGTGTGAAGCCTTAAATTTTATTATCAAAAGGTTTCATACAATATTTTAAATCAAAAAGGTTTGCCAGGTCTAGCTGGATTAGATGATAAGTTGGTCAAGATAGAAACTTATTGCAAAAAGTTGTATACAATTGCAATAGATAAAACAAAGTTTGCAGGTATTAAAGGTCACATTAGAGGCATAGATTTTCTTGAAGCTTTACAGTTTGACTTGATTATTCAACATCAAATCAAACATTTGTTCATCCAAAAAACAACTTTTGAAAAATTTACTGAAGTGGATGAAGTTTTCAGGAAAATGATGAATTGTGAAATTTCGAGTGAAGAGAAGTGGGGTAATTTTTTTCAAACTATCTGGTGAAAATTAATTTTACAGCATGCCAACACACCCAATTTTGTAGAGCCAAGTCAGCAACAACTTCCAGCGAAAAGTGTCATGTCAGCAACAATTTTCATCAAAAGAGGTCGAATCATCAACAACCTCCAGAGTAACAGAGACACCTCATCAATCTGTCTCCTTCTTTTATTCTCATTATTCTATAATTGTAAGATCAGTTAAGATATTTCCAAAGTTTTGTAAGTTAGTATAAATAACTCTCTGCACAAGTTATCAAGGGTTGCACCCTTGGATAAGGATATTTTGAAAACAGAAAATGTACTAATTTTTGTTGTTCATCAATAATACAAAGCAGGGTTTCGAACTCATCTCGTCCAACTTTGTCTTCCCTGTGAGTTTTCCAGTTTTCTGTCATTATTTTTCTTCATATGTTTAATTATTATCAAAATAATTAGGTGAGGTTGACTGTGTCTCAACAACTTTATAATTGCTTCTGAAGTTATAATTATTATAAAGAATGATTTGCTTGAAAATTTGTTAATGTAAATCTCTTTTATCAATAAATTTTCAGTATTTTGGTGATGTTAAATATATTTTATTGAACTTTTAAACATTGTTTAAATTTTTTTCTTCTTATGGTTTATTGAATAGTTCAATTTGAATGTTTAATAATAATATCTTCTTATTCTACTTAATCGAATTCATGAAAGCCTAATTACTGTATGAGATGAAAAAGAAACCCTGACTTTAAATTATTGATATTATCAGTAAGATTTAAAACCTTAACTGTTTGATTAAAATTAATCTTATGCATTGGTCCTTCAAAATATTTTAAAACACAAACAAACATTATAGATGCTTTGGCATGATTATTAACCAAAATCATCTCAAAGGACAACATCAGATTGGTGCTGTTGCTGAGGAGACGAAGAGTAAAAACTAAATTTTCCTGGGACAACGATTTTTCCTCTTTTCCTTTAAGGTGAATAAAGGATAAAGATATAGGTCAAAACATTTCACTTGGCGATTCCACTGTTTCAAACTAGCTCCTTTTAAGCACAAAAGATCTAGATCTGAATATGAGATTGTTAACCCTTTACCAGATCTAGAAAGACTTGTTAGAGAAGCCTCTTTGAAAAGAAAACATAACATTTCTATTTTTTCCTCTTCAGCCTTACACCCTGAAGAAAGTTCATCCATAGACCTCTATTCAGTATTATTATCCCAACATGAGTTGACTCAATTACCTCCTAGATTTGTTGAACTTTATTCACAAGGTGTAGATCTTCAGTGAACTTTGTTGGCAGCCTCACTTGAGTCATATCAAGTGCCATTCTTCCCTGTAGACTCACCTACATATGAAACCGAATTGGGCTTGCTTTTGCACTAGTTTAAGCCCGTTGATTTTGTAACTCTAGTCTATCATACCATTCCATTAGACTCTAATCAACTGGAAGAGACAGTTTCTATCTATTCCAATCCATTATTTGAGTATAAGGAAGAATATTTAACCCCATCAGTTCAAAAAATAATTGTTAAAATCCCTTTGACATCTTCACTACCTCCTCCTCCTTCACATTCTACTCCACCCTCTAACACTCATTCACCTATATCTTCATCATCATCAACATCAACTTCATCATCCATGGATTTTCAACCTATTATTTAGGCTAGGTATAATTCTCTGGTTCTCCCTAATGTCTTGGGAAATTTCCCTGATGGACATCTCAAACATTTACCAAGATTTAATGGAGAGACAGGCCCTTCAGCAGAAGATCATATAATTTCCTTTTCAGATTTTGCAGACAATATGAACATTGAGCATGAAGATGTTTATATGAGATTATTTCTACAGCCCTTAGAAGGTCATGTTAGGATCTAGTTTAGACAACTTAGAGTAGATTCTATTCAAACTTGGAATGAACTCATAACTATCTTTAAAAATCAATGGGGGGGTAAAGAAATATGTTGTTTATCTACTCACTGAATTTGAAGAGTTAAAAAGAAACTCGGGTGAACCAGTAGCTGAATTTATCAAACAATTTAATAAAATCTACCACAAGATGCCTATTGATTGCAAACCTCCAGTAGTTGTTGCAAAGGTCAAATTTTTGAAGGCATTCGATGATGACTTTGTAGTCATGCTGAGAGAGAGAATTTCTAATACATTACAAGATATGAAGACTAAAGTTATTGAGGTAGAAACCAATAGGTCATCTTCCAGTAAAATTAGAGCTAAAGAAGAGAAATCCCAAAGAAAATTGAAAAATTTGGAAGCATCTTCCTGTAAATCAAAAAGTGAAGATTCAAATATTGATGAAATCGCAGCTCTTCTTAGAAATCTATCCAATATAATTTCAAAAATTGAGACTCAACTAAGAACAGTCCAATAGACTATTTCCAGACCGCAAACATAGGCCCAAGGTCAGTACAAGAAAGTTGCTCCGCTAAAAATTCTCTAGAGGCCTCATAATGAACAATAAGTTCCTACTCCATTGTTGATTGATGATTAAAAACCCGAGGACAATAATTTTTCCATTACTGAGGACATTAATATTGTAGATCAAACATCCTTTCAGACTTCCATTGTCCATGTTTCCCAAAACCAAATCCCTCAAGAAAACCAAGATACTTCTCAGGTTTCTAAGTATAAAGATTTTTTGAGTTTCTAATTGCAGAACTCAATCAAAGATATGACTTAAGACCTAGAGATAGTCCTGGAAGACCTCCCAAGAACCCTGTAATAATTGAACCTCAACTGAAATCAACTGAAACTGAAACTACTCCTCCTCAACCTTTAAATCAGTCAACTGATTCAACTCAGATTGATAAAACAATTTTGACTGCCTTTAATGTTTAGAAAGAATTAGAAAGAGTCAAAATTCCAATTCCACTTTCTGAACTCTCTAAAAATCTAGGGTATAAAAGTCAAGTAACCAAGTGGATCCAAAATTCTAGTATGGACGTTGAAGGAGATATAATTAGTCTATAGAATGAAAGACCAACTATAACTTTTGGTCCTAGTTCTGACATGATTGATGAATCTATGGCACCCTTCTATCTGACTTTAAAGGCGCATGATTCTATGTTCTACAATTGTATGCTTGATTTTGGTGCTTCACACAATTTAATACCTAAAGTCATCATGGAACAACTAAATCTAGATATCACTCAGACTTATCACGACTTGAATACTTTTGTTTCAAAGAGGGTCCAATGTTTAGGACTCATTAAATATTTAGTAGCCACTTTACATCAAATACCAGTTAAGAGTGTAGTATTAGACATAGTTGTTACTGACATTCCTCCCAAGTTTGGAATGTTGTTATCTAGATAATGTTGTGCAAAATTGGGAGGAAGTCTCCAAATGGACATGTATTTTGCCACTATCCCAGTATATGGTGGAGAGAGCCTTAGATTATATAGTGAAGTGATATTTCTAAACATTTTTTGTAATGCTAATCAAGCTACGAATCACCCCATTTATGCAGTAGATCAAGAATTTAGTTGTTTTAAACTATCATTAGACACTTCACAGGATTCTCAACTCAAAATTGAGGATAGAGTTGACACCTCTAAACCTGGTCATACTAAAATTTGGAAATTATTTTTTGATGGATCCTGCACCAAAGATGGAGCTGGAGCAGGAGTTGTTTTGATTTCACCTAAAAAGGAAAATATTACACAATCATGTAAATTATATTTTGAGGTCATAAACAATGTCGCAGAATACAAAGATTTTATCCCAGGAGTACAACTTGCCAGAAGTTAAAAGATAAAAAACTTGAGTGTTTTCACTGACTCAGAACTAATAGTAAGAAAAGTTAGGAGTCTTTGATAAACAAAGCACCCTAGACTTAGGTCTTATAGAAATGAGATTTGGGACACAATTGAAAATACCTTTGATGCTTTTAACATCACCTTTATTCCTAGAGATGAAAACTTACATGCACATTCATTAGTTGTTTCAACTAGTGCCTTTAAGATTCCAGATCATTTTCATATTCAATATCAGACACAAATAAAATATAGGCCTTGAATCCTGGACAATCTTAAACATTGGCAGATATTTGAGGATGATGAACAAATAAAATCCTTCCTGCAATTCATTGAAGAATTTTCTGTATTACAGATTGAAGAGGATAATTCAGACAGTAAAGAAGCTACCTAAGACAAAGAAAATTTAAAACTAAAACCAAAGGTAGATGATCATGATATAATTCAATTATCAAATAATTTTATCCCTAAGGAACTTGTTCCTTTAGAAAATTTGTTTGACCAAAATGATGTTCCAAAAAACCCGTGAGTTTGTCCTACTAGAAGATGACATAGAAGACATAAATATTGGCATTGATGAGGAAATTAAAAACATCAAACTTTGTGCATAATTAACCCCAAAACTTAAATCTGAATATGTCAAACTTCTTAAAAATTATAGAGATGTCTTTTCCTAGTCTTATGCTGATCTCAAATATTATGATACATCATTAATTGAGCATAAAATTCCACTGAAACTAGATGTAAAGCCTTATCAACATAAGTTAAGAAGGATGAACCCAGTTATTCTTCCCACCATAGAAAGATAATTGAAGAAACTCTTATATGCCCAAATTATTGTCCCATTAAGATACTCTAGTTGGGTTGCAAATTTAGTCCCTGTGAGGAAAACGAACGGTGAAATAAGACTTTGTGTAGATTTTAGGAACATTAATAAAGAATCCTTGAAAGATAATTATCCACTTCCAAATATGGATCAGTTACTTCAAAAAGTGTCAGGAGCTAACAAGCTCTCTATGTTAGATGGATTTTCTGGTTATAATCAAATATTGGTGAATTCAGAAGACAGGGAGAAGACAACTTTTACCACACCTTGGGGTACATTCACGTATGCCCAGATGCCATTTGGTCTATCAAATGCAGGAGAAATATTTCAGAGAGCCATGGACTTGGCTTTTGTCAGGAAGGTAAATAAATTCATTGCTATTTATCTTGATGATTTAACTATTTTCTCTGAAATTGATCCTAAACATCCTAAGCATTTGAAGAATTTTTTTTGAAAGATGTAGGAATTTCGGAATTTCCTTGAATCCCAAAAAATCATTATTTTCCATTAAAGAAGGTAAATTTCTAGGTCATATTATTTATAAATATCGAGTAGTTATTGATCCCAAAAGGGTCTCTACTATCCAATCATTATCATTACCTAGAAATCAGAAGGAAATTCAAGATTTCTTAGGCAAAATTAATTTTTTGAGAAGGTTTATACCAAATTATGTATAAATAGTGAAGGATATAACATATGTGCTTAAAAAGAACCATGAAGTTGAATGGATTGTTTCTGCAAGATTTTATTTTGAATAGATAAAGAAAGCCATCTCCGAAGCCCCAACCTTAGCCAGTCCAAACTATTTAGAACCTTTCAGCATGTTCTCTTTTGCCTAAGAAACTACCCTTGCAGTTGTTCTTTTACAAAATAATGAGGATTACCATGATCAACCAATAGCATTATTTAGTAAAGTCATGAGAGATGCCGAATTGAGATATGATATTATTGAAAAAAAAAGCCTATGCCTTAGTTCAGGCTCTCAATTCTTTTAGAATGTATATTCTTCATTCAAATATCATTGTCTATTTGCCCAATAACGCTATCAAAACATTCTCACATAGCCAGACACTGATGGTAGAAGGGCTAGATGGATAAATCAGATTCTTGAGTTTGATCTTACCATAAAAACTACCAAGTTAGTGAAGGGGTAGATGGATAAATCATATTCTTGAGTTTGATTACCATCAAAACTACCAATTTAGTGAAGGGGAAGGGTTTAGCCAAGTTGTTAGCTGAATCAAATTGTAAAGTATTGGGCATAAACTCAGTTTTTGAATTTTTAGAGAAGAAACCACAAGAACCTTCTTCGAATTTGGAAAGGGAGAATACACAAGAACCTTCCTTGAATGCAGAAGGGGAGAATCCACGAGAACCTTCCCATGGAGTGCAAGGAAATAATACACAAGAACCTTCTCCTTCAACTCAGACAATCCCAATTCATATTGATGAGAAATTTGTTACATCACATTGGTATGCAGACACTGTCAACTTTCTAATTCATTTTGAATGTCCAGCTCAGTTTTTAAAGAACCAGTGCAAAAAACTCAAGTTAAAATCTATCAAGTATTTTATTATCAATTCCAACCGATACTGGAAGGATCCTCTTAATATTTTACTACTTTTCCTAATAGAATCAGAAACTGAAGGAATCATTGATCAGTTTCATGCAGGAATTTGTGGAGGCCATTATGCTTGGAGAGCAACAACATACAAGATATTGAGAGCAGGATTTTATTGTCCTACTTTGTTTTCATAAGTAGGATCAAAACTCAGAGCCTGTGTTCCATGTCAAATGTTTGCTGGTGAGAAAAAATTGGCAGCTCTTCCACTAGTTCTAGTAGTTGTTTCAACACCATTTCTTCAGTGGGGATTATAATTTATAGGTGAAATTCATCCAGCCTCCAGTAGTCAACATAGATGGATCTTGACTGCAACTGACTATTTCACCAAGTGGGTGGAAGCCATTCCAGTAAGAGATGCTACAAATTTTGTTGTAATAAAGTTCATTAAAGAGAATATTCTATCCAAATTTGGTTGCCCACAACAAATAGTCACTGATAATGCCACAAAATTCAGTAGCATAAAAATGATATAATTTTGTCAGAAATATAAAATTCTACTACATCACTCAACTACTTATTATCCACAAGGAAGCGATCTTGCTGAGTCATCAAATAAGAGTTTAGTGAAAGTAATCAAGAAAAATTTAGAAGAACACAATAAGAACTGAGACATTCACTTGATTTATGCAGTCTGGGCAAACAGAATTTCCCTAAAAATATCAACAGGTAAATCCCCATTTAAATTAGTTTATGGAAAAGATGTTATTTTTCCTACAAATTTATCTTTTCATGTACTCAAGTTTCTACAAGAATCTACTGATGAAACTGATGAATTATATAGAAGGATTAGTCAGATCACTGAGTTGAATTAAAATAGAGATGAGATACAATAAAAAATGAAGAAATATCAGAATAAAATGAAGAGCCTCTTTGACAGAAAAGCAAGGGAAAGAGATTTTAGAGAAGGGGATTTAGCCCTAAGATGGGATGCTAGGAGAGAAGATAAAGGTAAACATGGAAATTTTGATAATTTATTGTTTGGGCCACTCAGTATTGCAGAAGTGAAAGGAAACAACACATTTGTTCTGCAGAATCTTGAAGGACAATTTTTGACACTGCCTGTCAATGGCAGAATTTTGAAACACTACATCTAGTATTGAAAGAGATCTCACATCATCATTGTACATAATCATTATATTTATCATTTAATGTCAGTGTGTTTTCAACAATAAAGACTCCATAGCCCGACGAGAAGGCACATAGAACTGCATGTTCTCTGCATCCCACAGGGAGAAGTAGTCCCCAGCTGGAGCCGATGTTGTAACATTATTTGTTTTTGATAAGTTAGCATGACAGCTTAAAGAAATAAAAAAATAAAAAATGATAAGTTAGAACATGGATGAAAAAGAAATTAAAAAAATGTTAGGAAAAATATATTTATTACTTCCATGTTAGAAAAATGATAGGATGGTTTTCTCTAAATAAAGAAGGCACATGAAAAAATGTTAGGGAAAGCATAAAATAAAAATTTCAATGCTTTAGCAATCAAAGTAATAAAATGGCCGCCTGTTTAAATGCACCACAATTTCAAAATGTAAAGTTTAATTCATGTATGTTTGAACCTTTGAAAAAGGGTTTATTATATTCATTAATTAAATTAATTTATATACGCGCATATTGATTTTCTTGTAAAGTCAGTAAATGACAAGAATTCAAATCAAAATAATTAAAGTGTTTTCAGATTCCGACCGTAAATATTAAGCTTCCCTCAGATCTACGACGGAGAATGACTTCGCACCCCCTCCACCTATTTCTTATTAACGGGAGGGGGCTGCCTATTTTCTTGACGTGGTAGCATGAGGTGACTTCGCACCCCCTCTGCCAAAAACTGGAAACCGGAGGGTACCCCAGCCCCCCCTCCAAAATCCACCTCTAGTTTTCCATTTCCATTACTGTTCACTCACGCCATAATAGTCCATCATTCATATCACTCCACGTCACCTATCCGTTATCCCTAATCCTCCATCATACCCGTTAATCTTCTCATTGACCAGTAAATTCACCCCATTTACCCATTAATCTTCCCCTTATGCAGTAAATTCGCTTGACTATTAGCCATGACCATTGAAACTGAACCACAGTCTATAAAATTGCCCATAATCTACTTTCATCTTGAATTCACCTTCATCCTCCATCGTTGTTGCCTAGTGAATTATCTTATGTGATTGCCCTTCATATTCCTAAAACCCTACCATTGTTTATGTAACCGAAAGTTGTAAATCCATATACCACTTTATTACAATCAAGCATGACACCTAAGGCCAAAACAAAGAAACAAACCACTCCGAAAGGTAAAGGTAAGAAAAGTATGACAAAAGAAATTTCGAATGTTGAGAGTATCACAGAGGTCGCACCAAAGGTTGCTTATCCAGCTGCCGAGGTTGTTGCTGAAGCCACCAAAGTCGTTGCAAAAGACGATCCTGCAGCTCCACAAATCAACCTCGACCTCACTACCCTAGTCGATACCTATTTCAAAATTACTGATTGTCACTGTGAGTTTGAATTCTATGAGCTACACCTATGGCTCAAACAGAAACACCTAGATAAACAAGACCCTATTAGGTTTTTGGAGTCCATGTTACATCTGTTTGCATTCCCTCAAACTCACCCATTCCCAGATTTAATTTCTTGGTGTCAAAAACAGTATGAGCCTATAACCAGGTAAGTGGTAGCTCAGAAAAAAAAATTTCTGATAACCATATCTCCTGAAACCATTAATCAAATGCTTCTCATCCCTCCTTCTGACTCCTTATCTCATTTTTTACTTGCTGCCCTCATAGATCTTTATCACACATTATCCTTCCCACAGAGAGCTCAGATATTCGAAATATTTTTACCTAAGGATACAGATTTACCCAAGAGAAATCCACCATATGCATCCTCCATCTTCCCCATTTCTTCAAAACACTATATTTCTCTCCTTTCGTATTTGTTAGGATACCCCAATGATGAAAGCATTGATGAAATCATCCTAGGTTTCTTATCCATCTTCAACCTTGACAAACCATCGTTGTTTATGTACAATTACAGTCATTTCTTGGCTGATGTTATACATGAAAAATTCATGAATTTCACCACTCAAGGAGCTTTTACTTATTATTCTGTGATCATTCATACGATTTTGTTTCAGTAGGCAGATATGTTGCCCATTTACTTCAACAAGAAAGACATGCAGGGAGTGAATCAATCAGTGATTCACTGGACATAATTTGTTAGAGCATCTTCAAAAACTACTTCTTTCTCAGAATTCATAGACTTATTCATTTGTCCAGTCAGACATTTCCTTACTAGTTCACCAGAGCCTATAATTGGAGAAGACATCAAGAGAATTCTCCACCTCAGTGAACAAGCAAAGACAGGTGATTGGTATCTGTACAAGAATTACACAGAGATCAGAGTGTATGGTTGTGAGATTCCACCATACAAACTTTCGAAATATGTGCCTATGAGAATTTTCTCATTAGAATACATAAGAAATATGTTAAATATGGTTGAATTGCATTTTAAATTAGGAAAGAGGAAAACCCAGTTTAAAATCAAAGCAAACATTGGATCATTCATTTGTAATACCAGAGCAACTGGTGTTGATGCAAATGCACTATTAAAGAAGATGGGTTTTCAATCAAGTTTTACTTGGTCATATGACCCTCATGGCATTATTTCTACTCTCAAAGTTGAATCCAAGACTAATTCTTATACTCACACCTCTAGAGCAGAAATTGAAAAGTACATGAATCAGCATGAATGGGTAGAAGGTAGTTTACAAGAAGTAGAGGAATAGGTCATTTCTACTTCAAATGTACAAACACCAGTGCTTGAATGTAAACAACAAAAGAGGGTCAGAGAAGAGACACCACATTCCAAGTAGCTTATGAAAGAATTCATCTTACAACATAAGAAACCAAGGCTTGATTCTTCCTTGCTTTCAGAAGATAAAGAACCAGAGATCATAGATTTGGGAGAAACTGAAGTCTCCACTTCTACAAATATTCCCTAGAAATATTTATCAACATCACTTGCAAGAGAGTTGTTACACATTATTTTGTCACCATGAAATTTTACTATTTATATGGGTTCGTCAATACCTATATAATTCTCCCTTAGAAGTATACAATCCTAAAGTTCCTAAATCAAGTCCTGAATTTGGAGAAAAGCTTGTAAAAATCATAAAAATGCTTGTACCGCACTTTTCCTTAGATTTACCTGCGGTACCGCACCTTTTGTGAAGGAAAACTGCGGTACCTACCGCACGTTTTGTGTATTAAAACTGCAGACCCCTGTAAAAGGTAAAATGAGCGGAAAAGTAAGTTCTAGAAACCTAGCTGATCGAATATTCTCCCAGCTGGAAGCTTCTAGAAGGCATTATCTGGTCAAAGCTTCACTCCCTCCATTATCATGAACATTCATCCCTTCATTAAAGGAGCCTATTCCTTGTATTTTGGAACTTAATCCCTTGATAAGGGGACTCTATCCCTTCCATTTTGGAGCTATAACCACTTTCCTTCTCCTATAAATTGAAGCTTTGGTTCAGTTTCAAGGGTACTGACTGGTTGAGATTGAAAAAGGGATTAGACTTAGAGAATTTTTGAGGAGAAATGCTGTAAAAACTCAGACTCTCATAGCTGATCATTATATGGGAATGATTACACACCCATGTGCTTTTAGCTGAGAGAGTGCAAGGCTTGTCAAAGTAAAGGAAACGCCTGTTCTGGACCCCATGAAGGCTTGTATGACATCAAGGCGAACACGGTTGTAAGGCTCTTCTTTATTTAAGTTAATACGAATGAATATTGTTTTCTCAATGAGTTTTTTAGTTAAATAGCTTATTTATCATGTTTTATCAACAAGTTATTTAATTAATTATCTCATTTATTGAATTCCTTGATCATCTTGATAGATGTTTGGTTCATGAATTAGTTTTATTATGCAGGTGCTTTTGATCTTTTCTTGTGTTTGTGATTACAGATCCTTGATGACGAATTTTTTCAAGCCACTGGAAAGAAGATCAGCGCTGGACTACAAGTAGGTTTCTAGAACCCTATCATAGTTAATTCCAAATCAAAGAGTATTAGAGAAAATAGTTTTTATTTCTCAATTTGTTGCTAGCTATCCGTAGGACACTTGGGAGGTCTGTCTTGTCCACAAGAATGATTTATCCGTCCAACAAAATGGTGACTCCATTAGGGATTAAATCTTGAACTTCGATTTCTTTTATTTTTGACTTGTGAATTTATTTTTTCTAATTTTGATTGGTTTATACTGGCTTGGGTAGTTTATCCTTGTAGAATCCCTGACAAATGTTTTAGAGTAGTTTTTTATTTTTTATTTTAGTTTTCTGTTATCCGCACTTTTCTTTTAGAAACAGTGCAGGCATCTTTGCTCTTTTCTTGTATAAACAGTGTGGGACCTCACCTGTTTACGCTGAAACCTGCGGACCCTGTGAAAATTTTTAGAAAACCTTAAAATTCTCTTTTTTGGATCAATTTGTTAGATTCTCAGTATATACCCAAATTTGTATTTTCTGTCAAAAGCCTTGTGTGAATATCTTTTCAGCACTCTTACAATCTCACCAGTATCAGTTAAGTTAATTGGGTGTTTTGAATATTATTTTTTGAGAAATTCTTAATTTGATTTCCTTTGGTCATTACTTCAAGGTTTGTCTCAGTCTCTTAACAATTTTGCATCTTTTTGCGTCTGAGTGTTAATCACCTATGAGTGTTTTTATTTTTTGATATTTGGAACTCTCACCCAATTTTATTTACTTATTCTTGATTGGTTCTTTAGATTACATTAGAATCATCTTGTGTTTGAGAATTCTCTTGCATAGATCACATTTTCATAATTAGAATTCTCATTTTCAGAATATGAATGAAAAATGTGCATAGATTACATTTTCATAGTTTTCATGTGAATTGTGCATAGATTACAACTGCATAGTTTAAATTCTATAAAAATCAATCGTAGATTTAGATTAGTTTCTTTGATTTGAATTTACATGTTTTTATGCTTGTTTTAAAAACACAAAAATAAAAAATTTGGAATTGATTAGCATTAGTTTTTCTTGATGAAATTGGTGCATTAGAAGATTTGTTATTTTTTCTCTTATTGATCAATGTTTTGCATTGTTGGAAGTGAATGGAAACTCTCTCCTTACTTTAGTTAGGATTCATCGAATTGAAAATATTACATTATCATATTCGATTACATTCAGTTTTGGGTTGGGTCATAACACCATTGGTTTCGTATCCATTTACCCTTTGAGTAATAACAACCTAAATAACACAACACTTAATAAAATTCATCTGCTAATTTTTACATTTTTAGGGCTCTTTCCACCAACATAGCTCAGGCTAGTGTCTCGAGGACACCGAGGATTCCAAGGAGACAAGGACACCAAGAACGCTGAGGAATCCTGAAAAAACATAAATCAGTAATAAAGTTAACATAAATCACATATTTAACACAAAATAACAAAAAAAACCAAAAAAAAACTGCAACATATTAACTTACCCTCAACGGTCACTAAAATCACATTAAATTGAATACATAATGATAAACTGAAAGTGCAGTAAATGTTCGGGCAGTCTGAGGGCCGCTATATTTATAAAAAAGTTCGGTCAAAATATTAGCATCGAGTTTTCTACCTCCATCCAAAAATTTGGTTATCAACGTTGTCAACATTAATAGTGGAATAAGTTCGAAAAATATCGAAAAAGACTGGCCGAACATGTATGCGAGTGAAATTTTCGGGTGCATTTCTCACAAAATTGTAACCCACCTTCACATTTCCACCCATATATTAGACGTTTCAGAGACGCTTCGCTTCCTATATTTTTGGGAAATGGCATTTCCTCATCCCCGCTTCGTGCAACATTGGTCTGACTCTGACTACCACAAAGATTAAATTCGAAGAAATTTGAAACCCTTTCAAGGATATATAAAAGTAGAGGAATCACAATCAAGTATGAAGATTTCTCAAATGGGGTAATGTGCCACTTCAAATTTTCATTTTCTAAAACATTCTTGGCATAAAACTTGGAGAGAACAATGACTATGGATGTTGATCCACCTCTGATAGGGAAGTGATGTGGTAATTATGTAGATGTGGTGATTGTGTAGTATACTGAGCAACTAGAGGGTTTGGAGTATGCAATCATACATGAAAAGGATTTGAAATTAACCCCATTGGTTGAAGAGCTAATAGGTGTACTCAACCCCAACTAATTGTGTTGTTGTAAGATAGAGTGTAGATTTATCTTGTTGTTCTTGCTTTGTTGATAGCTAGGAGTTTCTTCAATAGTTATTGAAGAGGGATTTGAGCAAATGTTTTTGGAATTCCTTAACTAGAGACAAACTCGGTCTAACAATTATATATCAATGGAAAAACAAAAAAGTAAGAAACTGATTAGAGTGAAAATAATTATCTATTGGACCAATAGATGGCTCTTGCCCAAAGGATTCTTTTTAATTTTCTAACTCCAACTCCAATTGGTGGCATTGTTAATTTATCCTAAACTATAAAACATTTCAATATCAAACACATCCTTGGAAACCCACAACTAATATATTTTGCAACCAAGACTGGTTTGCCACTTTGCATCTTGTTTTGAGGATTGTGATAGATCTTGGCAAGCACATACCGCAACACGAGTACAAGCCTCAAGAAAATAATGTATATAAAGCCAAAACTTCATTGCCTAACACCTTTAATTGACACAAAGTTTCACATTTTTGATGAAATAGTACATAGCCAAAGCTAATACCAAAATCATGCTTATTGACGATTAAAGAGAGAAAAATAGAGACCCCGAAGAATTAATCTGAACCAAAGCTAAACAACTAATCAACTTAGTTTTTTAATAAGGAAAACAATACCCATTGACAAACACCCAAAAATTCCATTGATTGAATTAACACAATTGCAATAATTCCAAATGTGCAACATAACATCCCTTCTAGGGAATATATCATGGATTAAACCACATTTAGAAGGATGGCTAACCTCATAGTGAATTTAAAAATGAAATTGTAATCTTTCGCAATAATACTAGAAATTTCTTTAAAAAGTATTATTTTTATGTATGTTAGATAAGTAACAAGTTACAATATTGAGAACTCATTTATTAATATAAAAGCATAAAGACAAACCAATGAAGAATTAGTTCGCTCATGAGGTTGATGGAGAGTACTGGCTCCATTCATATTGTGTTCTACCCCTCTTGATTGGCATGTGTTTTAGGAGGTTAGGTGTTACTCTAAGAAAAATATGACAAATAAAAATAATTATCCCTCAAATATGGGGAAGGGTATCAATTCTTTATGAAATTGTAATGTAAAGATTGTTAAAAAATGTAACTAGGTTCGGTCTTCATAATTTATATTGTACTTGTGTCATTAAATATTTTATGTAAAAGATCAAAAAGAAGAAAAATAAATTTTATTTTTCAAGCATGGGTTTCATGCTCAAATTGATTTGTCATCTAGTTCAAGCATGTTCTTCATGCTTCTAGGGTTTATTGAATCAAAATAATATGTGTCATAAGTCAAAATATTTTCTTAGAGTCAAGTCCCATTCAGAATTTGAAAAGAAAGTGGAAGAATAAATTTATTGGAATAAAAAATGTAATTTTTGTACCCACAAGGTCAAGTCATCCCTGGTAATTTCACCTCCTCAATCTGTATAAATAGAGATAGTTCGACCTCATTTGAAGCACCAAGCAAGCAAGTTCAAACTCCAAGACAAGAAGAGTGAAATTCAAGAGAAGAAGCAAGAAATCAAGAGAGAGAAGGTGAAGTCTATGGAAGAAAATGGAATTTTATGCGATACAATCTGCCCTAAATCTCTCACATGTGCGAAACTCTGAAGTTGTTGCAGGGGCCAAAGTTACAGATTCACTGCAGGTCCGAAATTCTGAAGCCGACGACTGAAATTTTGAAGTTGCAACTGTTTTGGAAGATTTTAACTTGAGTTGACTTTGACTTATTAGAAGAGCTTGCGAGGAGGGTTTACTTGGGTCTTGTTGGAGGTCTTAGTTGTTAGAGAATGCAGTAGGGTAGCTATTAATTCAAATTTCTCCTTAATATTAATAATTGCTTGTGAACTTTATCTATCTTCTTGTGTTTCCTTATTAGATATTTTCATCAAACAATTATCAAAAGCAAAACAATGAAGACAATGGACACAAGTATTAGGCTTTAAGCTAGGGAAAAACCCCTTCAAGGGGAAAACCTAGAAATAATATCCTAATTTTATAGAATCCACTTCAAATGAGAAAAATGAGACCCAAAATGCTAGACCAAGTCCTCCTCCAAGCACGAAGCCAAACCTCCAAGAATTCCCTCCAAAGAATTCAAAGTTTGACCTAGTTAATAAAGGTCAAACCTCTTCAAATTTGCTCTTCTTCAGAAATTTGACCTCTTGCTCTAAATATGCAACTTCGGCTTCTTAGAAAAAAAAAACCCTAGCCTTTTTTCACATGTCAACCTTCTAAGAGATCTCCCTTTAAGTGAGTCAAGACCTAGAAAATTAACAAGATTCAAATCGGTTTCACACCCATATTTTCAGGCTCCTAGCTGCAAAATTTTGAACCTTTAGTTACTTCACAAATTTCAGCCTTTGTAGCAGCTTCCCAAAAACCCTAACTTCACATGTGTGAGAGAGAAATAGGTCAAACACTTGTAAACTTGCTTCTTCTTTGAATTTGACTCCTTCCTTTGACTTTCGCTCCTGTATTTCTTCTCTTCTTGCTTCAGATCGATTTCTTCTTGATGCAAATCGAATTGGTGATGGACAAGTTTGAAATTTCTTGTATGTATAGCCTTTCCTTAAGGTCGAATACCCATCTCTAGGCTGAATTGTCATTGCTTGGAGGCTCATAGAATGTTCTAGACTCAAAATCAATATATTTTTCATGTTACAACTTGCCCAATAGGATCTTATACAATTCATAAGGACTCTTTTGACCTAAGAAAAATATTATTTTGACATGACAAAGCATAGAAACATGAAGAACATGCTTGACCTATTTTGACCAATAAAATGGAAACAAATGTGAACCATAATATTAAGTCACAAGAATATAAAATGAGCGAGTGATCCATAGATAAATTACATGAGCAATAAAAAATATGTGCGGGGCATAGATTTAGAATGTTGTGTAGAAATAAAAAATGTGAGCCATGGGAGAAGTATACGAGACACATATAAAAAATTAGGGACACAAGATAAGTATACGATCCATAGATAAAAAATGCGAGCCACAATAATTGGAGCCATAAAAATAACAATGTGTGAGTCACAAAATTCAAGCCATTGAATTTATGAACTACAAAGACAAACAACGAGTCATTGAAACACAAAACAATGAGCCATGGAGTTTATGCGAGCAATAGTAACAGAGGAGAAAACCACAAAAAAATCATTGTAATGGGAGCCACTATTGAGAGTGGGAGCCATTGTTGAGCGTGTGAACCACTATTGATCATGCAAAGAATCATAGAATCATAGAATCGATTCTTAGAAACCAAAGTGCGAGCGTCAGGGATATATCTGAAAGTCTTTGATATTCACATCACTTTAAGGTGATTATATTAGATGTTGGTTGATTGAATTGCAGTACATGAGAAGAGGATTAGATTTATATGCCTTCATAAGGATGGAATCAATCACCTTGAATAATATTAAATATATTTTCTCTAATGATTGTTCACCCAAGGTTGTGCCACATTAAATTATATTTATTTTATTCAATATTAATTCTTCCTTGTGGGGCAAGTAGGGCTTTTATCGGGACTTAGGGGTCCTATGGGGAATGCGTCTCATATTTTCCCCAATTTTCAACTAGGGGAAACCCAAAAATTCTCTTTTTGTAGAATCAAATCAAAGTGAGATACCCAAGACCAAGACCAAGACTACCAAAAAGACCCAAGTCAACTCTCCTTTAAATTTCCTCCAACCAAGTCAAAGTCAACACTACTCAAATTTGATTAAAAAAAAAATCAGACCTGCAATTCGGACTTATAATTTCAGACCGATAATTTTGCATAGTTTCCTAAGCACCTTCACTAGAAACAAACAAAAAAAATGTGAGTTTTTCTCTCTCCTTTGAGTTTTCTTCTTTATCCTATGTATTCGTTATCTTTCTTCTTCTATTTGGCACAGTAATCGATGTGTGTGATGAGTGAGTGAATGAGGTTGAAGTTTATTCTATTCATAGTTGTTGAGGAGGTCCTCTTCAAGGCCGACTTGGCCTTGTGGATGACAAATTATTATTATTATTTGATTTTTTTTACTAAAAAAAAATCTTTTTCTTACAAAGAGTCCAAATAAGATTTTGACTCAAATACATTTTTTTACTCAAAATAAATTTTCTTTTGAGTGAATAAACTATAAAAGAATGAAGACCATGGTTTGACTAGAAAATAAATAATGATAATGAATATAATTATTACATCATAGTACATTTAAATTTCATTATGAAGACCAACACTAGTTACATTTTCAACATAAAAGTACCAAATAAACCCCGAATGAAGATATTATTAATTTTAATTGTAGATGTTACATTGATTGCATGAAAGTTAGTATAATTGTACATTATGTTATTGAGATATTCTTATTAAAATATCAATTAAAAGATATCCAAACAGACAACTAAACAATCACAAGGGGAATAAGAAATATTTCACCAGCAATTTATTAAAATTGGTGTGTGTATATGGTCATATCAGTAATTTGTGGAATCCTTAACAAATTATATGCCATGTTAATATTTATCAAGTTTTTAATTGCTATTTTTATTTGTATTTTTACAGAGAACATTTTTTTGTCCATTATATGGTTGATTTTGCAGTTACAAGAGGCGGAACCAATTTGGATGGTTCGATAATAGTGAAAAATCAAGGGCATTGGATGGAAAAATCTCTTATTGGTTGGGTAGTAGGAGTAGAAAACTCAAGGGAAAATACCAAATTTGTATTAAATAATAAATTTGCATTTTCCTTCTATATACATTACATTAGATATACTGGTGACCATTCTAACTTTAGATTTTTGTTTTCAATGGTGCAATAAGTGCAATATTATCAAATAGTTATGTATACATTACATTAGATATATATTGGTGATCATTCTACCTTAAAATTTCTATTTTCAGTGGTGAAATAATTGGGTTGCAACTGAGTTTTCTTCTCCTAAGATTTTTTCCAAAATACAATGTCCACTTGCTGGAAACAAGTGATCCTAGTTGGAGAGAGTGGGAGTGGGAAGTCCTCAGTTAGAAGTCTTATAAAGAGATTCTATGATACACAAGCTGGTGAAGTGCTTATAGATAGTGTTAATATCAAAAAATTTCAACTTAAATGGAAGAGGCAAAAAATTGGACTTGTAAGCCAGACCTGCTCTCTTTGAAACCACTGTTAAGGATAATATTTCCTGAGGTAAATATGGTGCAACACTAGAGGAAAGACAGGTTGCTGCAGAGCTTGGTAATGCGGCAAAAATTTCCTCAGGTTTGTAGAAATAGATATTTATTATTGGTGATTTCTAATGTTCCTCCTTTTGCGAATGCATTTCTTTTTCACATCGATTTTATGTAGGCTAACAGTTAGGGTTTCTCTTTCCATGGGTTTTATACAATGGTCGGAGAGCATGGTACCCAATTATTTGGAGGTCAAAAACAATTGATTGCAATTGCTGGGGTATTTTAAAAAATCCCCGAACTCTCCTCTTCAATGAAGCTAAAGCTACTAGTGCCTTGGATGCAGAGTTTGAAAGAATGGTTCAAGAGGCTTTTGATTGAATGTATGATAAATAGAACAAAATTCATTTTTGCAGATCTTCTGACTATTGTCAAAAATGCTGATATGTTCGATGTGGTTTAGCGTGGTTGTATTGTTGAAAAGGGTAATTTTTTAC
Organism: Pinus albicaulis; assembly: GCA_034641835.2. Lineage (NCBI taxonomy): Eukaryota > Viridiplantae > Streptophyta > Pinopsida > Pinales > Pinaceae > Pinus > Pinus albicaulis. The sequence continues at coordinate 656,766,175 of CM076575.1, read as the reverse complement.
AATGCTTCAATTTTTAATCTTTATAGACAAACATTGTTCAACCAACAAAAAATAATTGATATTTTGCAATAGGCTCTGTGAGGTGACTCTTCTTCATTACATATTACTCATGCATATCTATTAATGGATCTAATAAATTTAAATTTTAGGTTCACACTCCCAACTCATCATGAACCCATCTGAAACTGCAGTTATCATCTACGTCTAATTTTAAATTCCATTTGAAGCGGTATAGAGAAAGTCGAGTCATAGCAGAGTCTAAGTGTGCAATTCAGAGAGGTGAATAACTATCCTTGCCCAAAGCCATGTTTTTGGAAGGTTTTTAAAAGTCCATCAAGGGTAGGGGAAACACCTAGATTATGTGCATTGTAAGTATTTTCCCTAGCAAATATTCATCTTTTGTTTGCATTAGAGCTGAGTGTTTGATTGTTGCTCAAAATGTTGGATCAGTAGTTCTGAGTGTTGCAGTTCTATTTATTTATAGTTCTACACCTTGACATGAAATTTTGGATGTATGGGAAAAAAAATTGCCCAATAGAAATGTTCCAAACTCTATGTTGACTTTGATTTGTAGTGAAAGTGTACTCTCAATAATCCTTTGGAATAATAGAAATAAATCTGGATAAGTCTAATTGCAATCATGGGTGGTTTATATTTCACTTTATTTTCTTTGTTCACCTCAGATGCAAACCAAATTTTTTTTTTCTCATAGAATTAGAGAAGCATACATACTTGCTACTAACTTGGCAGATGTCTTTTTAAGAAAATATTTGAATTCGTTTGTGTTGAAATGGTGGGGAACGAGGCCTTTGAGAAATTGGCAACCATATGTTTGCTTGCAAACATGATCACCTACCTAAGAAAGGAAATGAACATGCCAAATGTGACTACTTTGTACATCCCTAACCTGTGGACCGGAACGACAAACCTTCCTAGGCTGCTAGGAGCATTTCTTTCTAATTCTTATATTGGCAGATATTGGACAATTTCTCTTGGCTGCAATATCATGGACTATTTCTCTTGGTTGCATAGCATCTCATACGACCAACCTCTGATATGTAGTGTTGTGGCTCATTTGCATTTACTTTTGAAATATTTCTCAAAACACCTTAAACTAATATATGTTAGAAAATGTAAGATTTTTTGTATACCGAAAAACAATTTTTGATTTATATGTTGGTGTATTAACATAATGTGCTAAGATGTGAAGGTAGGTCGAGTCGTGCTTATTCACGTGCAGAACAGTTCAAGAGTCGAGCCGATTGATGTGTTCAAAACATTACACGCCACGGTGGAGTCAGGTGTCCCCACCTCCACTTGCCATGTCATCTCTACCTTTATCGCACATCGCACATCGTAAGCTTAGGAGGAATGGCGCTTAGGAATATGTTATGAATGCTGAAATGCGAAGTGCGACAAGGGCTGGATGCGATGTAGCTCAGAACTATGATTTAATTTATTCCAATTGCACATTTCACATTGCAAGCTCAGGTGGAATGGCACTCATGAATATGTTATAAATGGCGAAATGTGAAATGCGACAAGGTTTCATATCACCGATTATGATTTGCGATCGGCCCCACCTCCACTTGCCATGTCATCCCTACCTTTATCACACTTCACACATCACAATGTTAGGAGGAATGGTGCCCAGGAATATGTTATGAATGTCGAAATGCAAAATGCGATAAAGGGATGGACGCGATAGTTTTCAAAGGAAAATTTGAATGTAATTAAATTCCAGGATTTTGTGCAGTTGCATTTTTTTATGAAGAAACGTGAACGTGGGCAGTGGACTTGGGTAAGTGACCCAACACAGAGCAAAGGAGAGCGCATGGTGGAACGAGAAGAAGAGGCAGAGTTAGGCAGAAGGAGACATGATAACATTGTTTGAAATGTAGAGGCATAGGGAGAGTCGGGCAAAGGGAGGGCATGGTGGCACTATTGGAAACACAACAGCTGGGTCAAGTCGGGAAAAGATGCATTAATGCAGAATAGTTCGAATACCACATCAGAAACATAAAATACATGACAACAAGTAGAAAATAAAAATATTGAACTCTGGAAGAAATGCAAGGCAAGGATGTCCGATATGTTAGGGAGACACATCATAACTTCAAGGAGACGCATCAACAACAAATCAAATTCATCAAAAAGAATAATATTTAAAGTTTTAATTTGCTTTCTTTGTTTGTTAATATCGAAGCTATAGTGATGTCCTCAATTGCAATGTAATAAGTAGTTTTAAAAATTTAGGTAGCCATAGTAGTTTCAAGAATTTCTAGCAATTACAAACTATTTTTGATATTTAAGAAAGATAGAAAGAAAGAAGAGGGGTTCCGAGTTTTGGACCTCTGAAAGACTAAAAATTTGGTACTAAATTTTCTGAGGAATTAATGAAATATGCATCAATTTTCCTGCAGTTGTTGATGGTGATTCGTTTTTCCTGTGCCATTTTGTGTTCCTTCTTCCTGGAATGAAGTGAAGTAAAGTAGTTGTCGGTCTCTTAATTACATCTTTGAGTAAGATTTAAATAGCCTAAATTGTGCTCCTTCACTCCAACTCCTCTCCCTTTACAAATTCTCTCTGGAACTTAAAATTAATAGATTCTGTGTTTACAACATATTATTTTGAGTTTCCTCTTTCTCCATAAATTCATTCTGAAATTTAAAGTGATAGATTCTGTGTTACAACATATCGTTTTGAGTTTCTTCTATGGTTCTTCTTTTCCATTCAAATATCAGTAGTTAATGGCATTGTAGAGTCTTTCATTATACTATATTATTTAGGGTTTTAAAGAATTAGTTTCCAAAGGGATTGAACGAAGACCACCTACTATAATTACTTATGTGACACATTTTTAAAAATTTCTTAAGCACTGATTCCTTTCCACAACCAAGGAATTGTCTCTTAAGATACAACATTTTCTGGCACTGTTTTTGGGGATGAAGAGATGAAGTTTATTTTCCCTAAGTTTTTCACATTATTTCCTCTGGTTGTTCAGTGAGGAGGAAATGTTTGGCTGTGTTTGTTATTCTCAGAATTCTAGCTCACAAAAGGCCTCACAAGAGGTCGGATACCTCACAGTAGAAGGTCCCTGCTTTGTCAGATCCTGAAAGATTGGTTTCTAAAAGGGTTCGGAAACCAAAAACCCCCTGAACACCTAGTCCTACACTGTCTGCTCCTGACAGTAGTTCTAGTAATCCTTTGTTTGAAGATATCTCTAAAGTAATTCCTTTCTTCGAACAAGGTTCACCTTTCACACCAATTTATTTTCAAGAAACTAAGTTGGAAGAACACTCCTTTGAGTTTTTTTATTCTACTTTTACTCAAGATCAACAAACTCTAGTTGCTGGTCCCTCTGCCATTGTCCATCAACCCACTCCTATATCAATTTTACCTCCACCTTCATTCATTTTCACAGCAGGTTCATCGATTGCATCTAACCAAGGAACAATAAATCAAGGTGAAAACATGGCAGCACCAGCCTTTTTGTTGAACAGGTATGCTCCACTTAACCTTCTACAACCAATGAATGAAATTCCTCAAGAGTATCTTAAATTACTCCCAAGTTTTACTAGAGAAGATGAAATAACTGCAGAAAAAAACATGCCCATGTTTTGTAATTTTGCTGAAAATATGACTGTAGAACATCTTGATGTTGTAATGAGGCTTTTTGTTCAGTCTCTCGATTGAGATGCTAGAAAGTGGTTTAAGGGATTTCCAAATAATTATATTAATACATGGAAAGAACTGGAAAATCAATTCACTCAGAGATGGGGTGAAAAAAGGGATCATGGATATTCCCTAAAAGAATTCAATGCAATCAAAACAGTTTGCCTGTAGAAATGAAGCCCCCTCCTTTTGGACAAAGGTGGATTTCACTGGGGATTTTGAAGACAATTTTAGTTTCACACTTAGATAAAGGAGATCCCCTACTCTAGAGTAGATACAGACAGATTCTTTAGAAATTGAAGCTAATATGACTACATAGCCAGAAAAATAAAAGAAAAGCAGTTGGTTCAAGAGAAGGGAAAAGAAAAAGAAGAATCACCACAAGATCAAAGAATTGATGATATGAAAAAGGTGATAAATATTTTTTCAAACAAATTAGTAAAGATGGAATTGGAAAGTAAAAAATCCCAAATACCAGTACAACACAAAAGAGGAGGATTTAATCCTCAATTTAGAAAACAACCCCTACAAATTTTGCAGAGAGAAAGAAGAGATCAAGATCAGGTCCAAGCGCCACTGTATATAGAAGCAGCACCCAGACAGTCAGTAGAAGATGACCAAAAATAATTTGAAGACCAAATATCTGCTATGTACATAAGAGAAGATGATGAAGAGGAATATTGTGAGGGAGAATATGATGAAGCTGAAGTATCTTTTGATCAAGATGAAATGGATGAATATTGTAGGCAATTCACATATTTCATGCAAGTTGAATTACATAAAAAGTATGATTTAAGGTCTAGAAAGAGATCTAGGGTGAGGGATAATGAAGGTGAACAAAAATATTCTATTCCTCCTCCAATGGCGACTCCACAACAAAAGGACTGTGTAAAACAAGTTAGTAATGGTGGGCAACCTGTAAATTCAGTTAATAAAACATATGTGCAATAGGGTGAACCTTCCCAGAGCAAATCAATTGATACTAATATTTTGGAGAGAGTTGTTCTTGTACTCGAACAAGCGGAAAATTCTAGAAAGAGTGAAGAAGAACATGAAAATAATGTTAAAAAAAATCATGATTTTAGTTTGACAAAATAGTTGGAGATGGTAAAAATTCAGGTACCTCTTCTAGAATTAGCTAAAATACCAGTCTACAAGAAAGGAATTTCAGAATTTATTAATCTTAAACAGATTGAAGATATAAGTGACACTATGAACTTACAAGAAGGGAAGCTAGTGGTCACCTTTGGTTATCATGGAGAAGAAGTAGATCCTTCTGTTCCACCATTCTATATTTCTCTATATCTTCAAGGTTTTACTCTCCATAATTGTATGTTGGACTCAGGAGCATCCCATAATCTCATGCCATTGTCTGTTATGAAGGAACTAAACTTGTAGATTACCAAACCTTACAGGGATCTGTATTCATTTGATTCCAAAAGGGTGAAATGTGTTTGGTTAATTAAATCTGTAGTAGTTTCTTTGGCACAAATTCCAATGAAGAGTATAGTCATGGATGTAGTTGTTGCTAACATTCCAGCCAGGTTTTGAATGCTCCTATCGAGATCTTGGGGAGAAAAGTTGGGAGGTGTTCTAAAATTGGATTTCACTTATGCTATAATTCCTCTTTTCAATATGAAGAAAGGATATTGTAAAAGGAAAAAGGTTTTGTGAAGACCACTACCAAGAAAGATGTAGGAAATTCCCTTATTTATAGTCAAGAAACAAAAAATCTTTCATGTTTCATGCTGCATGAAGATGCATAACTTTTTGAAGACACATGGAAGCAACTCTCTTCAGCAGTTGTAAATAATGAACTACAGTCAAAGAATATTTGGAAATGCTAATATTTTATGGTGCCTACTCCAAGGATGACACACGATCTGGATTCTTGTTGATATCACCAAAAGGTAACCTCATTCCTTTTTCTTTTAAATTAGAATTTGATTCAACAAACAACGTGGCTGAGTATGAGGCCATAATTTTAAGCCTTCAAATTGCTAAACAGATTGGAGTTCAGTGTATTTCAATTTTTGGTGACTCTAAATTGATAATAAGACATATTAAAAATCATTTTCATACCAAGCATCTGAGGTGAAGATCATAAAGAAATGAAGTTTGGGATCTGATAGAGAACTATTTTGAAGCCTTCAATCTTCATTTCATTATGAGGGAGGCGAATAGGTTGGTAGATTCGTTAGCAGTTGCAACTAGTACCTTTTAGCCACCAATGAATCCAAAGTTAAGGTATGAGATTGAGATTACACATAGACCCTCTATTCCTAACAACGTGAAACATTGGCGGGCGTTTGAAGATGATGAGAAGATAAATCATTTCTTGACAATGATTGGAAACTTTGAAGATGCTGAGATAGATCAAGAAGAAGAACAGATAGAGCAGAAAGGAGCGATAAGAAACCTTAAACAATCAATAGGTGAGAAGAAGATTATCCAATTGAAAGATAATATACTCCCTAAAGGAATGGTTCCCCTTGAAAGACTATTTGATTCTAATGATGTTGCTATTAGTTCAAAGAAAATACATCAAGAGGAAGAGATGGAATATTGAAATTTGGGAACTCAGCAAGAGCCAAAATGGTGAAATTATTCAAGGGTGTTCCCAAAAATTATAAAGGAAAATACGTTGATCTTTTTAAGAAGTATAAGATCAAACAATACTTTCATCCTAAAAGATTTAGATGGAGAATCTTTGTAGCTTCCTGTGAATGGGCAATATTTGAAGCATTATATTGAGCATTAAAAGCCGACATTCCACCATTGTAAATACCATATTTCTCATTGTTCATATGTCACCAAGCAATATTTGACTCCATTCCCAATGGATAAGGCACTAATCTGTGGAAAAAAGCACTATCCCCAGGTGGAGCCTGATGTTGTGGCTCATTTGCATTTACTTTTGAAATATTTCTCAAAAGACCAAAAAATCATATATGTTAGAAAATGTAAGATTTTTTGTATGCCAAAAAATATTTTTTGATTTATATGTTGGTGTATTAACATTATGTGCAGAGATGTGAAGGCAGGTCGAGTCCTGCTTATTCGCATGCAGAACAGTTCAAGAGTTGGGCTAATTGTTGCGTTCAGAACATTACACACCAAGGTGGAGTCAGGTGTCCCACCCTCCACTTGCCACGTCATCCCTACCTTTATCGCACATCGCACATCACAAGCTAAGGAGGAATGGCACTCAGGAATATGTTACGAATGCCGAAATGTGAAGTGCGACAAGGATCGGACGCGATGCAGCTTAGAACTATGATTTAATTTATTCCGATCTTACATCGCACATCGCAAGCTCAGGAGGAATGACGCTCATGAATATGTTATAAATTATGAAATGTGAAATGCGACAAGGTTTCATATTGCCAATTGTGATTTGCGTTTGGCCCCACCTCCACTTGCCACATCATCTCTACCTTTATCGCACATTGCACATCGAAAGCTCAGGAGAAATAGCGCTCAGGAATAGTTTATGAATGTCGAAATGCGAAATGTAATAAAGGGACAGACGCGATAGTTTTCAAAGGAAAATTTGAATTTATTTAAAGTTTAGGATTATGTGCAGTTGCGTTTTTTATGAAGAAACATGAACGCGGGTAGTGGAATTGGGTAATTGACCCAATGCAGAGAAAAGGAGAAGAGAAGACAGAACATTGTAGGAATGAGCAGAAGAGGCAAAGTTGGGCAGAAGGAGACATGATAACATTGTTTGAAACATAGAGGCATAGGAAGAGTCGGGCAAAGTGAGCACATGGTGGCACTGTTGGAAATGCAACAGCTGGGTCAAGTTGGGCAAAGATGCATTATTGCAGAATTGTTTGAATACCACATCAGAAACAGAAAAGACATGACAGCAAGTATAAAAGACAAATATTGAACTCTCAAAGAAATGCAAGGCAAGGATGTCTGATCTTTCCGGGAGACACATCAACACTTCAGGGAGACGCATCAAGACCAAATTAGATTTATCAAAAAGAATAATATTTCAAGTTTTAATTTGTTTTCTTTGTCTATTAAGATTGAAGCTATAGTGATGTCCTGAATTGAAATGTAATAAGTAGTTTTAACAGTTTAGGTAGTCGAAGTAGTTTTAAGAAGTTCTAGCAGTTACGATCTATTTTTGATGTATTTAAGCAAGATAGAAAGAAAGAAGAGGTGTTTGGAGGTTTGGACCTCTGAAAGACTAAAACTTTGGTACTTACTTTTCTGAGGAAGAAAGAAGAGGGGTTTCGAGGTTTGGACCTCTGAAAGACTAAAACTTTGGTACTTACTTTTCTGAGGAATTAATGAAAGAGGCATCAAGTTTCCTACAACTATTGATGGTGATTCACTTTTCTTGTGCCATTTTGTGATCCTTCTTCCTGGAACGGAGTGAAGTAAATTAGCTTTCGGTATCATAATTACATGTATGAGTAAGAGTTAAATAACCTTAATTTGCGCTCCCTCAGTCCAACTCCACTCCCTTCAAAATTCTCTTTGGAACTTAAAAGTAATATATTCTATGTTTAAAACATATTATTTTCAGTTTCCTCTCTCTCCATAAATTCATTCTGAAATTTAAAGTGATATATTTTGTGTTACAACATATTATTTTGAGTTTCTTCTACAGTTCTTCTTTTCCATTCAGATATCAAAAGTTAATGGCATTATAAAGTCTTTCATTATACCATATTATTAAGGGTTTTAAAGAATTATTTTCCAAAGGGATTGAACGAAGACCACCTGATATAATTACTTATGTGACGCATTTTTAAAAATGTCTTAAGCATTGGTTCCTTTCCACGTCGAGGAATTGTCTCTTAAGATACAACATGTAGCACCTTCCCAAATCACTAGTCCAGTATTAAATGTATGACCACAATTGACAAATGATTTGTACAAAAATCCTTCTAACACTGCTGCTGATTCTTTGGGAGAGGTATCCACTTTCCTCTGGCACTGCCCACCTCTATCCAAGGATGAATATCAATAGATCTCACCTAATGGTCCCAAAAACCACCAAACTCATTAATATTAAAAAAATTAAAATTACTGCACCGACACCGACGTCAATCCCCACCTGGACCAGACCTGATGGCCATGGTACATCCTAGGCTCCAAACTCAGAATCCACACTGAGAAGTGATATAGGCTACGTGCACGAAAAAAATTAATACATATCCCTAAATCAAATGTATAATGGGTCTCCTTACCAAGATGGAGACCAACCAGACACACTAGCAAAACAGAGGAAAGAAATATGCATATATTGGATTATATTAATATCCCAATATGAACTACTTGGCACGACAAACCCAGACCCCAGTGAAGCCTAATCCACAAACAGAGAAGTGGAAGTTTCATACATTACATTCTCTACAAAGCACTGTAAAATTTCTTAGTACCTCTACTCCACATGTCATAGAAATAGTAGTAGACAGGAACTCTATATCATGCCATGAGCATCCCCATCGTAAGCATTGCAAGAACATACACTGTATAAATCCACTAATGTTGCTATCTATACCTCTGTTCAATCAGATAGTTGAGAACCTGCAACTATTTCTTCATAAAGTTTGCAATACACGTCATAGAAAATTCCCATCCAGGAAGAAAACATACCCATGTGGGTTTCTTGAGATATTTGTGAACAATTTTCAGAGATATGGATTTAAGGCTGAGTGAAAAATTGTGACAGTACACCTATGGAGTAGAACATTTGTGTATCTTGTACCATGGCTGAGCAAGTATAGTGCACAAAGATCAAAGTTGAACACCTGGTGATTGCAATTCCTAGTAAGACTTATGCGCGCATGGACACACTGTTTCTATCTGCTACCTCCGTTAGCACAGGTTTTACCGGTAAACATGTAGCTGGTGGCCTGGGCCAACAAGTTCCTGTGCAATGATTATGACAAGCAGCACAACTAGAAAAAGAGCACAGAGTTTAGTGCCAACTCCCTTACCTTCATTAACCTTTGAATTTCTAGAGGCTAAATGCAACCCTTGCATGTACTTTGAACATAAAATGCGTCTCTAGTTATAAAATCAAAGATACAGATTAGTGGAAAGTTCTGTACAAGCTAGTAAACACTAAAAGCGAGCCAATAAGAAGGGAACTTCTATAAAAAGCACCATTGTAGCTAGTGATTCCAAAATTTATTGCAGAGACAACCTCTTTTTCCCAATGGAAAAAATACTACTCTTTTTCATTAATGAAAAAATTAATAGTACATCTGCAACTTTTAAAATCATTAAAATGGTCCTGTTATTTTCATTTTATGTTTTCCATGTTTCTCTACCTCTATTATGACATTAATAGCTACAAAAATAACCTATGACAAATTAATCAATGGAGTAATTTGGAAATGAAACCAATAATAGTACATATGCAACTTTTACAATCATGCAAACGTTCCTTCTTTGCATTTTAATTTTTCCCTGTTTCTTTACCTCTGTTATGACATTAATATCTACAGAAATAACCTATGCCAAAGTAATCAATGGAGAAATTTCGAATTGAAACCAAGAATAGTACATCTGCAACTTTTACAATCATTCAAACGTTCTTGTTCTTTGCATTTTTACTTTTTCCCTGTTTCTCTACCTTTTTTATGACATTAACAGCTGTAGAAATAACCCATGCCAAAGTAATAAATGGATTAATTTGGAATTGAAACCAAGAAGAGTACATCTGCAACTTCTACAATCATTCAAACGTTCCTGTTCTTTGCATTTTACTTTGTCCTTGTTCCTCTACCTCTGTTATGACATTAATAGCTGTAGAAAAAACCTATGGCAAAGTAATGAATGGAATAATTTGGAATTGAAACCAGGCATGTCTGAACACTCTTGGAAGGTGTTGTGCTATACAAAAACCCCCATTTATTTTTACTAAATGGGGACCCTTTAAAAATAAATAGGAAATTTATTAAGTTTAATTTTTAGCTTAAGACAAAAAACATTAGGAAATAAAGTTTCTTTTGTTTTCTGCTTTCATTCCTTAGCACACATCACAAAATCGCATAGATTACAAACTTAAAACAACTTGAAAAATATTAAGTCATGCAGGCTATGATATGCACTAAACCATTTCCGAAGTTATAAAATTCTTATTGCAAATAGTTTAAATATCATTATCAACAAAAATCGCATCATGCCTTGTAAAGCGATCTAACTTTTAAACAAATTCAGCAAAAGTTGTGATTAAATGGACTCGATGAGCCAATAAATCAATAAAACATAAAACTCCAAGTGTCTGATAAAGCACAGTGGCATGATTTCTTAAACCGCATTTCACATTTCACAGAACATAACTAAAAACAAGTTTATTACCACATAAAAGTTGTGATGTGAGATTTGCATAGATCACATTTCACAAGATTTATGGGTCACATAACAAATGGAAACAATTATAAGTTGCGATATGCGATAAAGGGTAGTTATTAATCAAGCATGCAAAATCATTCATGTCAAATCAAAATGAATTTAAAATCTAACGTCTTAAATTGATCAATAGACATTTCCCATGAAGGTGTGTAAGAGATTTGATTAAAATATTATCGATGATTAACAACATTTAATAGGAGTGAGGTTTGATAGATACATATCTACTCCGAGCATGTTTGAAATGATTGAACGCTAGATTTTTATATCTATCTCTCTATTCTCTATATTTTTAAAGTTTTCTCTCTTCACTTGAAATCAGGAAACAACTTAACGAAGAAAGAAAAATAGAGATGAGAAAGAAAGGAAAAGAAATTTCCCAACCATCATCTATCGAAGACTCAGATATGTCTCCCCTATTCTCAGATACCACCTGCAACAAGGATTGTGGAAGTTCTTCGTGGGAGGAAATGTATCAATTCTTTGAAGATGAAAAGCCAAGGGTAATAATCTGTTGGGAAAAATACTGAGAGGGGGGGGGGGGGGGCGAATCAGTATTTAGAGCATACTCAAAAAATTTTACATTTTCTTTCTCTAGAACCCATACGCTACTTTACTGAACCCAAATCACATATACACGCGGATAACCTTCATAAAACTCGTGTATATACAGAGATATTATTATGCATTTAATTCTTTACTTAGATCTATGCATCATTCATTCATCAGATGTTTAGTTAGCAGTAAGCATGTTCAGTAATCACAGAATAAACCATCACACATAAGCAACACACATGAACACCAGGATTTAAGGTGGAAACCCAAGTCGAGAGAAAACCACCGCTGTCGTCGTCTCTGTCTTCAATATTTTATTATAAAGAAAAAATCTCACAACCATGTACTGGCGCAGACTCATACCAGCACGCATGCACCCACTTGCAGAAGACTACAACCTTCTCTCATTTACCAGCCTCTCCTGGAAGGGAGCTACAACCCCCTGCTCTCATTTACCAACCTCTCCTGGAAGGGAGATACAACCCCCTGCTCTCATTTACCAGCCTCTCCTGGAAGGGAGCTACTACCCCCTGCTCTCATTTACCAGCTACCACTGGAAGGGAGCTACAACCCCCTCACTGAAGGCTTCGACCCTCAGCACCTCCATGGACCACGTTTCATCAATTTTCACACTGGATCCAATAGCTTCCATACAACATACCTTGTAGGCCACTTTTCATCAGATTTTTGGACTAGACCCACTCCACACATTTAAGCTCAACATTCATCAAACTGAAACTTATAACTCCATCAATTCATTCATTGAAACATCAATCAATCAATCAACTTGATCTTTCATCAACATAGTCAGCAGCATAATCATCATCAAACAACCCAGATCTGTATGAATACATCATTGACAGATAGCAGTACAAATAGCAGAACAGATCAGAAATTTCATTCCACATACTTCAGCAAACCCTAGATTACATACACGCTTTTCTTCACTGAACCTGCGTATGCACGCACTTTAACATAAACAAACATGTGTATACATCTGCACATATTTCAGGACTGATTTCAATTCCCATACGCGCTTTTGTTGAAGACAACCCGCGTATATACACGCTTTTTCCTCGACGAACCTACGTATAGATCTTCAGACATTTTAAGGTAGTGCAGCTCCTCAGATCAGGTAAACAACTCAGATCTCTTCCTTTACATCAGCAAAGATTCGCCAGATCACAGATCTAAACATTCCATAAACAGATCTAGAAAATACATAGACATTTCAGATCTAGAGATCCCTCTTCATCATTTTCTTCATAGGTGCATTATGAATTCAGATCAATCAATAGATAGTTACCCATTCCATTCAGATATATTCCAGAGTGAAGTATTCATTAAAACCCAGACACTTTCACACCCTTGCACAATGATCTTCTTCTCCTTATATAGATTATCCTTTTTAAATACCATGAGCCAAAACCACACAACTTCCGATGGTATTCCTGGACAGGATCAAATAGATAATCCAGTGCTCAATAAAATGGGTCAATACCATGGTAATGTCCCCTGGTTTTATTAATTTAGAGCACAATTATGCATACGCGACTTGGCACATACTTTTCCACGTACATACGCGACTTCACCTCAACAAACCTGCGTATGCTTTGTGACATACCTTGTTCAACATTATTTTGGCACTTTCTAAATTCCTTTCTTTTGTTACTTCTGAACTGATCTGTAGATATATCAGATTTACATTATTTTCATCAAGGACAACTTCATCAAGAAGGTTACACCAAAGTCAACACATTGTATCACATTGCCAACAATCTCCCCCTTAACTCATCAAGAGGGTTTCCATCAAGGACATCTTCATCAAGTATGTTTCCATCAAGTACAATAGGTTTCCATCAGGAACAACTTCATCAAAAAGGTTGCCATCAACTTTATCAAGTAGGTTGCCATCAAGGACAACATTCTGCATCATATTGCCAACAATCTCCCTTTGGACTTGATGGCAACCATGATGGTGTTTGATCATCACAACAGATAGATACATTGATTATAACCATTATGCAAACACCATGATACTCTCCCCCTATTCAAACACATACTCTCCCCTTATTCAAACACCATGTTACTCTCCCCCTTTGACATCAAGGGCAAAGGGCAGATCAAAAACCAAGACAAGGTTTTTCTTCCCTTGTATAAAGAAGAGCTCTGTAGATCTAATGTGTACTGAAGTTACCATGCTGCCCCTGAGTTCATGCTGAATCTTCAAACATATTTTTTAATGAAGTACATGACTCTATGACCTTTCCTATCACCAAGGACTCATACTTACATCAATGATCCAACCAAGTGGATTTACATATGAGACTCAAATACCCACCCAAGTGGGTTTACATATTTGAACAAGTCCTTACATGACTAAATATTACAATTTACATCATAGGTCTCAACATGACCTTTTCATCAAATTACAAATATGAATTTTTATAAGCAAGACCAAAAATACTTCAAGAAAGAGATCATATTTCAGAACCATCATAATGCCAAAAATGCATTACATTCAGCAAGGCTAATGCTCCCCCTGAAACTGTGCATCCAATGCATCCTTTTCAAAACTCCTCCTTATCTTGTGCAACCTAAACACTTTCAACAGCCAATCATCAAGGCATCTTCACCCAATATCAGAGAATGAAATAGAAATATAAGAGCTGAAACATTACCAACGATATCATACAACATCAGAGATACCAAACAGTACTGCAGCTGTGCTGAAAAATGCTGATCCCAAAATAAAATTTGGCAGCAACCAACCATACGCGGTTTTATTTGTATAAACTCACGTATATACGCGACTGTCTTTCAGGAAACCTGCGATCTGATTTAATCTTCTGAATTTAATCAGATCTGATCTTCTGCATGGCAGAGACTACTCCCAGCTTCTGTCTGAGATATTCAAATGCTTTCCTGGAATATGTGAGAGAAGAAAAATAGAACAATATAGTTGTGTTTTCAAGTGTTATCCAACAGTTGTAGCATAAGCACATTATTAACCAAGCTTTCAGACTCTTTGCAGCATCAAAATATTCTTCCCAAGAGGAATTATTATACCAGAACAACTTCTTCAGTAGACAATATGTGTCAAGAAATCATCCATGTGATCTGATATCACCAAGATCTTCAAGATTTATCATGATGTAACATGTGTAGGAATTATGTATAAAAGGTCTCAACCATGACCAAGTCATCAGCAACAAGCTTTGCATGATATGTCCTTATCTCTGAATCATAAGACTTCCATCCCATTCATGTGTGAAAACAAAAATACTCTTCATCAAAAAGCAATCAGGGCTCATCCATAATCTCATCATAAGAAACCATGTATCATGTCATCATCATTTGAGCATAAGAACCAAGGAATAAGCAGATACAATGCCAACAATGCAATCATTAATAGTTAGACTGATGCTCCCCCTGAGCCCGTGTTCCTGATTTTTAGCTGTCTTACTGTTTTTCTTATCATAAATACATACGCTTCTGTCTCCACTGGAGCTTGCGTGTATACGCGGCTTTAGTTCATGAAACCCGCGTATGCAAAGTGAAATACTGAAATATTTCACAACTCCATCTCCCCCTGAACTTGTACCACCTGTACCTATCTTCTTCACATCAGATGCACTGTCAGAAATAAACATAACCAGAATTACCAAACCAACCATGGGAATCACCATACATTGCTCTCCCTGTGATGATACATTACTGATTCCTATAATGTATCTCACATTACTCCTGCAGTCATTATGAGAAGTAAGATTTAGAAACAGATGACTGCATTAGGGTCAATATTCCTTACGTTTCTGACAGGTCCTCCTTATTTTTCCAGCTTTTCTTGAAATTTCTTATTATGTGCTGAAAATTATCCAATTTCTCAGATCTGTTCATCCTGCATTCTTTTTCTACATGTCCATACTTGTTACAAGCATAACATCTTATGTGACCAGAAAAGTAAGCATAAAGATCATAGTGTGTTTTTCTATTCTTTCTTCTATTGCAATCAGCTGCTTTATGACCAAACTTGCTGCATGAAAAACAATATCCCTTAAAGAAACCTGAGTACCTTTCTATGTAGAATCTGTTTGTTTGTGACTAAAACAATCTGCTTCTGCAATTGGCTACAACATGCCCATAATTATGACATTTAAAGCATTCAACATTATTGATCAAAGGAGGGAATGATTTCTTTTGATAGTTCATGATTGTTGGTTGACCTTTTGTTTCCTTCAACACTTCAGATTTTGCATTGATATCCTTTGAATCTTTAGCACTTCCTTGTGAACTAGATTCTCCTTTAAGCGTTTCATGAAAACCAAGACCAAATTTAACAGAAGGAGACCTTTGACTCTAAGAATATTGTCCAGAATCTTAGTACTATCTTGAAACCTCAAGAGTTTATCTTTTTCTTCTAATTTACCTTTTAGAATGTTTACCTCAACCTCCAATCTTTGGCATTGCTTCTTCATACTTTCTTCAACCCTTTTTCTTTCTTCTACTTGATCATTCAATTTCAAAATCTCTTCTTTCAACCCATTTTCTTGTTCTTCAAATGTTTGTAGAAGTTCTTCATTCTTCTTATTTGATTTTTCCAAATTTGTTTTGAGAAAGATGATTTCTGCTTCAAGTCTTCTACTTTGATAGGTTGCTTTAACCTGCAGGCTTTGATATATTTCTATCTGTCCATTCATTCTAGAGATCATCTCTTTGTAGATAGATTCTCTCTCATTAAATGATCTTTGCTGATCTTCAAATTTAATCTTGAGAGCTTCTTCTGGATCTATAACATTACTTTCACTATTTTCACCATTGCATGCACAAGAAAGTGAATCTTGAGAACAATAATCAGTACCTGATTCATTATCTTCATTACATGTTTTCTGAGGTATCTCCTTTTGAGTAGCCTTCTTCTTTTGCTTCCTTCCCATTGTGACGGATCTCCTTCAAGCGATAAAGCTTCTGCAGAAGGACCTGCTCTGATACCAATTGTTGGGAAAAATACTGAGAGGGGGGGGTGAATCAGTATTTAGAGCATACTAAAAAAATTTTACATTTTCTTTCTCTAGAACCCATACACTACTTTACTGAACCCAACTCGCATATACATGTGGATAACCTTCATAAAACTCGCGTATATACAGAGATATTATTATGCATTTAATTCTTTACTTAGATCTATGAATCATTCATTCATCAGATGTTTAGTTAGCAGTAAGCATGTGCAGTAATCACAGAATAAACCATCACACATAAGCAACACACATGAACACCAGGATTTAAGGTGGAAACCCAAGTTGGGAGAAAACCACCGCTGTCGTCGTCTCTGTCTTTAATATTTTATTATAAAGAAAACATCTTACAACCATGTACTCACAGACTACCAAGACACAGACACCTTAATTTAGTCTACAACCTTTCTCTGCTACTAGCCTTCTCGGGAAGGGAGCTAAGCAACTCCCCGATCTCGGTTTACTAAATGCCTTCTCCTAGAAGGGAGCTACAACCCCTCGCTCTCGTTTACTACCTTCGGAAGGGCTTTACTACTCCCCGCGTCTCAAGCATACCACCACGGAAGGCCATGGACATCTCACCGGTTGGGCCTCTTACCTCAAGACTTCCGTGCATGGACCACGTTTCATCAATTTTCACACTGGATCCAATAGCTTCCATACAACATACCTTGTAGGCCACTTTTCATCAGATTTTTAGACTGGACCCACTCCACACATTTAAGCTCAACATTCATCAAACTGAAACTTATAACTCCATCAATTCATTCATTGAAACATCAGTCAATCAATCAACTTGATCTTTCATCAACATATTCAGCAGCATAATCATCATCAAACAACCCAGATATGCATGAATACATCATTGACAGATAGCAGTACAAATAGCAGAATAGATCAGACATTTCATTCCACATACTTCAGCAAACCCTAGATTACATACGCGATTTTTCTTCACTGAACCTGCGTATGCACGTGCTTTAATAGAAAAAAACCTACGTATACATCTGCACATATTTCAGGACTGATTTCAATTCCCATACGCGCTTTTGTTGAAGACAACCCGCGTATATATGTGTGTTTTCCTCGACGAACCTGCGTATATATCTTCAGACATTTTAAGGCAGTGCGGCTCCTCAAATCAGGTAAACAACTCAGATCTCTTCCTTTACATCAGCAAAGATTTACCAGATCACAGATCTAAACATTCCATAAACAGATCTAGAAAATACATAGACATTTCAGATCTAGAGATCCCTCTTCATCATTTTCTTCATAGGTGCATTATGAATTCAGATCAATCAATAGACAGTTACCCATTTGATTCAGATATATTCCAGAGTGAAGTATTCATTAAAAACCAGACACTTGCACACCCTTGCACAATGATCTTCTTCTCCTTATATAGATTATCCTTTTTCAATACCATGAGCCAAAACCACACAACTTCTGATGGTATTCCTGGATGGGATCAAATAGATAATCCAATGCTCAATACAATGGGTCAATACCATGGTAATATCCCCTGGTTTTATTAATTTAGAGCGCAATTATGCATACGCGACTTGGCATGTACTTTTCTGCGTACATACGTG
The DNA here is from genome assembly GCA_034641835.2 of Pinus albicaulis. Lineage (NCBI taxonomy): Eukaryota > Viridiplantae > Streptophyta > Pinopsida > Pinales > Pinaceae > Pinus > Pinus albicaulis. Next base: position 656,747,946 of record CM076575.1, on the reverse strand, counting down.
ATTTCGCCTCAACAAACCCGCGTATGCTTTGTGACATACCTTGTTCAACATTATTCTAGCACTTTCTGAATTCCTTTCTTTCGTTACTTCTGAACTGATCTGTAGATATATCAAATTTACATTATTTTCATCAAGGACAACTTCATCAAGCAGGTTCCATCAAAGTCAACACATTGTATCACATTGCCAGCAATCTCCCCCTTAACTCATCAAGAGGGTTTCCATCAAGGACAACTTCATCAAGTATATTTCCATCAAGTACAATAGGTTTCCATCAGGAACAACTTCATCAAATAGGTTGCCATCAACTTTATCAAGTAGGTGTCCATAAAGGACAACATTCTATATCATATTGCCAACATAATTAGAGTTTCTACAGTAGGAGCATTAATTCCTTCAGACCTGACCTATTTTGACGTTGCATGCTCATTCATCCATAAGGTAGCAGCTAGGCCAAAAATTCTCCCCTATACAGATATGGTTAAGTGGGTAATTGACCACTTAAATGTAAAAGATAGAACATTCAAGGATTCAAAGGGGGAGAATATCGGTTCATTCAGGGCAAAATATTTGAGGATAATGTACCACTTACCTGTCCCACAACAGAACTATGACAAAGCTTTTCTTCAAAGCTTTAAAGCCAAACATCTAGACTTGATAAAAGTTATAAAGGAATGGAAGGATGACCAAGGTAAGCTTAAACGATATAAACTCAGTAAGTACCCAATAGCACAAATTCCTTCCCCTTATTGTTATGCTGCTGGTATGTTGTGTAGATTATTTGCAAAACCTGATACCACTAGGTTTTCTATAGACTGGGTCCCATTAATTGATACAATCATCAATTCCTTAATTATAAATTGGGAAAATATCCTATCTAATAATTTAGCCAGAAATATCATGGAGTATAGGAGTAAAAGAAGTATTTCATCTAGAGAAATACCCCCCTTTTACATGAGTGCCTATGTTATGGATGCAATTTTCTTTTCTTTGAGTTTTCCTACCACGGGATGGAAATGGAAGACCCAAGACCCTAATCCAATTCAAATTTACCACAAAGCCCTTTGGGAATCATATTTTCATCTACATTTTTGCAAAATTTTCCATAGAGCCATGCTACCTATACACCAAATTATATTCAATGAGAAAGCCCCCACGATTTCCAAAGAGGCTAGTACAGAAATTTTTCCCATTTCCAGATGGTTTGCAAAGGAATGTTTCACTTATGTCAGAGTATTTGGGATTTATGCTACTCCTCACCTCCTGTTGTATTATTTTCCTGACAAGTTACTTGCTAGAGAGATTTCCTACCAGCTTCTTGTAAATTGTATATCAAAACAACTAAAGATGATAAGAAGGCCGTTTGGCCTAATTTTCCTTTACAGTGTGGTACTTTTACACTTTTTGATATTTGTCATGCCTACAAGGATGTTTCAAATGTTAATTTATTGAATTTGGTTGTAATTCTAAAGCAACCATATGACCCCAATGATGTAATTAAGAACTTCATCACAGAGCTCAAAATGAAGCCTTTTGTGAAAGAGATGGATAGAATTGATGATTTCTTTCAAGGTATTGAAATTTTTTCAGATGTACTAAAATTTTCATCCATTCAACTCAATTAGGATGACTTGGAAGCCTTCCAAGCTTACAAAAGCAAGAGACTGGAAAGGATTCCTCTGGATTTATTGATTATTGAAGATGTCAACGAACTAAATCCAAGTATTAGCTTGGATAATGAAGTTAAAGACATGTCTAAAGATGATTCAGGACAATCAGAACATCAATCTCAGAATTCGGATCATTCTGAAAATGAATTCGAAAACAGAAATGAAAAATCATAAAAGGTAATTGATCAATTAATCAAAGAGGTTGGGATGTAGGAGAAAGGAATAAGGAATGGAACATAATCATCTTCCCAAGAAGTTTAGCATAATCAAGATACACCTGATCAGTCAGAAAAATATCAGCCAAAATATTTGGAGAGTCAATGGGATAATTTTTCCAAATCAATAAAGAATCCTCAAAAAAATCCTAATATTGATCAATACTAGTTTTGAAACGCCAGAACATTCTTAGAAATTAGTGGAAACTGTTACTCCACTACAACAAGTTCCTGAAATTCATGATCGAGAGATCATTCTGGTTGATCCTACAGAGAAAATAGTGTTACAAGTTGAGGAAATCCCTTCGTTGGATGTCTTCTATAGTCGTATTCATAAGTTTGTAGTAAAGAAAAGAAAAATGAGAAGAATTGATAATACAGTCTCAAGTCTTACAAATGAATCAATAGACGTTTTATGGAAAGATCCTCTAGCTGATCCTACTGAACATTTAACCAAGCTATCACAGTTTTTAGGGGCATATGCTACTTCCATTATTGATAGGGCCGCAGAAGTTCAAATGTTATTGGAGCAGAAAGAAGATAAAATACAATATTTAGAGAGACTATTAGATCAAGAAAATTCTAACGCCAGTGAGAAAATGGAATTGAAAATGTCCCAATTTCAAAAGGATTTTGAAAGTCTAAAATTGCAACATCAATTACAACTCACTGATAAGAAAACACAACTAGAAGTAGTAATAAACAGATTACAAAGGCAGCCACAGCTAGAGAAATCCATAAAGGAAGAATTGGATGTGAATACTAAGCTAAAGCAACAACAAGAAGTATTTTTCCAACAAGCTTCTATCACTAGCTCTTATTGTGACTCAAGTGAAATACTAATCCAGCAAGTAGCTATCCATAAACTTGAGTGTGAGAAGATTGAGAAGAAAATAAATGAACACATTTAATGGCAAGCATCAGACTCAAGAAAAGAAGCTGGTCTACCCTAGGTAGATACATTCCACAAGGAGAGATTATTTAAGGATTAGAAAGCACATATAAAGCAAGCATAGAAGCAACATCGAAAGCATCAAGGTTAACAAAGGAAATTATTGAATTTGTATGTGAACAAATTTTTAAATCAGAACTTATCAAAGAGTGCACATCTGAAGTGCTCTCAGGAATAAAGTAGCTGGAAACACAATGGAAAAAAAAGGTGGAAATGTAGGAACAAATGATTAAAAAAGTAAATAAGTTTGATCAAGAAAATTATTGGAATTTTTTGATCAAACCTTATCATCAGTACCAAACCCTGTAGTCTTTAACAGAGTCAACAAAAAGATCGCATCCAACACTCTCAAATGTGGTATTCAAGGGACAGGTTATATCGAGGATTTCGCAGCCATCTCAGCTCAAACCCATGCTAGATATTTGTCAACTTCAGGATCAAATCCAAATGAAAGATCATAATTCGTAGTCATATCGTTACTTTATTTTCCTAGATTGTAGTTAAAGTTTGTCTTATGAGGATGGTTGTTTGAAACATCCTCTATTTTTATGTAATAATCTATTTTTAAACATATTTAGTTTAGTTTTTAAACCCATCTCATGCATTTAGTGAAGGGTCCAAAAATTTGTCAAAAACATTTGCAAAGAATGCACTTTTGTAAGTTTGTGAATGCTTTGATGAATTAATGGAACACAGTCTATTATATTTTGACATTTGAAGTTGCTTAACTGATGTTGCACTATTGTACTCTTTAAATTGCTTTAAAGTGAAGAGGAGAAGATATTTACTGTCAGTTTACATGAGTAGGACTTCATACGTATGGTACTTCTATTCATTTGTATTAAGTTTTACTTTCTAGATTGACAATCATCTTTTTATTGCATTATATATTTGAAACGTCATCATAGATGAGTGTTAAATGCATTTTTGTACTAATATTTGTCTGTGATTTCTTATTAGATATATAATCATACAAATGAATGCGATATAATTTTCACAATTATTCTAATCAAACTATTGTGTTAGAAGAATCATCTTTACATAATTTTCATCTCTTTCAACTATTAAATAATCTACATTACTAATAGTTGAAAGATATCTCTTTAGATCTCATAAGGGAAGAAACACCCTGGGTATATAGTAGAATAGATAATGTTAGATATATTCATATGATAAATTAGAATCATTTTCCATTGCATGTTATATAACCAAAACACACCCCAAAATAATTCTTATTGGGAAACTGGTCCCACTATCCCTAGTCGGAGCCACCACATCAAACAGAAAAGGAGTTGCTTTAATGTCTGGACCGGGTGGTTTTCCCCCATGTTGTGGCAATAAGATTCCGAGGCCTCAACATTTTGGCACTAGAAGGAGGGCCTTGTGAATGGAAAGAAGGGGTAATCAATATAAAGGTCAATTTAAAAGTCTCTCTCCCTCTAGATCCCCATCAACTTCCAGAAAATTATCTAGATCTATATCTTTAAAATCTGAAATTGAACATCCTTCTCCTAAGTCTCCTAGTGATACTCAACCTAAAATGTCTCCTGATTTTCTTCAAAATTCCCCAAAATTTTAGTCTTTGATAGAAAATTTAGAGAAAGTATCCATTTCTGCTGAAAAGCCTGAATCTTCTAAAACATTTGAGATTAGTATTTTGTATTCTCTACAACCTAGAAGAATATTAACTCGATCATAAATTCAAAAGACAGGAATCCTTCCTTTTTAATTTCCCATCGATAGTTGTCGAAGGATAATAAATAAGACTCAATCAGAGTCAATCACCAGTGAGATCTTATCCCATTCACCTCCATTACCTCCACTCACTTCCATAACTTCCACTCCAACAATTAGTGTTACTTTAACTAGTTCCAGTACTCAGACTGTTATCCCTTCAACTAGTTCTTGCACACAGCCTGCCTCCTCTTCAACTCAAACTCAATCCATCACATCCACCCAAGGTCTAATGACAGGCCAAGTATTGCCACCAAATGTACAACCATGGAACAATCCAGGGGCTATAAATATGCCCGCTCCTCTTCATGCTCTACCAAAATCACCTGAAATATGGCTACCTAAATTTAATCCTGATGACGGTCTTCCGACAGAAGAACACATCCATAATTATATGCTAGCCATCGATTTAAAAGAGGTAGTTGAAGAGGGTTGTGTTGTAAGATTATTTCCATACACTCTCACAAGATCTGCAGGATCCTGGTATTTTTCACTAACTAACCGCTCTATAACTAGCTAGAATATGTTCGAAGAACACTTTCTAGCTAAGTTTGGGGATGACAGGACCACTGCAATTCTCATCAATGATTTATCAAATCTAAAGGCAAAATCGGGGGAGAAAATGAAATATTTTAATTCAAGATTTAATAAATTTCTCAATTAAATTCCTACTACATCAGTTCCTGGTGCAGAAGTTCAAATTGAGTGGTATATTTCATCTCTTCCATCCAATGTAGCCATTTTTCTTGATAGAGAAAAATTGCCCACAATCACGAAGAACATGAAGGAATATTTATCTATAGAAAAACACATAATCTCTCTTAAGAAGAAGAATTCCCAAGAAGATATGAAATCAAAGAAAGTATCCTTCAAAGATGATTAAAAAAATAAGCCATTTAAATATCCTTTTGATGTAGAAGGTCATTAAATACTATGAAAAATGAGATGGAAGATATCAAGAAACAAGTCGCTGAAAGTTCTAACTCAAAAAAGAATTTTAGACCCTTCAAGAAAAATTAGTCCTTTAATACTCAACCACCGAATATCATATCTAATGCTGAGTCTGATCAAGATACAGATGAACAGAAAATAGAGAAAGAAGAAAATGAAGAAGACGAAGAAGTTGAACTTAATGGAATGTGGGATTTCCTCCTACCAAATGAAGAACAACAAGAAGTTTTACCTGTGAGTACAAGGAGCAAAAAGACTACTGAAGCAACACATCCAAATCAACAACAAAAGAATTCAACGCCTGCTAAAGATAAAACAGTAAGTAAAAATTATACTACCAAGGCTACACAAACAAGTCCTGTCACTTCAGATACTCCAACTACATAAAAAACAATGGTAGTATCAAACACTATTGATTATAATGTAGTTGAAGATATGAAGAATACTATGGCCAATATTTCAATTCACGAACTTACTAAATTAAGCAGCAACGGAAAATCTTAATCAAATATTTGAATGCGATTCCTGCTTTGGCCTTACCTGCTCTAGTAGTAGTCCAAGCTACTAATGAAATGGGGAAGCCACCTTCTCCTTCAACTAAAATAGATTCTACAAATTTGATTATGATAGGTGATCGATCCATCTCTCATACTCCTCCATTTCTTTTAACCTCTGAGATCTATAAAAAAAATGTCCATAATTGTTTAATAAACTCAATTAAGCAATGCTAAGGGGATTCCTCTAATATAATGGCAAAATTAGTTTATGCTAAGTTGAACAGAACTCCTTAGAGTTCTCCTATTCATATAACACAACTCGATAGAACTAAATTATAGGTTGTAGGAGAAATAAATTCTGTCTCTATTAGATTGTCATCAAACCCCAAGGTTTCTAAGAAAATCAAGATATTGGTGGCTGATATTCCTGAGTTTTACAATTTAGTATTAAGAAGAGTCTGGTCTGAAAAAATTCATGGATATTTTGCAACAGACTGGTCACATATGTGGCTACCATACAATGGAAAGCCAAATAAAATCCGGGTATACCGTGAAAAGTTCACGAAACATACACTCACCGATCTTGAAGGAATAAAAGATCCAGTAGTATTCAATAATAATATTATTAGAAATTACTCAGCAGAATAATTTTTAGGAAATTTCAACGCTCAACCATCACACTTTTTCGATAATGCCGTGATCTCTCAGATCAAGAATTTTTCCCAGACACACATTTTGAAATGTAAAATTTTTGTAGATAAACCAATAATTACTTCTTTATTTTGGACTCTTTATTTTGACAGTTTTAAATATGAAGATGGTGCAGGAGATGGTTGTATTTTAATAAGCTCAAAAGGAGAAAAAACCATGTTAGCCTGCAGAATTGAATTCGATTGCATAAACAATATGGTCGAATATGAAGCATTAGTCCAAGGTTTGTACAGAGCAATTGATCTTAACATCAAATTTATGAAAGTCCTAGGATATTTGTGAAATCATTGTTAGACAGGTAAGAAATACCATTCATTGTAATTATGGACATTTAAAGCATTACCAATCATTAGTCCAAGAATTGACTACTCGTTTCTTAGCCTTCAATATTTCTTCCATGCCTAGAATACAAAATGCTAGTGCAGATCTACTAGATCATGTAGCATTGAAGTTGATTGCATCTCAAGAATTTAGTCCTGATAGGTTTTCCATTGAATTAATTTTTAGATCATTTGTTCCTGACAATGTTACCAATTGGAGAGTATGTAATGATGATTCAGATATCATAGATTTCCTAACATCTGAAGGATCTTATGATAGTCAAATTTTGGATGAAAATGAAGATGAAATTTAGATAAAGGAAGAGCTAGATGAAAATCCAATTCCTAAATTAGTTTTCAAGTTAGAAGACCTCTGTGATCTAAAAGATAGGTTTAAAAGAGTTACCAACTCAAAAACTTAAAGTTCTACCTTAATATTTGAGTTAGTAAATCTTGGAACTGATAACAAACCTATAAATTCCAATCTAGGTCCTAGTATATCTTCCAATGAAAGATTATCATTTGTCAAGTTGTTAAGAATGTACAAAAGTGTTATATCTTGGGATTTCACAGATATTAAAACATATGACACTTTTGTGATTCAACACACAATTCCTATGATTTCAGATGAGAAATCTATACAATAAAAATGAGGACGATTCACCCGAATCTTGAAAATCAAATCAAAACAGAATTGAACAAACTCCTCAAAGAAATGATCAACTTTCCAGTTAGACATTCTAAATGGATTTCAAATTTATTTCTCGTCAGGAAGAAAAATGGTGATATTAGAATTGGTATTGATTTTACGAATTTAAACAAAGCATGTCAAAAGGACAATTTTCCATTACCAACCATGGAACAAGTACTACAAGCAGTAGCTGGTTCTGAACTTATGTCTTTTCTACATAGAATCTCGGGGTATAACCAAATTCTCGTACATCCAAATGACAGATTAAAGACTACATTCAGGACTAAGAACTTATGCCTATCAAAATATTTCATTTGGATTAATTAATGTAGGTGCCAATTTTCAGAGAGCTATGGACAGATCTTTTATGGGGCTCATCAATAAATCAGTGGTTATTTATTTATATGACATTATAGTCTTTTCTAAACAAGCAACCAATCATGTGAAAGACCTAAAGCAAGTCTTCGAGCGATGTAAAAGGTATGGGATCTCACTAAATCCAAAGAGGTCAATTTTTTCTTTAGATGAAGGGAAAATTTTAGGATTCATTGTGTCAAAGAAAGGTATCTATATTGATCCTCAAAGAATTCAAGAGATTAAAATAACTCCTTTCCCTCATAACAAGAAAGCTATGCAGTCATTTCTTGAACAAATAAGCTTTTTAGAAGGGTTTGTCGCCAAATTTTCACAAATTGTTTTACAATTACAAAAAAATATTAAGAAGAATTTAGTCTTTAAATGGGGACATAATGAAAGAGAAGCATTTGATTTGATCGAACAATCCATTATCAATGCTCCATTCTTGACTACCCCCAATTTTCTTAATCCTTTTACTTTATATACTTTTTCATCGGATACATCATACATTGTTGTTTTAACACAGCTAAATGACCAACAAATTGAAGCACCAATATCATTTTTTAGTTCCAATTTGAAAGGTATAGAATTAAATTATTCATCTGTTCAGAAGAAATAATTTGATGTCTTTAAGGCTATAAATCATTTCAGACCATCTCTCCTAAAAAATCACACCAAAATAATAGTTCCATTCTTAGCAGTGAGACAACTATTGATGCAAAGAGAATTATGAGAGAAAAGGGCTAACTGGGTTATTGCTTTACAAGATTATGATGTAGAAATTAAACCCTCTAAAATTGTTAGTGGTCAAGGTTTTTACAAAATTCTAACAGGAGCATCCCATTTATCATCAGAAGAAGGTTCAGGTAACAATGTGAAAATATCAGAGGTAAGCCTCAACGATGTGCAATCTCAATACGCTGATCTCATATTTTATTCGAAAAATGGATATGTCCCAACTCAAATCAGTTATAAAACAAAACATGATTTGAGATTAAAGGCCAAGAAATATGAATTAATCAATGATGTATTGTTTATAAGAAACTCTAATTCTGTACTATTAAGATGCTTAGAGAAAACTGAAGCAGAGAAAGTCTTGCAGGAACTCCATGATGGGCCAACTGGAGGACATTTTGGAGGAAATCCAACAGCACATAAAATCCTGCATGCAGGTTACTATTGGCCTACACTTCTCAAATATGCTCATGAATATGAAAGAAAATGAAAATTTTGTCAAAGTGCATCTAGAAGACAAAGGAAACCAGCCTTCCTATTACAACCAGTTAATATCGAACAACCATTTGAACTATGGGAATTAGATATAATCGATGAGATCATTCCTAACTCTTCCAAACATCATAAATATATTCTCACAGCTACAGATTATTTTACTAAATGGGTGGAAGCAATTCCATTAAAGGTAGCCAACTCTGAGGGTATTATTGATTTCATTGACTAATTTATAATAACTAGGTTTGGTTTACCTACTGCTTTAATTTTCTCTAATGCATATTATTCCTCAGGAACTGCTATGATGGAATTTGCAATCAAAAGAGGCTTTAAACTCAAGTATTTGATAAATTATTATCTGCAAGGAAATGGTTTAGCAAAATCCACGAACAAAAACCTTATTAGAATCATCAAACAAATTGTTGATCAAAACCAAAAAAATTGGCATAAGTCATTAATATTTGTTCTTTCAGTCGACTGAATAACTCAGAAAGCTTCTATTGGCACTTCTCCAGTCAATCTTGTTGATGGGAAATAAGTTTTTCTTCCTACCAATGTAGTTATTCCCTCTCTTGCCTTAGTTCAATTTATTGATGAATCTCCTTCTTCATGTATACAAGTAAGACAATTCAAAATTCCTAAGTTGGAAGAAGAAAGAGAAAATTCTAAAGATACTCATGCAGATCATCAACATATAATAAAAGCTTCATTTGATTCAACTTATGTTACTCCAAGAAGCTTTCAAATTAGTGATCTGGTATTGAAATGGGATAAAGCACATGAGGAAAAAGGTAAGCACACCAAATTTCAAAAAATCTGGCTAGGTCCATTTCAAATAATTGAAGAAATAGGCCCATCAACATTCTTATTGCAAGATCTATCAAGAAAAAAATATTCTTTGCCTATTAATGGGCAGATTTTAAATAAATACTTTTCATAGGAGGTAACCCCTTCTATTCCTGTATACTATTGTCTTTTTCTTTTCCTTAGGAAAATAAAAGTTGCATGGTATTGATTTTTGGCTTTTCAAATAAAAATCTTAGATGATATTTTTGATTTATCACTTATATAAATAAGAAATGTTAAGGAAATAATCGAAAGATTCGAAAGACAAATAGATTCTATTTTCACTGAAAGATGCAATTTCACTGAATTTATTTATTCTTTGATGAACTCTCATCTTTATAAAGCATGGTTATTATCATTCAGTCAAGAAAGGAATCTTTAACATAGTAAAGACTCTTTTACAAAGAAGCAATATAAAACTCAAAAAATTATCATCCAGAATCCTCAAAAGGACCAATGATTCACCCCATCCAGGAAAACTTATCAATTTTTAGAAATAAATTCAAAAAATATTATACTAGAAAAGCTTAAAATATAATAAGTCTCATTATGAGCTTGTTTACCATGTTCATAGGGAAATAGTTGAATTGACATTACCAATACTGCCTACCAAAACAGGGTAATGACTTGAGATTATATCAAGAGGACAAGGGGTCTCATCAAGATCTAGCTTGATCAATTTAATTACAACTAGTGAATGGTATTGTCAATATTTGGTTACCAAGCCAAGACAATGGCTTTTAAGTAAATAAAAATATAATAAAAAAAAGAAAAACAAGTTTAAAAAAAGATCAAGTATATAAGGTTGGAATTTATTTTTGAAAAATTTTATGAAATACTGGATGGGACAATGAATCAATGTTGGGTAAAAGGTAACCCTGCCAAGAGCTTAAATTTCCTATCAATCAAAGGCCCCACTGTGATAAAAGAGTAAATACTTATAAAGCTAATTTGGAAGAGCCACCCGCTTTATCTTTTTCGTTAACCAAGTAAAGACTAAAATAGATCGTGTAAAAATTTAAGAACCCCCCAAATTTATATATATAATAAACAGTAAATCCCCATGATACATAGGAAAAATGGAAGGCGATTTTATTAATAATATAATATGTATATATAATTTTGGCGAATCTCTCACGAGATTATATTATCCCGTAAAATCATGGCGACCACCAGTACAAATGGCGAATCACTACTACAAAAATGGTGAATCGTTGTCTAGTGGAGTTCCTGGTGTTGGTTCCAATGAAGATATGGTAATTTAACCAGAGTAGAAGGAAGAGAACCACCGAGACCAAGCATGGCACATGGTGACTCGTGAGGGAATTAGTTCTCATGTAGTTTGGAAAACACATTCTTCTAGTTCGCTAAGCGTAGTGTTGTTGCTCATGCTACTACTAGCACTTATATCGAGGTTGGAGAGGAGCTGAGGAATCATGGAAGGTAGCAAAGTAGAGAATTACAAAGAGTACCCCCATGATGGGCTCCATTTTTTCCCTTTGGTATTTGTGCCTCTAAGACCTTCTATCCATTGAACCAACAATTATTCGTTCAACCAACAATCAACTTGACCGAGTTGATTAGGTACGAGTCAACTTAGACTAATCTTCAAAACTATGCTTTGCACTATCCCATATTTATCACACTAATGCTACACAACATTGTGCATTTGCACCTTAACTCTCAATAATTATTTTCCAAGAAAAATCTATAATAAGAAAAATATTTTACTATATTCTAAAAGGTGAAGATGTCAAAATCATGCCACAAAGTGAAAGGAAATAAAATATCTTTCCTCAAACCACCAAATATATAAAGAAAACAATAATGATTATAATAATAGAACTAGATCTATCGATCTATCGATCTATGCATGATATGAGAACCATAAGAATTCAAGAGACTAATTTCAAACTCAACAAAATCCTCTAAACAAGCAACAAACAAACCACTAAAATTTTCAAAGATATCAAGTCTAGACATTAACACAATTTCATGTACTTGAATAAGCCCATTGTTGCTTAGCGTTAGACTTCTTAAATTAGTTCTTTATCATTTAATACTATGACACTATCTATGTGAAAAGAAATAGGTCCCAACTTCATAAAATCTGATTTCATTTCCAATCAAAGATCAAAACTAGCTTCGTTTCCAATACCAATATAAAATCACACATTTTCCAAATATCAATAATTATTTTCCAAGAAAATATAAAACTCTAAACTCAACAAAATTCCCCAAACACAAGCAACATATATACCATTAAAATTTTCTAAGATGTCAAAGCTAGACATCAAGGTAGTTTCATGTACTTGAATGAGCCCATTGATGCTTTGCATTAGTCTTGTTAAATTAGTTATTTATCATTTAATACTAGTCAAAAACTATCTATGTGAAAATAGGTCCCAAAATCATCAAATCCAGCTTCATTCCTGTCACAAATAAGAAGCAAAAAATGTAAGGATTAAATATGAAACATCAATCTTAAAATAACACACATGAAAGAAATGTAGCTGCAATGTTACAATGAAAAATACAAAATATAGAACCCATTTTTACTTGAATTTGACATGTAGTAATCTTGCATGATCAACGGAACATGTATACCAAAATAAGAGTCCTAGGGTATTTCAATTTCCCAATTCTCATCTTGGTCATCAATTTCTACATTGTGAACATGATCTTCTCCAGATGTACTGTCATTATGAGCCTCCAAAACATTATGTTCTGTATCAAGTTCATTAGATAAATTTGTTATATTGTTTTCTCCCCTTCTATCACAATCTGATCGCCAAAGCGCTAGTGCTCTTTCATATGGAAAATTGTCAATGTCATACTTTGTTACATATAATCTTAAACATGTATCCACATGTTTATCAAGCTTGTTCCTCAACTTTGACTTCAAAAATGATAGTGCACTAAAAATTCTCTCATCCTCCACTGATCCCAAAATCATGGTTTGACACAAATCTGCTAATTTAAAATATTCTGATATGTTTTCTTGCAGGTATTGGCTAGCACTTAAAGTATTCCATAATCTTTTTATAGCACCGTTTTCATTAGGATTCTCCAAAAAAGGATATTGCTTCCACATTTTTTCAGCAAAGCGTCCACCTCGTTGATACAATTTTGATGAATCTAAAATACCTTCGATCTGTTCTCCATGTATCGAGACTTTCTTGCAAAAGTGGTCTACTAAACATTTTAATCTCTTTTGAAAATCAGCTTTTAAATTTCTTGGACATTGAAAATTGTTCCAATATTGAGGGTATACCACACACATGGCCTCCAACAATTCATCTCGAGGAAATCGTTCTCTTATCTCTGATGATAGTGATCTTGCAATTTCTATCAAATTTTGTCTCACTGAGATCACAATATTATCATATTGGTCTCTTGACACGGGGCAATCTTTGGTGATTCGTCCCATCTTACTAATATAATGAAAGGGGACCATATACCCACGCACTATGATACATAGTATCCCTTTTTCATCAAACGTCAAAAAATTTTCAGTATTTTCTATATTGATGATCTTAGTCCAACTTGTAAACTCTGGACCAGTAAAAGAGTCCGGCATCATATACAAATTATCCAATGCAAGGCATGCTGACTTTCTCGCATTTGTGTATTCGGCAATATACATTGTGCGATTCTGAGACATTTTCACGAGGACATTCATTTCATGTAACATAGGAAGAATTCCAGCCAATGTCAATAATGTTTCTATATCAGTTAGTCGAAAAAGAAGATCTTGAGCTTTGTCTACATTGTAGCAATTTTCATACATCAACCCTACCAAAGATTTGAACTCACTAAATAGTCTTTGAGCTGGTCCATTTAATGAGATCCATCTTGTATCAACATCTTTCAGTAGTTTTTTTCCATCCGTAACACCATCTGCAAATTGTTGAAACTCTAAATATCGTTTGGGACTACGAGAAAAGTATGCATGAGTCTCACGTACAAGATATTCAACTTTTGAAACTGATGGAAACTTGCTTACTATTTTAAATGCAAGATTCATCCTATGAGCCATACAATGAATATTAATCATATATGGCGAAGCTGATAGTTGTAGTCGAACACAAAGACCATTCCTTTGTCCTTGCATTACCGATGCTCCATCTGCTCCAACACATACCAAATTTTTTGCAATCATTAAATGATCCATACCACTTTCCTTCAAAGTATTAAGAACAAGTTCATAAATATTTTCAGCTGTAGAAGTCTCTCTCATCTTTTTAATCCCAAGTAGATAGGAATGCCTAATATGGTCATTAGCCATATAAATTCTCATGAAAATCCATGAAGTATTATCAATAGCTGTAACCTCATCCAAATACAATGCCAAAAACCTAGCATTTGTAATCTCCTGTTTCAAATCATCAATTTCTACTTGAGCTAGATATCTTGCCCATTCCCAACCACTAGTTACGGACCAATGAGAAGATGGAAAGTTTGGCACATGAAGAAAAGATAGAAATTTCATCTGATCTGGATAATCTGTCATAGGACGACCTTTACATAAGATGTGAAATACAGTGCTCAATTGTATCGTCTTGGATAACAAACTTCTTTCCATCATCTTTTCAAATTGAGATATGATGGTTCCTCCACTTGCCTCAAGTTTCTTCTTATTTATTAAATATTTTTTGTATTCTTCCACACATTGGCTATGTCGGCATTCCTCCAAAGATTTCCATCTGACAATATATTTCTCTTTACCATCTACAATTTTCTTTTCATAAACCTTTCCTGCATGCTTTTGTATTGTATCTAGCTTCATCTGAAATTTCACTACCTTGCAACTTTTCCAACTACATGCAAGACATTTAAATTCTCGTAAATCCTCATTTGTAGAAGGTATTTCTTCAATAAATGGAAAACTTGAGAGCCAATCATCTTGGAATTTTCTCCCTATGGTCCACTGGCCTTTTTTCCTTTTCCATGAATGGTTTGTGTCACCTTCCAAGGAAATATCTTTAACATTTTCATCATTAATTTCTGTTGAAACTACATTTATCTCACCTTGATCACTTGCGGAACCTATTATTTCATCCATCATATGGATATCAGATACATTTTCACAAGAGTTAACATCTCTCTCAGTAATAGATTGTTCAAAGGAGCTTGAAGCATGAAGAGAATGTGTATTCTTGGATTGAGACTTTTTAAAGTATGATAATACATCAATTTTCCTTGATAGTTTCTTCCCACGATTAGCTTTTGACATCTCACTAAATATTCCAGAAGTAAAATTTCAAATCGATCTAGAAACCTGCATCAATAGTTTCCAAGAGTTGAAAATTACTAGATTTGTAAGTGGCTTTCAAAGTAAAATAAGTGTAATGTTCACAAAAACCATTATGCAATTTTTTATTAAAATGTTGTGCCAAGGCCCAAGCCCAAAAGCAAAAATAAATCATTATACACAAAACAATAACATCATGAGTCATCATCTATAAAACAAAGAACATCATTCAAATATAAAATATAAAAAATTTCCACTAAATTAAATCATATCTCCAAATCACCTAATGAACACTTGAAAGCTTTAAACAAAACAACAAAATATTACAATAACTTTAATCATCCTTTCCAAAACACCTCGCCCTTAAGTTGTAAATAATTGGTTATAAGAAGTTGAAACATATCCTCTATCATTTTCCATGATAAAAGTGAGGAAGGAAACTAGTCAGTTACTAGTGATTCTTTTACTTATCAATGGAAAGAAATCCCTTAAGACATTGTCCTCTTGTTGACCATAGTTTCCTTTCCATAGTGAAACACGTCCAGTATGGCCATGAAATAACCTAAAAAGACTCAAATGTTTTCCATGATTTGTAAACACACGGGTGCCATGTAAATTTTCAGGCCCAAAAAAGCACGTTTGGGATCCTATAAAGCAAAATTAATTATTGTATCAAACATTTAAAACTACTAATTAGCACTTAGTGTTTGTTATTTAACCAAGTTCCATTGAAATAACAGTCATGGGATGTTACAAAAGAGTTAACCAATAGATAAATGCACACCACAAATCATACATTCATTGGAACTTCCCCTCCCATGAATGACCATCTAAGGGAAAGGGGAAAAAAAGAAGAAAAGAAGTCAGCGAATCACCATAGTCAACCAATGATTCTTAGTGTCAAATCATTGGAAACTGCAAATCAAGTGAAAATTTAACCCATGCATCCATGGGTTGACAAAAAGAGTTTATAGCAGCCACAAGCTAATCATTCTACGAGTCTACCCAGATCTGACACAAACTCCTAAAACTTGTTGATTAGAAATTCCCCAAGAAATTTCACTTGGTTCATGAAAGAATGAAAGACAAGTGCAAATAAACTTCCATGAAAGACGAGTGCAAATATCCTTCCATGAATGGATATCACTCTCCAAAATCATTTTGGGCATATTCCAATATGTAGGAGCCAGGGAAACATGGTGCATAACAGCAGTCTATTGTGCTTGAATTTAAACTGCATCAAGGGAACATTTGCACTCTTCACACATTGAACATTGAAGACAATTAATTAATGCCTGACATGACCATAGCAACAAAAGCATCAAGTAGAGGCTATAACAAGATTATGTGAAAGTGAGAAAGAACACCCATCATGAAGCATCAAGTAATATGATCCACAACATCAACATCACTGTTGGGCAAATTTTGATCGCCTTCGCCTACTAGAAGTAACTTCTGGTGGTAAAGGTGGTTTTAAAGCTAATCTATGCGAACGACAGGGGGTAGGATTATGTTCTTCCACGATTTCTGATTAATTTTAACCAAAAATAAATAAACAAAAAGAGGGTAATGCTAGGCAAAAGGGTTCACCAGTAAACTGTGAACTGCAGAATACCTCCTGGCAAGCCAAGAAGTACGGGCAGACAATCTCCCCGAATTCTGTGTTCGGTGTATCACAATTTAAAGGCGTCCGACTCGGTTCACTATGAATGGATAGCACCTAAAATTTGTCCTCCCAAATATACCCGAAGGCATGTGGAGGCCCAAGTTCATATTAGCGTTGTCTGATGCGAAACCGCACAGTGAGAGCACCACCTATATACTTATCGTACTGTAACGCCGCCCCGAGGGACGTGCTATGATATACTTATGTACGTGGGGTGAGATATCACACTCGGAATGTATCGCAGAAAAGTTAACGACAGATGCTATGTTTTACGATGCCGGAACACGTCTCTAGCCTAGACCTTCTAAATGTTATTGTTATGGTTCCAATGAGTTTTTAGATAAATTGAGATTAATTTTATGTTGATATTGCTTAACAATTTGCCTTTCAATGGTACCGCAATGATGTATGTAGAAATTCGTAAATGAAAACTAAGAATGATAAGCAAACTTTTCACTTTTAGTTTTTCAATGAAAGACCTAGCTACAAAGGGAAGAGAGAAAATAATTTTGTGAGCAAACAAATCAATGAACAAAAGAAAACATTGAGCACAAAACTAAATGCAGATTTCCTAATGTTCCTTTTTTGCAAAAAAAGCACAATCCTACATGCCAATGCAAGTTTTTATTTTCAGTTCCTTTAATTTTATGAATACAAAAAAGAAACTAAGTGCATCAAACAAATGCTTTTTACTTTTCGAGAAATGAAGAATATGAGCGACAATTGTATAACTGCCATCATTGCCAGAGTATACATGCCATTTACAAAATGTCAATGAACTAGATTAAGAAGAGATATCTCAAAGATCAAATTAAAAAGGAAAATAAAACAATCATCATGATACAAGAAACAAAAATATCAAGTGAAAGAGTTAAGGAAATAGCATCTTCGTGTTGGAGGAGATGTGAATATGTAGCCTTAGATGTTAGATGAAGTGTTTGGGGTTTGGTAATTCTCTAAAAACCTTAGGAAATATCCTTCCATGAATGGATATCACTCTCCATTCACTACTGAGAGTAGCAAAAAATAATACGATGTTGGATTTCATCACCAACTAGTGTTTTTAGTGCGGGAATCTACTATTTTTGTGTGGTTTGATCTCTTAGATTTTATAGGCGTGTGATCATTTGATTGTTTCTTTAGTGACCTTAGGATTTTTTATTGAAATTTTCTTTGATTGTGTGTGTTAATCATTTTTAATCGTGGTTGAATTACCAATACAATTGTGTAGGACTTGGGGAAAACCCCCTGAGTATACACCAAGCCAATTAGAAATACTTAAAACTCTGATACCACATACTATCAATAGAACTGGATCAACAGAACAAGGAGAATCATCCGTAATTACTCATCCTAATTTTGAAGCAAATCAACCGCAATTAGCAGAACATACTCCACAACAAATTTCAATTTTGAATTAACTGGAGTAGGGTCTCACATTAGGTACCTAAGGCTCCTATAGTCTAGACAATGGCCATGGTTCAATGTTTCAAACAAATCTTAAATTTGCATGGATGCCATGTGAAGAGTATGAAGGGACAGTTCCTCAGATGCCTTTCGTTCTTAAGACCTCAAATTTATTTTGGATTGTAGTTATACACATAAAAATCCTGTTACAAAAAACATAAACTCTCATAGACCAATGGTCCCATTGCCTATAGATCTTTGCTAGGGAAGAAATGATGCAAATACTAGTATAGATTCTCTGTAACTCTAGATCTATTAAGCAACAAAAGGGATAAATATCAAATAACTTCTCAAGCTTAAAAAAATATAGGGTCAAGTGGATCTATGCTAGTTTATATATATTTGTAACATTAAACATCGAATATGAAATACTTTCCATGTTATTTTATCAGTGTCCATGTCTATTACAATGATGTCTTTGCCACCCAAGCTTTAATGCACCTCACTTTCTGTCGGTGCAACTAGAGATCTAAAATGTAGTTAGTTCTATTATTGTTTAATACTTTTAGGATAGAATTAAGTGTTTATTCCCTATATGCTTTGCATGACAAATGAATGCCTTTTAATGTTTTTCCAATTTATTCTTTTTATATTGAAATCGAGTACCACATAAAACAGCATGAAAGAGGAGGACAGAATTTTGCTAGCTAGCTTAAGTGTTGTATCCGCTGACCCAGATGACATTGAGCACCAGCTACTTGCCAAGGTATCCCTTCTTGTAAAATTAGCTTAATAAGCTTATAGGATGATCTTATATCCTATAATTGATATGTACTTAGTCTTCTAGAGTGTAACACATGCATTTTATTTTTTTGTTAAATGTAGCTCATTTTCCTGTATTGCTTCCCACTTTTCATTGTACTTATTGGTATGATAGGATGAGAACAGAGCTCATGAAAACATCAGTCAACCTGCACAGGTAAGCGATGGTGAAAAAAATTCTGAAAGAGAAGAAGGTGATCAAGAAAGTTTGCTTACAAAGGTCCAAATTCATGCTCAATTAAGGGTAGTGGAGGTTGAAATAGCTACAGTTTCAGCTGGCCTTGAAATAGTTCAAAGCATTGCAGGCAAAGATTCAGAGAGTTTAGAACGTGAAAAGTAAGAAAATGATCAAGACTTAAGTGAACACAAGCCTTTTGTAGTGGATGGAGGAGTGTTTCAACGAGCATTGGCTACTGAAAGGCTTAGAAGCCATAAGCAGAAAAGAGGACATCTTAAGGAACAACTGAAAGCTTTTGAGAGAGATGGAAAGACACGGGAACTTGAGGAACAAAAGGTGCTTCTGAATCCAGTGAAGAATAAAGAAGAAACAATGATCAATAGAACTAGACGTCTGTTGGATAAGCCAACAAGAGGGAAAATGAATAATTTTTCATTGCAGGAGGATGATGATTTTGATGCGGCAACGTCAGGGCTCATTGAAACTGTAATTTGCATTGCCCTTTAGTCCTGTATTAGTATTAGATGTCTTAAATGGAATACAAATACTTTTGAACTTTATTTTAAAAGAGTAAAATTCAGGGGCAGTAAGCAAAGTTCTATGTTTTCTGTGTTATATCATGCATCTTGAAGATAGTTTTGTACTATAGATAACATAATTTTGAATCTTTGAATGAGACACCTGGCGATTATTTTCTTTGGCAGGAACGTGATAAGCTTATCCGTAAAGGAGTGTTGACACCTTTTCACCAAGTCAAAGGTTTTGAACGCCGTGTTCAAAGGTCTCGCCTAACAGAGGATGATGGGGACAAGTTTTCTTTAAATTCTGTCTCAAAAGCTTCCAGATCATTGTCTGCACTCTCAATAGCTTGACATTCAATAAAGTTTCTTGATGCAGCATATTTACCTAAATTGAATCCTCCCATGCATGAATTTTGAAGGCTTAGAAGGCCTATCAATATTCAGAATCCAACGAGGTTGAGAAAATTCCAAAGGATCAAACAAACCATTTAAGAAAGAAAAGAAGACGACCTGTACCTGATCAATACTGGAGGAAAGCTGTATCAAGCGATGATGAGCCATGGAATGATTCTAATCACCATGAAAGCTATGGCAAGCAGATCATAAATCTTTTGTTTATTTCAAAGCATGTAGGAAATCATCTAGATGATACTATGGTATTTTGAAACTTGATACTTATATCAAACTGAGTTCATAATCACATTCTTATAATGTTGTAGGTGTGCTTATGTGGCAAACATATAGATCCACGCCTTCTGTCATGTTCACATATTCAAATCTACATTACTGGATCCGGGTACCAGGCCCTTAGATCTGTCCAGATCCTGACACTGATACAACTTGGATATAGTCTGAATCCAGCTGGAATATGCATTCATCTTGGAAATTGGTTGGATACATATGGGCTATATTCTGGATAAATCCTCAATCGAATCTCACACAGTGTCCAGTGGAAGAAAAGAAGGAAACAAACCAATAACAATAACTTAACCAAAAAAATGCTATCTTGATTGTTTACATTGATATATTTTAATTAAGTTTTAATATATATATATATATATATATATATATATATATGTTTTGTAGATATTTTCAGATGTATATATTTATAAATACATATTATAAATAGATTACACAAGTATCTTTACGATAAGTATCAATATAAAAATAAATGTATTTAATTGCACATGGTGTGTGTTGTGTGTGTGGATGTCTTGGTATTCTTTTTTCCAAGGAAAAAACTGTAGATTTATATTCAAGAAGAAAGTTACCTTCTGAAGGTGCTCAAAGCACTGATATCAAATAAAAGATGATAAACAATCCAGCAGAGAAAAGTCTTCTGCCTATATTATCTCCTGTACTGGGATAACACTACAAAACAAGAGATAACAGTCCTGTCATCTGGGTTAATGTCCTATATTTGTCTGGAAGATGTGCTTGAAGTGGTTGATCACCATGCTTTGCAAGTTCCTTGTTTCCTCCCTTATTGTGATTGGTGACTCTGGGATATGACAGTTCTATGTAGTTATAGGGAATATTGCAATGTAAACTATGAGTGAAACCTAGAACAAAATTATAAATATCAATCTTCTCAGGATTACCACTTTATCTTACTAACGTTGAAAATATTTTGAAACTTTTTTGTCCTTTAGAAATCTATCTTTTCCTAACAGTTAATGGTTTTACTATTTTGGTAGAAGACATCTTGCAAAAAAATAATGATAGGAATAAACAGCAGGAAGGTTCAAATTTAGCAGACTATGATTGCAAAGTTGAAGGTTGTAAGGAAGATATGGATGATGTTGGAAGTATTGAGGAAGACACTGTAACTCTTGAAGGAGGATTCAAAATTCATGCTAAAATCTTTGACAATAACTTTGATTATCATAAAACAAGAGTAAAGTGGCTATGGGAGTTACATAGATAGAAGGCAGGAGGAATAATAGGAGATGAAATGGGTCTTGCAAAAACTATTTAGGTGATAGCCTTTTTGGCAGCTCTGCACTTCAGTGGTATGCATAAACCCAGCATAATTGTATGCCCAGTAACTCTCTTACGCCAATGGAGACGAGAAGTCCTAAAGTGGTACCCACACATCCATGTTGCAATATTGCACGATTCTGTTCTAGTATCTTCCTGGAAGACAAATAAAACAAAACAAAAAAAGGGTGATGATGAAGATGAACACTTATTACTCAGTGACAAGGAGGAAGTCTAGCCTATTAAAGGTCCAAACAAGTGGGATATTTTAATTAGCCGTATAATAGAATCTTGGTATGGGTTTCTCATCACTACTTATGAACATCTTCGTCTTCTAAGGGAAAAATTACTGGACACAGAGTTACATGATCAACAAACCTGAAGAAAAATTGGAACAGATTTAGGTCTCAAAGACTATGGGAGACATGTGCTTAGAGGTTTGACCTAGGCATCCTACAATCTTCAACAGTAAATAAAAGAGAGGGAGCTTTCACATAGGTAACCTCGAAAGAACATGATGAAATTTTTTTTCAAGGAAGAAAATGAGATAAAAATATCAACGACTATGATAACATTGGTGACTACGTAATAATCGTTATTCATTAACCTAAACAAGATAAAAAAAAAGGATAATTTACTCAATTTAGCATGCATCAATACTATCCACACTAAAAGAGAACTATCCACATTAATACTATCTCTGATGCAACTAGAGATTTTTCTCTTCTGGAAAAATATGCCCAACAAATTTTGGTTTCCTAGATGTCACAGGAGTTTTTTCTTTGTAGCTATAAGAGGCCTGCGCACATTATGGTTGTTGCTTGTTAGCTTCAGTTTATAGTAGTAAGTTCTGTGTCTTGTGACTTTGAGGATTTGACACCTCAGCTCTGTCATTTACATGGGTATACTTGTTCTCTTCTCACTTGGAGTTGAGATCCCCTTGTTGTGTAGGGTTTTTTTCATTCACAATGCAATGCCCCAATCTCCGATAAAGAAATACAAGTTTATCACAATTGTATCCTCAAGAGCATAGTCACCCTAACTCATCACAACCATTGGTGCATTCTGTTCATGTACTTGAAGATCCACGAATAGAATTGTGGATGGATCGATTTGTTGGGACATTTTGAAAACACATGACCAGATGTTCTTGCTGTAAAATCAGATTGACACAGTTTTGGGTAGATGCTTGTAGCTCATTTTGACTTATTTTTTTGATCTATTGCTGTATAGTGTTAATGTCCTCCAGGGAAAAATCAGTATCATCTCCTTTGGATACCATGGCAATTAATAAAAACTTAGAAAGCTCATATGAACATTGTACTAACAGTGCATGTCCTTATGCTACTTGTTGGATCTACCATGTTTCTCCACCCCTACCGAGCAAGCTTCCCACATGCCAAAATGGTGGCTAACATTTGGCTCCAAGTGTCCTTGGAACCACATGAGAACCCTTGAAAGTTGAATCCCATCGAAATGAAAGTTGTGCAAGAAACTAGTGAGCCAATGCAACCATGTAATGATTGTCGGCACAATGAAACTATCTGTGTTTGATCATGATAAAATAGGGACACATCGAAGCTTGAATGGTCATGTGTTTTAATCTTTGCCGTAAGTGTATTAAACCACTTGTGTTCACTTGTTTTTCCTTTTATGAAAACAGTTCATAAGAAAAAATTGCATTCACATGCTGTTATATTCTCTAGATCAACCTTCTCTTCATATTGTCTGAATTTACCATATTTATATGCAGTCCAAAACTTCATTTCTCCATTCTTATCATCATCAAAAGTGAATTTGTTCTCAAAAAAATTGAAACTGAAACAATTGATATTTTATTCTTGAAACTTGTTTTTGAACATTTTCTTGATTCCATAGGCACAACCAAAGTCTTGATGAGCCCACCTGATTGTACAAAAGACATCAAAAATTTGAAATATATTTTGCTGAAAGTTTCAGAAATACTTACCAACAGATCAAAATTTTGAAATATCTTTTGCTGAAAATTTCAGAAATATTTACCAACGTCATATTGAAATAGAGATCAGGTCCATTGAAATTGTAGTGATCCATGGCTTCAACTTTTGTTCACCTTGGGAGAGAAATGGGAATTTCAATCACCCGAATTTCAATTCCATTATACACCATTTCATATTCAAAACTTCAACTTTGGAGAGGTCTAATAGTTTTTTTCACAAGTGAAAGATCATACCCTGTCTTGTTCAAATCCCATATTTGAGTTGTCCTTATTCAACACTTCGATATGCAAGTAAGATTAAGCCCACCTTCATACTCACTAGAGAAAATACTATTATTTTCCTGAAAACAATCATATACTAGATGTTGAAAATGGTTCAAATCTTTGATGGGCATTTTAACAATACAATCCTCATCATTAAAAAATTGTAAATTCATAAGTGCTCTGTTTTTTGGCAGTATTCATCCTCATCATATCAGGGGTCATCGTCATCATTTGGAACAACAATTTGAAAAAACCTGATATTTTCTTTCAGATATGTTATGTCATCTTCATCGACACTAGTTTATCAGATTCTATTCTTCTTATGAGAAGTGAATTTCCCTCCTTGATTATCTGCTATTTTTCTGTCATCACATCCACCATATCTCGTAACAAACCTGAGATAGGGTCAAAGTCAGATTTCCCTCTTGGTGGTCATCAACAAATACTGGTGGCCCTTCAAAGCACATTTTATATATGGTATGATCTGCCTCTATTTTGTCCCAAATATAAGGTCTGATCCAGATCTATGAGAAATTATTATGAGTCTCAAGGCTAGTGTTCGAGACGATCATATGTTGTTACCTTAACACCAACAAATCGATTAGCTCCGAATTTTTATGTTTAATTACAAGTCCCCTTTTTAACTACCAAGTTTCTTGGTTGGTTGGAAGATAATAGAGGAACATTATAATCTGTACAGTTAATGGTTTTATTATTTTGGTAGAAGACATCTTGAAAAAAAAGAATGATAGGAATAAATAGCAGGAAGGTTCAGATTTAGCAGACTATGATTGCAAAGTTGAAGGTTGTGAGGAAGATATGGATGATGTTGGCAGTATTGAGGAAGACACTGTAACTCTTGAAGGAGGATTCAAAATTCCTGCTAAAATCTTTGACAATAACTTTGATTATCATAAAACAAGAGTAAAGTGGCTATGGGAGTTACATAGATAGAGGGTAGGAGGAATAATAGGAGATGAAATGGGTCTTGCAAAAACTATTCAGGTGATAGCCTTTTTGGCAGCTCTGCACTTCAGTGGTATGTATAAAACCAGCATAATTGTATGCCCAGTAACTCTCTTACGCCAATGGAGACGAGAAGTCCTAAAGTGGTACCCACACTTCCATGTTGCAATATTGCACGATTCTGTTCCAGTGTCATCCTGGAAGACAAATAAAGCAGAACAAAAAAAGGGTGATGATGAAGATGAAACCTTATTACTCAGTGACAAGGAGGAAGTCTAGCCTGTTAAAGGTCCTAACAAGCGGGATATTTTGATTAGTCGTATAATAGAATCTTGGTATGGGTTGCTCATCACTACTTATGAACATCTTCGTCTTCTAAGGGAAAAATTACTGGACATGGAGTTACATGATCAACAAACCTGAAGCAAAATTGGAACAGATTTAGGTTCAAAGACAATGGGAGACATGTGCTTAGAGGTTTGACCTAGGCATCCTACAATCTTCAACAGTAAATAAAAGAGAGGGAGCTTTCACATAGGTAACCTCGAAAGAACATGATGAAAATTTTGTTCAAGGAAGATAATGAGATAAAAATATCAACGACTATGATAACATTGGTGACTACGTAATAATCGTTATTCATTAACCTAAACAAGATTAAAAAAAAAGGATAATTTACTCAATTTAGCATGCATCAATACTATCCACACTAAAAGAGAACTATCCACATCAATACTATCTCTGATGCAACTAGAGATTATGCTCTTCTGGACAAATATGCCCAACAAATTTTGGTTTCCTAGATGTCACAGGAGTTTTTGCTTTGTAGCTATAAGAGGCTTGCGCACATTATGGTTGTTGCTTGTTAGCTTCAGTTTACAGTAGTAAGTTCTATGTCTTGTGACTTTGAGGATTTGACACCTCAGCTCTGTCATTTACATGGGTATACTTGTTCTCTTCTCACTTGGAGTTGAGATCCCCTTGTTGTGTAGGGTTTTTTTCATTCACAATGCAATGCCCCAATCTCTGATCAAGAAAGACAAGTTTATCACAATTGTATCCTCAAGAGCATAGTCACCCTAACTCATCACAACCATTGGTGCATTCTGTTCATGTACTTGAAGATCCACAAATAGAATTGTGGATGGATTGATTTGTTGGGACATTTTGAAAACACATGACTAGATGTTCTTGCTGTAAAATCAGATTGACACAGTTTTGGGTAGATGCTTGTAGCTCATTTTGACTTAGTTTTTTGATCTATTGCTGTATAGTGTTAATGTCCTCCAGGGAAATATCAGTATCATCTCCTTTGGATACCATGGAAATTAATAAAAACTTAGAAATATCATATGAACATTGTACTAATAGTGCACGTCCTTATGCTACTTGTTGGATCTACCGTGTTTCTGCACCCCTACCGGGCAAGCTTCCCACATGCCAAAATGGTGGCTAACATTTGGCTCCAAGTGTCCTTGGAACCACATGAGAACCTTGGAAAGTTGAATCCCATCGAAATGAATGTTGTGCAAGAAACCAGTGAACCAAAGCAACCATGTAATTATTGTCAGCACAATGAAACTGTTTGTGTTTGATCATGATAAAATAGGGACACATCGAAGCTTGAATGGTCATGTGTTTTAATCTTTGCCGTAAGTGTATTAAACCACTTGTGTTCACTTGTTTTTCCTTTTATGAAAACAGTTTATAAGAAAAAAATTGCATTCACATGTTGTCATATTCTCTAGATCAACCTTCTCTTCATATTGTCTGAATTTACCATATTTATATGCAGTCCAAAACTTCATTTCTCTATTCTTATCATCATCAAAAGTGATTTTGTTCTCAAAAAAATTGAAACTGAAACAATTGATATTTTATTCTTGAAACTTGTTTTTGAACATTTTCTTGATTCCATAGGCACAACCAAAGTCTTGATGAGCCCACCCAATTGTACAGAAGACATCAAAATTTTGAAATATATTTTGCTGAAAGTTTCATAAATACTTACCAACACATCAAAATTTTGAAATATCTTTTTCTGAAAAATTTAGAAATACTTAACAACGTCATCTTGAAACAGAGATCTGGTCCATCGAAACTGCAATGATCCATGGCTTCAACTTTTGTTAACCCTGGGAGAGAAATGGGAATCTCAATCCCCCGAATTTCAATTCCATTATACACCATGTCATATTCAAAACTTCAACTTTGGAGAGGTCTGACAGTTTTTTTCACAAGTGAAAGATTGTACCCTGTCTTGTTCAAATCCCATATTGGAGCTGTCCTTATTCAACACTTCGATATGCAAGTAAGATTAAGCCCACCTTCATACTCGCTAGAGAAAATACTATTATTTTCCTGAAAACAATCATATATTAGATTTTGAAAATGGTTCAAATCTTTGATGGACATTTTAACAATACAATCCTCATCATTAAAAAATTGTAAATTCATAAGTGCTCTATTTTTTGGCAATATTCATCGTCATCATATCAAGGGTCGTCATCATCATTTGGAACAAAAATTTGAAAAAACCTGAGATTTTATTTCAGATAAGTTCTGTCATCTTCATCGACACTCGCTTATCAGATTCTATTCTTCTTATGAGAAGTGAATTGCCCTCCTTGATTATTTTCTCTTTTGCTATCATCACATTTACCATATCTCGTAACAAACCTGAGATAGGGTCAAAGTCAGAATTCCCTCTTGGTGGTCATCATCAAATACTGGTGGCCCTTCAAAGCACAATGTATATATGATATGATCTGCCTCTATTTTGTCCCAAATATAAGGTCTGATCCAGATCTATGAGAAATTATTACTAGTCTCAAGGCTAGTGTTTGAGATGATCACATGTTGTTACCTTAACACCAAAAAATCGATCAGATCCGAATTTTTATGTTTAATTACAAGTCCCCTTTTTAACTACCAAGTTTCTTGGTTGGTTGGAAGATAATAGAGGAACATTATAATCTGTACAGTTAATGGTTTTACTGTTTTGGTAGAAGACATCTTGCAAAAAAAGAATGATAGGAATATGACGGGAAAGGTTACACACTAACGAGACTAAATTTACAAAGTTGAAAGACTGTGAGGAAGATATGGATGATGTTGGCAGTATTGAGGAGGACATTGTAACTCTTGAAGGAGGATTCAAAATTCCTGCTAAAATCTTTGACAATAACTTTGATTATCATAAAACAAGAGTAAAGTGGCTATGGGAGTTACATAGATAGAGGGTAGAAGGAATAATAGGAGATGAAATGCGTCTTGCAAAAACTATTCAGGTGATAGCATTTTTGGCAGCTCTACACTTCAGTGGTATGTATAAACCCAACATAATTGTATGCCCAGTAACTCTCTTATGCCAATGGAGATGAGAAGTCCTAAAGTGGTACCCACACTTCCATGTTGCAATATTGCACGATTCTGTTCCAGTATCTTCCTGGAAGACAAATAAAGAAAAACAAAAAAAGGGTGATGATGAAGATGAACCCTTATTACTCAATGAAAAGGAGGAAGTTTAGCCTGTTAAAGGTCCAAACAAGTGGGATATTTTAATTAGCCGTATAATAGAATCTTGGTATGGGCTGCTCATCACTACTTATGAACATCTTCATCTTCTGAGGGAAAATTTACTGGACATGGAGTTACATGATCAACAAACCTGAAACAAAATTGGAACAGATTTAGGTTCAAAGACTATGGGAGACATGTGCTTAGAGGTTTGACCTAAGCATCCTACAATCTTCAACAGTAAATAAAAGAGAGGGATCTTTCACATAGGTAACCTCGAAAGAACATGATCAAAATTTTGTTCAAGGAAGATAATGAGATAAAAATATCAATGACTATGATAACATTGGTGACTACATAATAATCGTTATTCATTAACCTAAACAAGATAAAAAAAAAGGATAATTTACTCAATTTAGCATGCATCAATACTATCCACACTAAAAGAGAACTATCCACATCAATATTATCTCTGATGCAACTAGAGATTATGCTCTTCTAGAAAAATATGCCCAACAAATTTTGGTTTCCTAGATGTCACAGGAGTTTTTTCTTTGTAGCTATAAGACGCCTGCGCACATTATGGCTGGTTCTTGTTAGCTTCAGTTTACAGTAGTAAGTTCTGTGTCTTGTGACTTTGAGGATTTGACACCTCAGCTCTGTCATTTACATGGGTATACTTGTTCTCTTCTCACTTGGAGCTGAGATCCCCTTGTTGTGTAGGGGTTTTTTCATTCACAGTGCAATGCCCCAATCTCTGATCAAGAAATACAAGTTTATGACAATTTTATCCTCAAGAGCATAGTCACCCTAAATCATCACAACCATTGGTGCATTCTGTTCATGTACTTGAAGATCCACGAATAGAATTGTGGATGGATCAATTTGTTGGGACATTTTGAAAAAACATGACCAGATGTTCTTGTTGTAAAATCAGATTGACACAGTTTCGAGTAGATGCTTGTAGCTCATTTTGACTTAGTTTTTTGATCTATTGCTGTATAGTGTTAATGTCCTCCAGGGAAAAATCAGTATCATCTCCTTTGGATACCATGGCAATTAATAAAAACTTAGAAAGCTCATATGGACATTGTACTAATAGTGCATGTCCTTATGCTGCTTGTTGGATCTACCGTGTTTCTCCACCCCCACCGAGCAAGCTTCCCACATGCGAAAATGGTGGCTAACATTTGGCTCCAAGTGTCCTTGGAACCACACGAGAACCCTTGAAAGTTGAATCCCATCGAAATGAAAGTTGTGCAAGAAACCAGTGAGCCAATGCAACCATGTAATGATTGTCGGCACAATGAAACTGTCTGTGTTTGATCATGATAAAATAGGGACACATCGAAGCTTGAATGGTCATGTGTTTTAATCTTTGCCGTAAGTGTATTAAACCACTTGTGTTCACTTGTTTTTTCTTTTATGAAAACAGTTCATAAGAACAAATTGCATTCACATGCTGTCATATTCTCTAGATCAACCTTCTCTTCATATTGCCTGAATTTACCATATTTATATGCAGTCCAAAACTTCATTTCTCCATTCTTATCATCATCAAAAGTGAATTTGTTCTCAAAAAAATTGAAAATGAAACAATTGATATTTTATTCTTGAAACTTGTTTTTGAACATTTTCTTGATTCCATAGGCACAACCAAAGTCTTGATGAGCCCACCCGATTGTACAGAAGACATCAAAATTTTGAAATATATTTTGCTGAAAGTTTCAGAAATACTTACCAACACATCAAAATTTTGAAATATCTTTTGCTGAAAATTTCAGAAATACTTACCAACGTCATCTTGAAACAGAGATCTTGAAATCGAGAAAGGGAAGGAAGGTGCATACCGTTGAACAAACTGGCGAAAAGCGTGGTGCCTCTGTGTTATTAGTCGGTGTTGGAGTCTGAAAGCGAGCTTGTACATGCGCTTGAGGCCGAGCACGTAGGCTGTGGTGAGTGTTATCTCCCACAACACCATCTCTTTCGAAGTGTATCTCGATTCTCTGCTATATACGAACTATGGGAGGCCCTAACGGACCAGAGAGGGATGGACCAGAGAGGGTAGGCCTCATTCAGCCAGCAAGAAGATCGGTGTGCACAAAGCCCAGCCACCTCTCCGAACCAGTGAAAAAATGGGGTGAATCACTCTAACCCCTCCTTCTGATCCTGCAAATCCAGGCGAATGCCATGGAAATATGGAAAATTGGGGGCGAATTTCATGTTTCCAGTTTTGTGCACCCTTTTTTTGGGTCGGAATTTCCGCCAAATTCTCTAGTGATATCTCTGCGCAGATTCTAAATTTCTAAATGCATTGCTTCCAATTTATTATGAATATGTTGAGATCCAAGTGCAACAGGCGTTGGGGTAGCTTCTAATTTCATCACGATCTCCACAGACTTAGCATGTGTGTCAATCTTATTTTTACCCCAAGGGCTAGCGCAGATGTTGGAGCAGCATAGCAATAAACCACTCCTTGTGTTGGGTATCATCGATAGTGAATCCACCATCTCTGATAGTGTGCTTCAGCCTCTGATCTACCTGCCACATAGATTCATTAACCTCTTGATGAATTTATTTCATTTATCTAACCAACTGCGCATATGACTTAGGCTTCTTGAATTGTTCTTTTAGGGAATCCTTCACTTCATCTAGAGTGGCATTAGGGTTTGCTTGGACATATCTGATATACCAATATAATGTGCGATATTGGAAAGCAATGGCTAACTGCGCTTTCTTAATATCATCATTATTAATTTGTTGAGCTCTCCATACAACATTAGTCACAAACCAAAAGTGCTCAGTATCTTCGTTCCCAATACCTCTAAAAGTAGATAGCTTCATCGACGTGGCCATATCTGCGCTCGAGGGAGGTGGAGGTGGAGATGGACTACAAGGTGGATTGGGTGATTTGAGAGATGAGTTTGGAAGTGGAGTGGATGGGATCTGGAAGATGGTCAAGGCTATTTCTTGATTTGATGAAACATATTCTCGAGATGCTTATTCTTCTTCAGAGTGCGCAGATTCACTAGAGCTAATAGTATCTGGTTCACCGTCACTATCAGATCTACGCTTTAGAGGATTATAAATAAATCCTTTCTCTGGGTCTTCATGGTAAATACTTCAACTACGTGTAGTCGGACCTCTTCGGGACATTCAAGCAATATGTTGACATAGATAGCCCTATTCACATGATAGCATCTTCAACAATAACTTCAAAGAGCACAGGAACTTACCTCTAGGACCCTTAAAAAATCTACTTTCTGCTTCAGAATATGACACAAACTGATCAATGGTGAATTCAGTCACAAATCCTCCCCAATGACGATCGATCCAATGATATATCGCGTGGGTGATATTATTGTCTAGATTTTCTAATTGTTGAATCAATTCAGGAGTTCACTCAGTGACTGCGTCGTCCTTCATGCAGGTATTAAATTTAGTTAATCGCAACAACCACTCCTACAGCTCAATTACAAAGGATAAAAATAATATCTCGTGAAATTTTTTATATATGTACTTCTGAAACCAATTTTTAGCAGATATCTTAGAGCTTCTATTCTCTTGGATTGCAAACTCAAGGATCTTTCTATCCAACCAATCTTGAAATTCATTTTGTGAAGGGTGCCACAATATCAATTCTACCTCAAAATGATCTTATTCTCGACAATGGAACCATTTTTTGGGTTGAGGGGTCCTAACCCAGGTTTAGAGTTTATCGCATAACCAAAAAACACTCAACTACTAGCCCTTTAATAAATGACCTGCTTGCGTAGATCAAAGTCTCACCCAAAGCAGTATGGGGGGTGTTGGAACCAAGTTTCTGCACCCTGAGGAAGAAAATAATGTGGTGGCCCTAAACAGGTTGATTTCAGAACTTATACAGATCATAAACAAATGCGTGCAATTACAGAACAATAATTATCAGACCAATATAGATAATTTAATTAAGAAACAAAATCGCATATCACATCATCGCAAATATATAATAACATATCCAGATCTATATAATGCGTTGTGACTTAAGTAGATTTATCCATGTATTCAACCTTCAATGTAGATTCATGCATAAATAACAAATATACTCGCACATATATAATTAAGCATAAAAAAGTAAAGAGATCTCGAAACGGAACCAATAAACAGATAACACAATGCATAACACATTTACTTTGCCAAAAAAATCTTTGTATTAGATTCAAAGAAATTCAGTACATCATACTTTCCCTTCGACACACACAGCCAGCAGAGTCTGCACACAGCCAGGACTAGGTCTCCGCGTACACAGCAGTAGGAGCCTTTCTACCCAGCCAAGACTTGAACCCTTACAAAAATTATTACATACACATAAACACTTAGAACCAAAACATTACATTAAGTTATTCCTTACTTATATTCTATCTATCTATTTATATCCATCTTAGCGTGCAGATACTATGGTCTCAAACCATGGTTTGAGGCCCATAGTTTACCCTTAAAACCCTTTTACATAAAAGAGATACTTTGACCTGCCCCAAAGCCACTTGACCTATCCGCGCAACTCGCACTTGCAAAAATTATACAAAAATATATCCAAAAATGTACCCCAGGGGACCCCGCTCCAACATCAAGTTTGAGGAAACTATAGCTCAACCACTTCCACTTGATGTCTTTCAGTCATGTATCGATGTGAAGATTGGTATTTTTCTATGGCATCCCCAAACTGTGTGATGGTGTCTATATGGAAGAAGACTCTAGCCTCCATGGATTTCGAGTACAATTATTTGGAACCAATTTGAACTTCCGTTGGAGTAAGAGCAACATTTTTCTCACTTGGATAGGGCCACCGATGTAGTTCTGCATGTTTTGTTTGTTTAAATCCAAATATTTCTTTGTGGAAATCTGTCTAAGTTGCTCCAATTATTCTTCGATCTCCTGCCTGACCTAGTTCCTGGGCTTAGCTTCAATGAGTGAGCCAAATGATGGGATCTTGCATGATTTCA
Organism: Pinus albicaulis; assembly: GCA_034641835.2. Classification (NCBI taxonomy): domain Eukaryota; kingdom Viridiplantae; phylum Streptophyta; class Pinopsida; order Pinales; family Pinaceae; genus Pinus; species Pinus albicaulis. The sequence goes on along the minus strand of CM076575.1, from coordinate 656,714,235 downwards.
CCAAGAAATACAGACTTGTCTGTGACTAGAGATATTTTAAAGTTTGGTGGTCTATATGTATGATAGTCTCCCTCCCTATCAAGAAATGCTTCCATTTATTGACACTATGAACCAATGCATACAAATTTTTTTCATATGTGGGATAGTTTACAACAGCTTTAGATAAAATGTCAAAATGGTAACAAACAGTTTTTGATGTTGCATCAATACAACACCCATGGCATAACCACTGGAATCTGTCATGATCTCGAATGGAATCTGAAGGTTTGGAAAGGATAGTATTGGCATTATACTTGTCTTTTCCTGTAAGATGTTGAAATCCTTTTGTTTCTTTCCTCCCCACTAAAAGATCCCCTTCACACTGGGTAGGGCATGCAAAGGAGATGCAATTATGGAGAATTTAGATGTCAATCTTCTCTAGTACTAAACTAATCCGAAGAATATTTTCACTTTTGTTACATTGGTAGGCTTGGACCATTTAAAAATTACATCAACTTTAGAAAGATAAATCTTCCATTGACCTTCTCCAAAAATATGACCAAAATACACCAAATAAGTTTTTCCAAATTCACATTTGGACAATTTTACATACAATTTCTCCTTTTGTAAAGTATCCAATACTTGTTTGACATGTTTTACATGATCATCCCATGTTTTACTAAAGACAAGTATATCATCTAGGAATTCAAGCACAAAATCATCTAAAAATGGTCAAAACACATCATTCATTACCCTCATGAATGTAGTTGGGGAGTTGCAAAGCCAAAATGGCATTACCAACCACCCAAACAGTCTTTTCTTAGATTTGAAAGTAGATTTCGATATATCATTCTTTATGATTCTGATATGGTGGTAACCACCACGCAAATCCAACTTAGTTAAATAAATAGAATTCTTCAATTGATTAATAAAATCATCTAAATGATACTGGTTTTTTACTGTGTTTTTTTTTTAGAGCCCAATAATCCATGCACCTCCATGTGCCATCTCTCTTTGGCACAAAGACAATTGTTGAACCACATGAAGTTGAGCTAGGTATGATGACTGCTTGGTTCAACAAGTCTTGCACCTGCTTCTTGATTTCTTCCATTTCCACAACTGACTTCCTGTGCATGCCCACTTTTTGTAGAGGGACATCTTGTTGAACATGGATTACATGTTGAATTTATCTTTTAGGAGGAAATCCACAAAGCATGAACCACATCATGATCACTCTAGTACGAATGTGAAATATGAACATGACATTGTTGAAGAGGTAAATATGTCCAAATGTGATAAATAATTGTATTTTTTCCAGAAATAAAATGATGCATATACTTTAATAATTGTTTACTTCATTTTCTATTTGAATTGATGTCAATATTAAAATCTACAATGAGTATAAAAATGTAATCACCAGTCGCGAATTTTTCCCTCTCTATTTATATCTCTTTAATGATTTCCTAAACAGATACAAGTGGGGCAACATATACATTTATTATGCATATTTGACATTGGAAATATACTTCCAAAAAAAAAAATGGTTTTTTCCACTGAAAATGTTTTTCATTGATACGATTTTATTTTCATTGCTGCAACACCCTCCAAATTTTGGTCTATATTCAAACTTAGGAGCCTACTTTAACTATGTGAGATGTTGTTTCTAGTAACAAAATATGTTCCATGTGTGTCCTATAAGTTTCTAAGTCCCATTTCCAAGAAAATCCAAGTGTCGTCTTGTGGTAAGGGAAGTGTCGCAATTTGCGAAAAGGAGTTCTAACACATATTTAAGAGGAAAATTTGGAATGTATGAGTCCTATCTATCATGGGAGAATGAACTAGACTCACTCCCAAAGTTTTATCCTTGTTTGGTTGGTGTCGTCACTTGCGTCGCAAAGTGTATATTAAGTTCTACACTTCAAGTTAAGTGTCGTTTTATTTTTGTATCAATGGGTTCATGTTTATTTTTGGTTTTAAGTATTCACTGATGTTTCATTGATCATTTTAAGTGTGTTATAATGTTTAATTATTTTCCTATGTTAAACTTTTCCTCATGTATCCCACACTTAGTCAATTTTTGAAGAGTTCATTGCCTAACCAACCCTGCTTCACTTTCCTCCCTGAGCAACAAATTTCGTAGTTGCAAGCCTTAGAAAACATCCCTTTCATCTTGGAAGTGAACAATGCATAGTCATTGCCTCCAAAGGCTATGAACTGCATAGTCACAATGCCTAGTTATAGCCTCTTGTTCCTCAGAATTACACAATCTTGCCTCTCGATTAGCCTCCCACTGTGCACTACGCAATTTATATCAATTTCCAGCCTCCATGTCTCTCTAAACTACACAACTATGCAATCCAGTGAATTTTTCACCCTCTTGAATTGCACATTGCACAGTCACATTGGGAAAGCCAACTTTACTATGTCGACGACTATCTCCCTCATCTTCACAGTGTTATCTATCAATCCTCCAGTCACTGTACATTATTCATTCACATTCATTATTCCCTCATTCCTGGCTCCTGGAATTTTACATTGTGCAATCCCTTATCCTTCTCCTCTATCTAGCACTCAGTCCTGGGTCTGATTAGTGAATTGCATGTAGAAAGTTAGACTAGGATATTTCCAAATTGATGTCGTCTTGTAATGAGTGAATTTAATCTACAAGTACTATATCTCAACAGGATGATGCTCAATAAGGACTATAAAGAGACCACACAATAATACACTTATGAAGCTACAAAGACAAGATGATCATCAAATAAGAAGATAAAGGGACACTATATTGTGACATAATATGGAAGGTCAAGATCACATAGAAGACTCCATATCTTCATGAACCCTTTTGTAGGAGGAATATGAATAAAACTCAACATCTATCATAAAGAAACAAAGATGGTAGCAAGAAGAGAAATTTGGCATAAGAACTCTACCATGAAGTCCAAGTCATCAGTGCCAAGTCATGTCTTATCCAAGTTTCATCTCAAGACTCATATGAGTCATCATGTTGCCACATCATTTGTGGATGTAATTATACAATTTTAATGAAAATGAGAAATGTAAAGTGCGTGGATGTCCAAAGGTCACTAAAATAATTTGAAAACTCATGTATAAGTCTAAAGGTTTCTTAGGAGTTTTAAAATTCATATGGAAGCTCAAGAGTCATGATGGGAGTTCAAGAGTCAAAAGGGAGGTAAAGAGTCACCTCATTTGTTATATATACACCCTCATAGCTCAAGCAAAGGACTTTTCACCTTGGATTCTCAAGCTAGGCATAAGAAAGAAGAATAAGATATTGAGAAGATAGTAGTTGCTTAAAGTTCCATTATTGGAACAAGTTTTGTACCATTTTAATGGTATATCTTGGAACTTTCACTTCACAATTTGAAGCTCTTTGATCCGGCACACTTTTCATGCATATGCTGTGAATGATTTTGATACTGATCTTCCATTTTTTACGGTATATGTTTGTGTTAATTCATATTAATGAAAATGAACTATTTCATTGGCTTTCGTATGCTTCTTTGAATCATGTGTTTTTTTCTTTCATGATCGTGGTTTCTTTGTGAACTATTTCACAATATTACTTATGATTATTTTATATATATGCATGTGTATTTACTATGATAATGTTAAAATTGGAAGCTAGGGAAAAATTCTACTTTCAACAACTCATTTGAGGGAGATAATGATTTCATTTAATTCCTCTTTTCGAGCGGACCAAAATCAATCTAAAGATCATCAAATTTGGACAAGGGAAAGTGTGTCTTTGAAATATGAGCCCACATGTGCATATTTTATTAGTTGAACCCTAAAGTAGATTGGACACCCTTGGAAGGCTATAAATACAAGTCAACTCAACCTAATTTGGACAATCATCTTAGATCATTCTTCTCTTTCTCATTTTAAGCTCACATATGTATGAGGCAGATCCGCAGAGGAATGGGTTCTCGCAGGAAGGTGAAATTGCAAAGTCTGAAGCTCGCATCCCTATTTTAGGGTTTTGGGCCTCAGTCGTAGGCATGTCACAAAGAAATCTTGGCTACAATTACTTGTCGGTCAGCTCATCTGTGCGACTGAAGCCTTTTAGTCACTTGCACAACATGTCCTCCATGCGACTAGAAACTAGGGTTTGGTTATTCAATTGTCCAAATTTTTTTTGCTCATGGACCAAAGTGTTTGGTAGTTGACCACATACAATGAGAGTTCATTACAGGATTTTGAATAGGGTTTTGAGTATGAGCATGTTTGGTTCTTCTCATGGATATTGTTTAGTTTATTTTTTACCGATAGTTTTATGAATGAAGATATGGATCATTGTACTATATTTTTTTAAATAATTCAATGAGAATCTCATAAGAAAAAGAATTTGAAAGGGTTTTCCCCACAGTATTATTTTCCCTGGTCTCTGACCAATCCTTGTGTCTTTATGTCTGTATGGTTTTATTCTATTATTCCTTTATGTTCCGCTGCATTAATGATGATATTTTTCTTTCTACATAGTTGAACACATTGTTAAATAATGATTTAAATATGAATAATGTTATGATGAAATCGGGTGAATTTAATGTGTAAATGAAGAAATCAAATATCAAAGAAAAGAAAAATATAGCCCCAAGAAAATTTAACATGGTATCATAGATGGTTTGAAGAAAAGTGTAATATTCCTAATTTGGAACAACTCAACAAGCATGCACTAAAAACGCATTCCCAACAACATATGCAATAAAATAGTGAAATGGAATCTTGGATCTTGTATATTAGTCAATATGCAACATGAAACCAAGAATAGAGCTGAAACAAATCAAAATAGGTGGGTTAAACAGACCTCCCACACTAGTGCAGCTGAAAATGACTAAAAACCCCAAACACTGCAACACAAGTGATTCTGCATAAAAGTGAATACACATTCTAAAGAGGTTTTTAACTCAGAAAATAGGAGAACAAGTAGATCTACTCATATACTGATCAACAATGCTGAAGAATAGAGATCTAGTCTCCTTATACAAAATACAAGAGAACCCGGCAAGGGTTTCTTGTAAAATACTCTGCATACAAATGTGATATTCAAAAAATTACTGAATAATCACTGCAACACTGAAGCATAAGAGTGTATAAGGCTGAAATATTACTGATATTATGTAGATCCCTTAAGGTCTTCCTCCCATGAAAGGTTGGACCTTTCAATCACAAGAAAACACTGCAACAAAGCCACTAGACCATCTGCTGAATGCTACCTCCAAAATAACGCATTCCCTAGTTGGAACAGCGTTGGGAATGTAGGGGAAATGTGTGGTCTGATACCATAGATATTAAATATGCTGTAGAGCTCTCCAAACAGGTCCCTCAAGTGAAGGAAGCCTTCCTCCAATGAGAAACTAGCTGAGAAATTGGGATTCCAATCCCTTCCACTGCTGCACCCAACAACACTGCACAATCTCCGACAAAATTGCGCTGATGAAGTAGGCTAAATCTTGGCCTAAAAACCTGATGTGGAATGATGAATGAAAACTCTCCCAATGAGGCTCCTCAAGGAGAGAGTTGGGATTCCCGCTCGGGAACACCCGGTGCTAAATAGCACTGCAACCCTGCTAAGCAGCAAAGGAAGCAAAAAGTCTTAGTAGATAAAATAACAATCTAAAACATGAATAAAAATGTTGCCATCCTCTTCCTCAAATAAGTTATGAGTTTTCTTGCCCTTGACTCCACTCAATTAGGTCATCTCTATCAAAATATTCCCATCCCTTCAAAACTGTGGTATTCCTTCTTTGATTCCTCCTCCTCCACAACTGCATTGTTGACTTAGTCAAAGTGGACTGAATCAACTTGATAATGTCCCTGTTCACACATGGAGGTGTTTTATTAAGCTGCAAAGAGTTCCTCCTTTCACACTTGAGGCTTTTCTATCCCTCCTTAGGAGACTTAAGGGCTTTTCCACCCATTTATTCACCGGCTAAAGGTACTACTAACTCTTATGTTCCATTTAGCTTTGAGACTAAAATTTGGGAACATTATAGTCCTCCCCTAAAAATATTTGCTTGTCGTCAAGCAAATGTATAGGGAGAGAAAAATTTCTCCCCTCCTCCTCATGTGGCCTCCCATCAATGGCCTCCATCACTGCATCAAGATAATCTACAATTAAACTGTCATCCAATGTTTCCTCCTAAGTGTGCAAAACCAAATGGCCCACATCAATAAAAGGTGGAAAGTGTGAATGGAAACCTTTTTTTTGTCTCATGGCCTCCAAAAAGTAGGAGTGATGAAAAACATGGTGAATGAGTGACTCCCTCACCCATGCTATCATCCAAATGAAATGAGCCATCCTAGGTAGCTCATCAAAAAAATCATCAACCCCGGTTTTGTACAATGTGTTGGGGCTGCAAGGAGATATTGGAGTCCCTTAGGAGGATTGATCCCTTAGGAAGATTTATCCTTGGGTTGAAATAGCATGGCCTCCAAGAATGGCCCAAGCTCTACACATGCTGCGCTATCTTTTCCTTTGACATCACATTGCATATCACCAACACTGTCCCTTAGGAGGATCAATCCTCCTAAGGGACAGTGTTGGTGATCTGCAATGTGAAGCTCTACACATGCTACTGTCTTTTCCTTTGACATCCCTCATGCCAAATTCATCCTCCAAATTGCTGCCATGCCCATCATGTGACATCTCATGCTCCAAAATAAGTAGGGATTCTTGGAATTTGGCTTCCAATGAGAAGCTCTCATCCAAGAAGAATCTCCCAATCTTGGCCAAAGCAAGCATGAGTGGCCTCCATCTACTCCAATGTATGGAGGATTCCTTCCTCAAAGGAAGTACCCTCTGTTTCTCCAAATCCATGGAGCAGCTCCCTTGCACCATGAAGGTGCCATCCTCCATGACTGCAGCAACCTCTACCAGCACAGTACAGATAGTGAGAGTGGGTGGTGCTAAAAATGGAAGGATGTCTCCCTCCTCCTTGAGTTTATCCCAAACTCTCTGCGTTGCACTAGACTCCTTCAAAGTCTTCAACTCTCCGGAATCTAAGAGGGGTGAACCAAATGGAAAGATGTCTCTCATCAACTCTAGATCAGGTGGCCTCCCAGGTAAAATGCCTCCATGTAGTGATACATCAATGTCAAGAGTATACTGCACATATGGTTGGGCAACCTTGCCCCTGCCCTTATAGCACAAATTAGTCTGCCTCTTCCTTGCATTAGCTTTCTGAAATGGAGAAGGGTGTGTACCTCTCATCAAGTGATGTTGCTCTTCCTCTCCACCTCCTCCTTCCAGCTGCAATGTTGCACAATCATGTTGCTCACTAAATGTTCTGAGACCTCTATGTATGAGATCTTGGGGAACTTCTTGTAAGGGTACAAGAATCCCTCCTCTTGGACATGTGCCCCTCCTCCCTCTGCATGAGGTACTAGATGTGCTCCAGATGTGACAGCGTTGTTGCTCTCTTCTCCTTCATCAATGTGTGTAAGCAACATTTCAACAATTGGATCCCCTTTTGAAAAAGTGATCCCCATGCCCTCTTGTTTAGGAATATGAAATAGAGGTCTTGCCTCCGGCAATGTGTAATGCAAGATGTCAGCTTCTCCCATGGTTTTCTAAAGTGGAGTTTCCTCCATCACATGCAAAGGGTTTGTTTTCTCAATTTTCCCTTGCTCATGTGTCTTAGGAATTTTTTCACCAAACCTTCCCACTAATGTTTCAATGAACCTTGCATAAGAGGAAGTGTTTGCATTATTTAAAGAACAAGATTCAAAAATCCACCATGCATGGGCCTTACCTCTGAAATGCAGCGCTGCAACTCTGATGGCCTCACCTTCAAAAATATGGTGCTGCTAAAAATAGGAGTCTAGCTCCTTCACCCAAGCTTCAGCTGAACATGTAGGTGATCCGACAAAAGTGGATAGTAGAAATCTACCCACACCCTGCTGCTAGCCCGTCTCCACTTGGATCTTGCAAAACCCTTGGAAATTAGTATGATCTCTAAACCTCTCAGTTTTGGATTCGTACTCCTGCAACAAATCACTAAGAGTTCTTTTCTTAGGCATTCTTCGTCCTCCCATCCATCTCAAGATAGATTTGGGAACTTGACTATGTTGTGAATCATGGTGTGTAGCTGCATGCTCACACTCATCATATGAAAATCTAGATTCAGCTCTAGATCCAAACTCCTTTGGAGATCCCATCTCCAATCTCATTTTATTTAGCTCTCCTTGAAAGCTCTGCATAGATTTTGGAAGAAGCTTTGTAAGATTGTCTTCCTTTCTCCCTTCACATACTGAAGCCTCCTCTTTTCTTTCCATCTCTCCTAAAAGTATAATGGACTGAGATCCATAGGTTGAGCCAAGATTGAAGCTCTGATAGCACTGTAATATTCCTAATTTGGAACAGCTCAGCAAGCATGCACTAAAAACGAATTCCCAACAACATATGCAATAAAATAGTGAAATGGACTATTGGATCTTGTAGATTAGTCAATATGAAACCTAAATCCAAGAATAGAGCTGAAACAAATCAAACTAGGTGGGTTAAATAGACCTCCCACACTAGTGTACCTGAAAATGACTAAAAACCCCAAACACTGCAACACAAGTGATTCTGCATAAAAGCGACTGCGCAGTCTAAAGAGGGTTTTAACTCAGAAAATAGGAGAACAATTATATCTACTCATATATTTATCAACAATGTTGAAGAACAAATATCTAGTCTCCTTATACAAAATAGAAGAGAACTTGGCAAGGGTTTCTTGTCAAACACTCTGCATACAAATGTGATCTTCAGAAAATTACTGAATAATCGTTGCAACACTGAAGCATAAGAGTGTACAAGGCTAAAATATGACTTATCTGATGTATATCCCGTAAGGGCTTCCTCCCATGAAAGGTTGGACCTTTCAATCACAAGAAAACACTGCAATGAAGCCACTAGACCATCTGTTGAATGCTGCCTCCAAAATAACACATTCCATAGCTGGAACAACACTAGAAATGTAGGGGAAATGTGTGGTATGATACCATAGATCTTAAATATGCTCTAGAGCTCTCCAAACGGGTCCCTCAAGTGAAGGAAACCTTCCTCCAATGAGAAACAAGCTTAGAAACCGGGATTCCAATCCCTTCCACTGCTGCACCCAGCAACACTGCACAATCTCCGGAAAAACTGCACTGATGAAGTAGGCTAAAGCTTGGCCTAAAAGCCTGATGTGGAATGATGAATGCAAACTCTCCCAATGAGGTTCCTCAAGGAGAGAGGTGGGATTCCTGCTCGAGAACACCCGGTGCTAAACAACACTGCAACCCTGCTAAGCAACAACAGAAGCAAAAAGTCTTAGCAGACAAAATAACAATCTAAAACATGAAGAACAATGATGCCATCATCTTCCTTAAATAAGTTATGAGTTTTTTTGCCCTTGGCTCCACTCAATTAGGTCATCTCCATAAAAATATTCCCCTCCCTCCAAAACTGTGTTATTCCTTCTTTGATTCCTCCTCCACAACTGCGTTGTTGACTTAGTCAAAGTGGACTGAATCAACTTGATAATGTCCCTGTTCACACATGGAGGTGTTTTATTAAGCTACAAAGAGTGCCTCCTTTCACACTTGAGGTGTTTCTATCCCTACTTAGGAGACGTAAGGGCTTTTCCACCCATTTATTCACTGACTAAAGCTACCGCTAAATCTAATGTTCCATTTAGCTTTGAGGCTAAAATTTGGGAACATTACAAAAAGTCATAGAGATCACCCCTATGATGACACCATTAATGGAAGCAAGAGAGGATGGAGGAGACCTAAAATAATTATAAGGTTTGAAGGAAACCCAAGTTAATTTGTGTATTAGGGTTTAATGGATATTATGAGGATAGGGTTTGGAAGAAACCTTGGCAAGTTATGGAAAATATTTCATATATGAAATCTAGAAACCATAGCTTTACTAATGTGAAGATGTTCAAGCACCAATGTCAGATTTGATGAAGCCCTAGATGGGATAGTCTCTATTAGGCCTATTTTCTAATGAATTAGGTTGAAATATTGAAATAAACATTGTTATATAGACAAAGGACAGCGATGGATCTTGACTGATGGTTCAAGAGGGAGATGATCATTTCTCATTAAAGATAAGTATTTTTTTATTTTTGGTGCTCCTTTATCTCTTTAATTTTGTTTATAATTATTGACTTGATTATTGTATTACTTATACTTATTGCATGTATTTTCGAGTATTTGATTCTTCTAAGCTCTTGATGAGTTGTGGTAAGTGGATCTTTCTTGAGGATCATGGCTAGTGCAGGAAGAGAAGAACTAGCGCCAAAAAAGGTGAAGAGGCACCCAATGAAAAGGTGAAAAAGTGCTACAAGATGCCTATGTAAAATAAGAAGGTGCACATGTATTTGAATACTACAAGGTATGCATGGTATATTGTTCCAATGTTATGTTTCAATCGTAATATTGGATGGCAACGTAAACCCTAAGGTATGATGAGAATGTCTCCTTCACAAATGGCTCATGCATGCATATGAGAGAAATTTTGATTCATGATACCTATGATGAAATGATGCACTTGGTTGCGAACAAGTATCTTACCTTTTAGACATGATGAATTTCTTGACTCTATGAAGCTACTTAGAAATATTGATTTTTGATATATCGATGTTAAGGTAACATCTACTATTTTGGATATATTGATCTCATAAATAAGGCTTGCACATTGATCCCTATATATGGTAGCTTGACACTATTAATAATTCTTGTGATAAGCATGATACTCATGATAACAGAAGTATAAAAATGAGATTTATATTCATGATCTTCTTGTTGACCATGCATGGTGATGTTTTGATGAGCTTAGTAATTATGACATATGGTAAAATTGAATTATTTGACTTGATGAAAGTACTCAGTTGTGTTCATGATCCTTTAAGTATGATGTTACACCTAACTGCTTCCCTAATCATAAGATTATAACTTTTGAGTCAAGTTTGATGTCATGATGTAATCGTGAAGTACTTAATGCTAACATATATGACCACAAAAAAATATGTGATATAGTCTGACTTTATGATCTAACAAATATGTTGATGCACGACAGTATTATAGACATGTTGGTGACTTGAATAAATATGACTGAAGTGGCTTCCCATTTAAAGGGAGAATCTCTCCATAAGATACTTACTCCTACTATCATTTGCATTATATGTATAGAAGATTATTTACTTTTGAAATAGGATTTATGGACATGAGTAGAAAAATATCTGATATTGCTGGTATGTAGCAAGCTTTGGTCGAAGAAGGGAGAGTTTTCCTTACTCTAAGACTCAACTACACGAAATAAAGTTTTAGGGTGCAATTATAGCCTCTTAACCACATAGAAGAAAGCCTATGGGTGCAATTATGTCTTAAGGTTACAAAGCTAAAGTCTTATCCATAAAATCAAGAATGCACCAGCAGTATGACAATATTACAGATATGGAGCAGACATCAAAATATCCTATGGGCAAGCAAGTTTGAATATTTAACTTACTATAGAGAATGTGAATGTGCTAACTAAACTTGTGTTTGCAGGCGACTGAAATATGCATATTAATATGATATTTAGATTTGATAATTGAAGCTAGTACATGACAATACTTAATAAAAATTGCAAGGGTTTGACAAAGATTCAACCTAGTGAGCATATTGGCCTAAATAAATTATGATGTATTATAAATTTTACATGATTATTTATGATTCATATATATTATTTGGCTTATGGATTATCTGAAATCATGGTGGTGACAAGTTAGAGGTTTGATCTGATTTGGTACTTACTGACTGATGATTTGCCTTGATAAAAATGCTATATCGGCATAGTGACTTTCAGTGACTTATATTGGTAGTCAATGGATATTATGTGTTGAAATCATTAGACTTGTCACATTGGTTGAAGTATAAACAATTTTGATTCAATATGAAGTAATCTCACAATAAATGAATGGAACTTGCATGCCTTATCCTTGATTTATGCATTTGCATATAGTGATAGAAATGATTTATATTATTATCATGAGGATAAATTGATGAATTTTGGTTTTATATTGCTTCATAAATGGAAATTTGTTGGCATGAAAATAGATAAAGTCATAACTTGATATTTGGATATGAGCTCTACCCATCACCTAGTCCAAATAATTTGTTACAGTGATATTGATGAGTTTGATATGAGTTTTGAACTAAAATATAAGGCATGATAATCTATCTTAGTTGATTTTATTTCACATTATTTATTTGTGTGAGGCTAAGAACATTTCTTTGGTCAAGCATTATGTTTGCAGAAATCTTTGTATGAAGCAAGCTCCCCAATCCTAATATGTCTGCATTGAAAATTATCTAGTGAATCCAAGATGATGTGTCAATCCAAACCTCTACTCTAAAATTGGCCCAAGGTATTACTTTGATTTTGGTTTTTATATACTAGTGGTCTATTCTTGACAGACAATGGGTCTCTGATGATCAAAGTAAGAGGGAGTTTGCCTCTAAAGCTAGAAATAATGAATCATGGCATGATGAATCAATTTTTTAAAATAAAATATATATCATGAAGCCATTGAAGACTTTTTGGAAAGTGGAAATGAATATCCTTGGACACTCCAATTTAATTTCAAGAAGTTATGAAGATATATTGTTGAAACTAATTTGGAAATCGACAGTTGATTGAAGCATTGATTTTCCATGTGAAAACACATCCTTATATTCTGAGTCAATGCATTATTTAGCCATTTCATACACATTGAGTTACTACCAAACTCACTATTGGGCCACTAATTTGTATTATTATTACCACTTCTTAACATATTTTTCATCCATTTCTAATGTTCTTTAATCACATTATTTATCATAATTTATTATATAATTCCATTTCATAATTATTTTTCTCTTTTGGATAAGTAACATGTGTTCTCCTTTATTTTAATAAATTAATGATTATTATGCTTGATTTTACCAATTATGGTTTATTAATGAATTAGTTATAACATCACTCACGATTTTAGCCTCCAACATCTCTTCTAGATTTCAGATTTGATCTTCAGTTGATAATTAAATATTCCAACTCAGAAATTTGTTGGGATAACAAGAGACAATTTTACGTTGAACGTTTCGGGAAAACAAAGATGCATCCTGAAAATCTGAAACATGGGTTTTGTGAAAAAACAAAACAAATTGGTTTTCCAATGAAATTTTTTCCAAAATTCGATTTTGATTGAGAGAAACACAAGGTTCCTCTAAGGAAAGATTCACATATTTTATGTTGTGGCCGTTTTCCAATTTTCCCAATTGTAATTTCCAGTTTCGACTTGTGCCAGCTGAATCATGATGGAAATATCTTTCAGATCTCATCTTGCTTATTGATATTTTGTAATCAGTTTATTTCCCTCTGTTTTTTGTATTTTTAAAAGGACAAAAATCAAAGAGAATGGAGATAATGCGGATAGGGTTAGTAATGTAAGGAATTGAGTTGTCTAACAGAACATTATTTTATCAAGTTAATGCAAGTTTAATTTCATGTTACTTATCTGAGTTATGAGCATATCGCAGCCCTGATCAGAGAGTTGGGCCCACTCTCCGATTAGGTGCTGCGTATTTCCCGTATATTGTTATTTCTATTTCCTGTTTTGTATAATTTGAAATTGTTGTGACAGTAGACGTAATTGGTTATATTCTTATTGTTATGGATGCATCAGAAACTTTACGATTATTATTGTAATTTCTTTATTGGCTGTTACAGTGATTTTTGTTTTGCTTAATATCGAATACATGATTAATATAGAATTGTGCTATTGTCATCTGCATATATTGTGCATGTTAGCCTTGCATAACCAATGCACCCGGATTGATGATTAATGTGGGAAAGGGTTTGAATATTCATTCACACTTGGACACCAACATTTTGGCACCATTGTTGGGGAGCCTAACAAAGGTGAAAGAACACAATTCATATTGATCTAAGGATCAATCTCTCATCCTAGGGAGGGAAATGCTACCCTCCTCTAAGTCCTTAGCATAGTTATTATGTTTTTCTTTTTTATTGATTTCTTAGGAACCAAACTCTCATCCTAGGGAGGGAAATGCTACCCTGCTCTAGGTCTTGAGTGCTAGTCATTTTTTTTTTAGATGATTTCCTAGGAACCAATCTCTCGTCCTGGGGAGGGAAATTATACCCTGCTCCAGGTCCGAAGCTTGAGATTTCATTGATTTTAATTCTTTATTTATCTTTAAACACCCAATCTCCCATCATGGGGAGGGAAGTTTCACCCTGCTCCAGGTCCTGAGCTTTAAGAATTGTTTGAATTATTTCTTTCCTTCCTCTGGTTCTATGAACAAATATCTAAACAAAAAGGCAGAGGAAGACCTCCAAAACTCACAGGATGAGGTCAAGGAAGAAAGCATCAACACAATTTGGAACCCAGTCAAGGAACTTCACGATGTGGAAAATATGGAAAATAAAGACTATATTAAAGACTGATTTCACTCTATTGTTTTGTTGTAACATCATTCCATTTTAATTGGCTTTGGAATCACTTAAATCAGATGAAAAACAAAGACGTTATGATTGAAACACTGTTGGTTAATATGGTTGGCCAGCACTCTCGCGCAGGTAATAAATTTTACTTCGTTATTTTTTTTTCCATGGATTTGTTTTATAGAATAAATACTTGTTTTTTTGCATATTTCTTGGATTAGGAGAGCCTGATCACCTCAGTTCTTCCATGATTTCATATTTTATTGTAAGTAGACACTCGTTTTTTTACAGGTCCCGGGAGAATAAATGAGGTCAATTTATGAACATGTGATTCTTGAAGACAATGATAATGAAATAAAAACATTTTCAAAGACGTTTCCTCACACGGATAAAAAAACATGAATACTTTTCATCAATTAATGGATTTATAACATGAAAAATGGGGAATTTATATCTATTTTAAGATCCAAGTCATTTCCGAAAAAGCATTTTTCCATTCATTCACCATTTACAAACAACATTGGTGCAACAAAAAACATAACCATTGTAACTTAAGTTATTTATTTATTTATTTATTGATTTTCAATAAAGAGTCATTTCTTTTCTGATTTCTCTTATTTTTTTATGCTTCAGGTATTGTTTAATTCAAAGTCACATTTTTTTTGTTTTGTTCTCAAAGTAAAAGAAGCAAGTTTTTAAGTTTTACAATGATGTTACTCCGGAAATTTTTCTAAGTGTTGGATGTTGTTACTCTATCAGTGTTGTGACTCCGTCACTATTGTTACTCCGTCACTATTGTTACACCGTCAATGTTGTTACTCCATTACTGTTGTGACTCAATCACTGTTGTTACTCCGTCACTGCTGTTACACCATCAGTGTTGTTATTTTGTTATTGTTGTTACTCCGTCTGTGCTGAGAGTTCGTCACTGTTGTTACTTCGTTAGTGTTGTTACTCTGTTGGTGCTGAGACTCCGTCACTTCTGTGACTCCATCACTATTGTTACTCCATCAGTGTTGTTACTCTGTCAGTATTGTTACTCCATCGATGTTGCTACTCCAAAAAAAATTCGAAGTGTCTGGTGTTGTTACTCCTTCGATGTTGTCACTCCTCCACTGACCAGTGTTGTTACTCTGAAAAATTTTAAGTGCCTGGTGCTATTACTCCTTCGGTGTTTTTACTCTTTGAAATTTTCTAAGTATCCGGTGTTGTTACTCCTCCGATTTTGTTACTCCAGAAATTTTTTTAAGTGTCTGGTGTTGTTACTCCTTCAGTGTAGTTACTCCATAAAATTTTCTATGTATCTGGTGCTATTACTCCTCTGTTGTTGTTACTCCAAGAAATTTTCTAAGTGCCTGGTGCTGTTACTTCTCTAATGTTGTTACTCCTCTGGTGATGTTACTCCATGGTGATATTTTTCTAAGTACTTGGTGTTGTTACTCCTCTAGTGTCATTACTCCGCCAAGGTAAGTTGTCAAGTACATCCTCCACCGACTCCATGGAATTAATTGGTATTTTACTTATGGAATGACCAACTATGACTGATGAAAGACATACTTTAGTTGGGGGGAGGTCTCGTATATAGTAATAAGGATGATTATTATGGTAAACCTTGTAAGGAATGATTCACTCTTAATTCCTCATTATTTTGTAAAGTGACTAATCCTCCTTCATGTCACCTTCCTAAGATCGTTATTTTTCCCCTTTCCCTGTTATTACCTAAGTCGTGGTTGTTGTTACCTCAATCACAACTATTGTTGTAGGAAAATTTTCACGTTGAATTCAACATATGTAGTTCTTTCTAATTTGTTTTTCCCTTTGGTGAACGGGAAATACTTTTAATGGTATAGGCCCTCTTTGACATAATGATTGGGTAGTCAATTTATCGTCGTTTATCCATAAACATAATCTTATTTTTAAGGAATAATTATGCAAAGATGATTTCATCATGCCAGCTTTCAATTTTCCTAATTGGTCAAGTCCCTGATCTTGTAAAATTTATGATGATTATATTTAAATATTTCCACCATTATCTAATGAACTATTCCTCAACCCCAATCTCAGCAATGAAAAATATATTTATCAGTAGTCATTTGAAGGTTATTATTTTTTGAGAAGCAAAAATATCAAAGTTGAAAATAGTTGCTACACAACGTTTTATGCCATCCCTAGCTCTTAAGGAGTTGACCTGCCACCCCATCTGTTAAGTAATCTTTTATTGATTAATAATAACCATAATTGAATTTTAAACATAAATAGTCAACTAGAGGATAGGAGGTCTCATCACGAGCTGACCTACCATGATCATAGGTCCTAATAAAGTGACATTACCACTGTTGGTCATCAAGCCATGGTAATGGCCTTCGGTCATAAAACTAAAGGACAAGAGGTCTCATCACGAGCCGACTTTTTCACTTTTTTTAGCTCCCGTGAATGGCATTGTTATTAACTAATTACCACACCAAAATAATGATCTTTAATTGACATCTAAGTAAATTGAAATGCTTTTGTAGCTATGTACTCATTTCGAATAGATGGGACACTTGCATCTCAATGGGTTAAAAAGGCATCCCTGTAGAGGCTATGGATGCCTGCTGGCAGCATTAGCTATGCCTATGGTATAGAAGTTAATTTAATACTATAATATACTTGGTTACCTTGTTTCATCAAAGCTAATTTCTGATAAAGCTGATTGTTGCATATACAAGGTTTAACTCATGGCTCATGGGGTAATATTTAATCAGTTCTTAGATGATGATGGTTATGGTTTATATCTATTATTGAGTTATAAATATTTACTTCACATGTCAGGGATTAAACTTCTAGGATATTTTATATTTGAAATTTTGTATCATCTAATCCATCATTCCTTTATTCTACAAGTATCATATCTTTAACCAAAGATAGTTGCTTTGCCCAATCAGTCACCATTTATTCATAGCTTAACAACACCACTACTGTTTTCAGGTGGAATAAAGAGGCCTAATTTTGATTTTGAATCCTAGGTAATTGGACAGACCTTGAGAAGCAAAGATTGAGATAAATAATTCTCATAATTTATGTGCTCATAGCAACCAAAGCTTATGGGTATAGGGAATGCATCTTTTCTCTTCTTATCCATTATTATCACATGCCATTCACAATATCATTATATCACTTTTATATGTAATGAGGTAATTGAGGTGATGAATTACTCATTAAGGATAATAATTATATGTTTTATAGATGACGGGGAAACTAAGCAGTTTGGTGGAAGGAAACCCTGCTACACTTTATGAGTACTTTGTTTTCAGCTTGCATGGCTTCCACCTTCTGCATCAATTTCATCATCAGCTCAGCCTACATCAGCTTCAACAAATTTCAATCCATACATGTCATTCCACATTTTTACGGATGTAAAACTTAAGGTAAAATAGCATAAGGTTTTGATTTATTAAAATTTTAGGAGAATTTCATGAAAAATCATTGAGCATTATTCACTCATATTTTTCAACCATTATTTCCCCTTATTTACCACTTCCCATTTTTCACAGGCACAATATCTTTCAGTCTAGGGGAGTGTTACTTTCATTATCATGAACATGTCATTAATATTATTTTCATCCATCGATCTCCTTATTCATTCTCAAAATCTCCTTTATTCCATGTTGTTATACACCAAGCAAAGATTTTAGCCATGATTATAGCAACCACCTCAATTTGTCTTTTAGTGTAGCATTAGGGCATGCTAATTCTCTAGTTTGGGGGAAGGGTTGCTATGCATCATGAATGATTTCTCATTTCTTCCTCATTTTTGTATATCCTTAAACCTATTAACTAGATTCTTGTGATTTTTGCATAACAAAGAGGTATCGTTGAACCCAGAAATTTTCAAGATAAACCAATTTGTAAATTCCAAAAAATCATGCATTATTACCTACAACCATTTTGATGATATATTGAAATCTGTTCATTGCATTGATTTTTATTTTCAGATTGGAGAAGCATTGATATAGTATAAATTTTCTTGCGAAATTTTAGCAAAATCCGATTTGTAATGAAGTTTTTTTTTTTTTTACTTGTATCATACTTTGTTGCAACTTCATATACATATGGTTGAAGATAAATATGAAAATTGTTTTAAGGAAGCATTTAGGGAAGAAGCCTTCTCTTCCATCAATATCATGTGCAGGGGTGAGCATTTTAATTATTGTATTACAACTTGGTTAATACAAATACATTGGGGTGCATGGGGACATGCAACATGTTCAGTTTGGGGGAGATTTTGGGCCACTAATTTGTATTATTATTATTATCACTTATTAACATCCATTTCATCCATTTCTAATGTTATTTTATCACATTATTTTTCATAATTTATTATATAATTCAATTTCATAATTATTTATGCTCTTTTGGATAAGTAATACTTGTTCTCCTTTATTTTAATAAATTAATTATTATTATGCATGATTTTTCCAATGATGGTTTATTAATGAATTAGTTATAACATCACTCACAATTTTAACCTCCAAGATCTCTTCCAGATTGCATATTTGATCTTCAGCTGATAATTAAATATTCCAACTCATAAATTTGTTGGGATAACAAGAGATAGTTTTGTGTTGAACTTTTTGGGAAAATGGAGAAGAATCCTGAAAATCCAAAACATGGGTTTTGTGAATATTGAACCAAACCAGTTTTCATGTGAGAATTTTTCCAAAATTCAGTTTTGATTGAGAGAAACGTGAGGTTCTTCGAAGGCCAGATCCGCATATTTTATGTTGTGACCGTTTTCCAAATTGCCCCAATTGTAATTTCCAGAATTGACTTGTGCCAACTAAATCATGATGGAAAGATCTTTCAGATCTCATCTTTCTTATTGATATTTTGTAATCAGTTTATCTCCCTTTGTTTTTTTTATATTTAAAAGGACACAAATCAGAGAGAAGGGAGATAACGCAGATAGGGTTGGTAATGTAATGAATTGAGCTGTGTAACAAAACATTATTTTATCAAGTTAATGCAATTTTAATTGCATGTTACTTCTGTGATTTGTGAACATATCGCAGCCCTCATCAGAGAGTTGGGCCCACTCTCCGATCAGGTGTTGCATATTTCCTGTATATTGTTATTTCTATTTCTTGTTTTGTATAATTTTCAATTGTTGTGACAGTAGATGTAATTGTTGATATTCTTATTGTTGTGAATGCATTAGAATCTTTACGATTATTACTGCTATTTCTTTATTGGTTATTATGGTGATTTTTCTTTTCTTAATATCGAATCCACAAATAATATAGAATTGTGTTATTGTCATCTGCATATATTGTGTGTGTTAGCCTTGCAATAACCAACGCACCCGGATTGATAATTAATGTGGGAAAGGGTTTGAATATTCATTCACACTTGGACACCAACACTCACTTTGATATATTTTCATGGGATGATCTATTTTCGATCTGAGACATTCTTCCTGTGATATGTGACTGCATGAATTTATTTATGATGTTTAGGATTGTTATTGAAGAGCACATTTGGGTGCTTCATTAGAATGATATATGTCATGATATTTTGGATAAGAGGTATGTAGCTTTAAGAACAACCGAGGTTGAGTATGATGTTTATAGCATGTCTACATGTGAGGGAGGATAAAGAAGCTCTTTGGAAAGTTGTTTGATAAGGTTCTATATATGAAAAGGATACACTGTGATAATAATGAGTGGGATCCGATTGATAGATATATTCATGTGGTGCTGATTTATGACACAAGTTTAGACTTTTTGTTGCTACCTCTGTGAGAGGGAGGATGACTATGGTATCCTTTTTTTTATATGTATATTTTTTTTCTAATATAATATTTGATTTGAAGTCTTGTATGAATAGGATATTGCTGCTGTTGAGACATGATGATTACCAAATATGAGCACAATGATATGTTTATGGTCTACATAGAACATCATTTATCGAGGAAATTGAGCTAGCTCTTCCCCCCTATTTGAGCTCCCCGGGTGTGGAATTAAGATGGAGGGATCCTAAGGTTAAGGGATCTATGGATAATAAGGTATCATACCTATCTATTACCCATAGGGTTGGAGATGTTTCTTCCCTATCTTGGTATTTGTAGAGTATACCCTAGTTGGAATCATACACATAAGTCAAGCTTGTTGGGATTGTCCCTCCTCGTCTAGCCAACAGGTTTATGCGGCTTGGGGCATGTGATCCTTACCTTTTGGTAAATCATGTATCTATCCAAAGATCATATTATCATGCATGTGTTCTACCACATGAATCTTAAGGGTCATTGTTGGGAAGATCGATAGGCAATAATATGGGTTGAGGTGTGCTGCCTGATGTGATTTTGAGATGTGCTCTCCAATGTTGATGTGGATTATAGATTTGGCTCCCCATTCATGTTTCTTGGGTGGTAGCATTGGGCTCCCTACTGGTAGTGATTTTGGGTTGTAAAAGTGACTCCCCACTGAATAAAGGGTGGTAACTTAGGCTCCCTTTTGATGTCAAATTATTCTTCTTTTAGATTCGAGAATATTCAGCATATGATCAAGGACAATCAAGAGATAAGAAGGAATAAGCAAGAGATGAATCGATATGAAGAGTGACGACACAAGATGATAAGATACTTGAGATTGGATATGATTTGATGATAGGATACACATGACATGATGTAGGTGGAATTCTCCCTAGTTGAGAGAGAGTGATAAAATTCGAAACTAGGGAAAAATACCACTTGGTACAAATTATTTGATGGAGAAAATTATTGCATTGAATTCCTCTTTTTGAGAGGACCAAAATCGACCTAACGATCATCAAATTTGGATAAGGGAATGTGTATTTTTGAATTATGAGCCCACGCGTGAAAATTTTGGTCGGGTCTGCCCTAAAGAAAATTAAACACCCTTGGAAGGCTATAAATACAAGTTACCTCAACCTCATTTGTACAATAATCCTGGATCATTCTTCTCTTTCTTGTTTTTGGCTCGCACAGGTCTGAGGCAGATCCATAGATGAATGTGTTCGCACAAAGGTGAAATTGTAGGGTCTGAAGCTCGCATCTATTTTAGGGTTTTGGGCATTAGTCACAGGCATGGAATGGATAAATATCAGCTAAAGTCGCTCGTTGTTCGGCTCATCCATATGAATGAAATTTTTTATTCTCTTGCAAAACATGTCCTCCATGTGTTTGGAAACTAGGGATTGGTTTTTCAGTTGTTTGAAGCTTTCACTCATTGCCCATAGTGTTCGACAGTTGACCGAAAATAGTGATAATTCATTACATGCTTCTGAATCATGGTTTTGAGTATGAGCATGGTTGGGTTTATCTCATGGATATTGTTTAGTTGATTTTTTATAGATATTTGTATGAATGAATATATGGATCATTGTACTCTCTTTTGCTAAATCATTCAATGACAATCAATTGTGCATTCTTTTCTTATATTGTTCCTTTCTGTTCCACTACATTGATGATGATATTTTTCTTTCTACATAGTTACATATGTGGTTGAATAATGATGTAAATATGAAGAATGTTATAATGTTATGGGGTGAATTTAATGTGTAAATGAATGACTGCAATTATCAAAGCAAAGAACAATAGATCCCTAAAAAAAATTAAAAAATAATATTATTACTTTTCTCTTAAATACTCACTTTCATTTCTCTTTCATGAAAGAACCATTATACACTTTATAATTGAATACATCACAGGGCTAAGATACTTGTTTATCTCGAAAGTGGATGTGTTTCTCTTATGCCTTTTATTGCAACCAAAACAAATATTTAAGATAATAGCAACTGGCCATACTTTTTGGTTGGGGACCCTACTCCAAATGATGTGAGGTATAATCGGGACATCATATTGGGGATACCCCCCTTACCGTTGGCATCATATAGCACCATCAACAATTCGATCAATAATTCTCTTATTCCCAGAAATAAAATGCCTCATTACTTATTATAATTATTCACACTTCATATACTCTATTAATTGTTTACTTCGTTTTTTATTTGAATTGATGTAAATGTTAAAATCTCCAATAAGTACAAAAATGTAATCATCGGGTGTAACTTTTTCCCTTTCTATTATTGTCTCTTCAATGATTGTTGAAATAGATACAACTGGGGAAACATATACATTTATTATGCATATTTGGCATTGAAAATATAATTCCAACAAAAAAAGTTAAATTTTGTTATTGAAAATTTATTTCCTTGATACGATTTCAATGTTTTCTTATATGCAATTAATTACTCCATGCAGATAATTTGATATTTTGAAATTGAATTTGCGAAATTTAGTATTTGATGACAGAAATATTAGTGTGTTTCCTACAAACAAATAATCA
This sequence comes from Pinus albicaulis, assembly GCA_034641835.2. Taxonomy (NCBI): domain Eukaryota; kingdom Viridiplantae; phylum Streptophyta; class Pinopsida; order Pinales; family Pinaceae; genus Pinus; species Pinus albicaulis. The sequence continues at coordinate 656,691,423 of CM076575.1, read as the reverse complement.
TAGCATTCATTAGGTCTTCATCACGAACAATTTCATTCACATGAGCATGTAGAATTTGCATATTAAAACTTGCAATCACTAAAGTATTTTTACTTGCTTTTGCCTTCTCTATGTATGTTGATTTCCATCATGCTTTAGTTCTTAAGTATTTCATTTTTCTAATACTTCCATATTCAAAAAAAAGTTCTCCTGTGTTGGTTTTGGAATAAGATACAACAATTTCACCATTCTAAAACATGACAAGGTTGTGTCAATATCCCACTTGGATCAAATGCAAGTTAATTCAACGTTAAACCCTATGATCGAGAAATTTTCCTAGCACAAGCTAGTTGCATAAAAAATTGTTTCCACACTAAAGTTATAAATATCTTGATATGACATGTCAATGGTTTTGAAGCATGTAATTTTGGAGTCCAATTAGATGAAATTTTTTTGTCATACAATTCACGATACTTATTTCTTTTAAGTTTACCAATATATGGATTTACAAAATCTATCCATAACACATTAACATTCTTTCTATTTTGTGTATATTTGTTGCATATTCCATACGTGAAATTAACGAGGCCATCTTGTTTTGTAGTTTCCTACATATATTTCAACAAGAACATTGCATTTGATAATATTTCTTGACAAAAATATCATATTTTTCTCATATTCTACAAAGCCTATTTCCTTATTTTGAGATTCGTCAATCGCATCAATAACTATTAACTCTTCATTCACATGTGAAACCATTTTTTTATGCTTCTAACATCCTTGTTTTTGTAAAATATGTATGGAGACAATGAATCCAGTGGAGTAGGTCTATAGCACTTATCATTTATATATCTCATGTCTCCATCAAATTGTTGATTCACTCGCATTTTGTTAAGGATTTAAATGAATTTGTTATTTTTTTACGCATTTTGGTACAGAATTCATAGCATTTGGATATTTCCTTCCATAAATCATATACTGGTTTTTCTCTTGCTAAAATTGGTTACTCAAAAATTAGAGAATCTTTGATCAATTACGCTTGTAACAAGTCACCTGAAAATATTACATCAATATTTGCAAAATAAGCCAACAATTTTTTCTTTATTTCCCGCAAACGTTTGTCAAATTCATGGAAAATGTTAAGGGCTAATATTCGTATGTGGGCTAATTTTCCATGCTTTTTCCAAAAAAATGATTCGCCAAATTTCCATTTTCTCTAAAAATGATTCGCCCAAATTTTATAGTATAAAATTATTTTACCTTAAAATCGCTAAAATTTTATACATACTAATATTAAATCATTATAAATTTAATTATTTTTACAAAAATATCTCCAAAAATTTTACACTTAGTACATTAGGGACAAGTAATATTCGCCAAGGTTTCTAAAACATTTAAATAAATCTCCATCCTTAAAATTTTCCCTGGTCAAATTAGTATAATAATGTTGAACCTATCAAATATGTCGCATCAATCAACATGACATGAAGTTTTCCACAATGTTTTGTCAATGTGTCTAATTTTTAAGCTTTAAGCGAAAGATAATCTATTTTATTAAATGGTAAATGGAATGCATAATGCAACATTATACCACCTACAATGAACACTTCCTTTCTTGTATATGCTATTATGATGCCTTTTAATTAAGCTAGTTCATATCTGAACATTTTGTTATACAAGCGAACTAGAGATTGGAATATTGATATAATAGTAAATGTTTTTCCAATGCCCGCACCACCTGTTACAAGTACATACAATGGCTCATTTGGATTTTTTTTTCTCAATCTCTATTTTTTATTGTTATGGGTTAATCATTCTCATGATTTCATAGAAGTATGTTTCTTTTATTACTTCTGGTTGTTTTACAAGTTGATAAGGTCTCTCAACGATTCATTTTTCATTTCTAGCCTTTTGAAAATATTGAAAATATGATTCAATATGTATTCTTGATGACGTTTTTCACTTTCTATTTCTTCATAGATAGGTACATCTCTTTCAAATTATCTCTCTTTGTTTTCAATCTTAGTTGCTATGCCATCAATATCAATCCACATCGTCATTATTTCGTTCATGAATTTTCATTCATTACATTTTATAATTTTTTCAAATAATAAATATGAATTCTCCCAACTCGAATATTGTTCCCTAAAATTGTTGTCATCAGTACGATATGGGACATACAACATTAATCATTCTCTATAATAGTTATCAAGATCAACATGTTTATTATAATTTATGTATATTATAATGTATGGTCTCAACACCTCCTCTTTTTTCCTTGTAGTGTATAGCATGGTGCAAATTCCACTAAGCATACATGTTCAATGTTTTTTGGTTGTTGGACATAGCGATCAATACTTGATAAACATGATATGTTTTCTAAATAATCTTGTTCACACTCAAGGTATTTTGGTTTCTTTAGTAAACACGTTTGATCATCTATTGTTGAAGTATTAATAAATATACATTTTCTTGAACTAGTATTAAGTGGTATTAACAACACTATATATAGAGGTTGTTGTGCAGACATTTTTTGTAAGTTCAATAAATATTTTCCAAGTCTTGAAATTGTTTCTATGATGTCACAATTATTTTCTTGACATTCACTTCGCAAGCGTTTAAACATCAATGTCATTTTTTTACCTATCTTTGTCATATATGAACTAGCATATGATTCAAGTTCAAATTGGGCATTAACATTTTTACCCTAGTTTAACGAAATATGCCAAGTGAAGCTATTATTCCATATGTCTACTGGTTTCGTTTTCAACAGAAATTTTCTTCGTTTTAGAGTACGCTAAATTTCATGGATATAAACATATTCACTTATACCTATTTTTTCCAGAAAACTATCAAATGTATCTGTCTCGTCATGTTCCATATTCGCTAGTGATCAAATATTGTTCTTGCATCACCTTTGTTTTTTCATTATGGAATTCCGTAAGCTCAAGTATTTGTGTCCTTTGCATTTGTGGAATTGGAAAATTGAACCTGCAATGCATATGTTTTCCTTTCCCACAAGTACTTGTATGTAAATAATGTTGAATAGTCTCCAGATTTTCAAGTAGTTTAGTTGAATCACAACACAAGTACTTGTCAACAAAATTTTCAATTTCAATATTCGTGCTTGTTCCATAGATAGGATCAATTTTTATCCATATCAATCCATTTTCATGCTAGCTTTCTCAATTTTAGAATTTTGTTACACATAAACAATCAACAAAGTCACCAAATTACTTGCACTCGTGTAAAATTAACTGGCATAGAGCATTCATTTTATTTATGTAATATCGTACACAGGTAACAAGGTCATTTCATATCAAGGTAATAGTATCATCTTCCTCTATTTATTTATTGTTTTCAGTCAACATTTTTTTTTCTTAATGTATTTCTTGTTAAGCCTTTACTAAAGTCTCTCAGATATGTTCAACACTGCTAAGCAAGACAAATAAATTCAATGGACCTAACTTTCAGTTCATTGTATATAAGTTCTTGCAAAAATGTGAAAAATAGTTTGGTGATTTTTGTATTTGTCTAAGATGCATACACACAATGTCGATGCAAGAATGCATTTCAAAATTTCCTTTGTTTTAACATCTCTACTTATTAGTTTTTTTTCCTTTAACTATTCTTTTCTTATACGAAACCAAATACAAATAAATACGTACTTAGGATAATTCACATTTTAAAAAAAGAAACATTTGTTATACGATACACAAATTCATGATCTTGATGCAAAACTTCCCATCGACTCAGTATCTTGAGATGTAAAGTTTCTTGTAACATTGTATGATCATTTTTTCCCAATAAAACAATGTTTGAAAGCTCATTTCGTTTGAGTATCTATCACTAAATATGCCCAAATACCTATATATTTCACCCAGTGCAATGTTTATTTGATTATTACAAAGGTCATAAGTATTATATGAATCGTTAAATCCATGTAATAGTGTTTTTGTTACTGGATCTTGATCACAGTAATCATTATCATCATTGCTTTCTATATCTGTCTCTGTCTCACATGCCCATGCATCCTTGTTTTGATCAAAGTATTATTTATGGTTTCTTTTATTCTGACATTCTCTAGTCTATATAGTGGATTTTCACCCAATCGTCTCAATGCTTTCATGAATTTATGAACAAATATTCGCCCAACAAAAAATGCAATTTTAAACACTAAACTTCTTTTAATTTCCACAACCATTGTACTAGATTCATTTATATCATGGGGAATTGTAATTTGAATTTGAGATGTGTTAGTAGGTACATTGATTAGTCCACCCGTCAATTCCAATATTTTTTTCTAAAATGTTGTCCAAGTTCCTCTATTTGCAAAAATGGTAATCTTAATGATTATTCCAATCTTCCCATCAATTCATAAAGTTATTTCACCATGGAAATTAGTTTATTATGCCTAATTTTCCCTAGAACTACAAATGTGATAACTTTGTCATTGTCTAATTCTTTTATGCATTTTTGGCATATGCACATAACTTTGGATACATTGTTGATTTGTTTTTCTATGACATCTATTTTAAACCAAGTTTGATTGCATATTGAACAATGATAAATAGGAACATCTTGTATTTTCTTAAAATATTGTTGTTTAACAACTATTTCAAATGTATAATCGAACATTTGTAACGATTATTTATGTTCATTAGAAAATATGCATTTTTGTATTGACTTTCATCACTTTGATCTTCTTGCAATCAAACTTGTTTAAATAACATTATTGTTTCTTATGTATTTTTTGAGTTCATGCAATGAACAACATGGTCTCCTGGTCTCTTTCAAAGTTTCATAATACAAATTACCTACACTCGTTCAAAATTCCATAACATGGAATATCATTGTGTCTTTATTGAACTCAAGAAATTCAGCTACAATAGATAGAGTCTCAATGGACCATATGAATATAGTTAAATTCAAGATATACCTTATCCAATCATAAACAAAAAATCCACCATCTATCTTCATCAATGTTGATGTTCTTAGATCTAGAATATAACGGCTTGCATATTTTTCTAAGAATACATGTTTGGAAAATTTCCTTGTTTCTTATATGTCTTTTGATTCGATGCAATTATAGTTGCAATATCTTGTTTTCATTGATAAGATTTGTGTCAATTTCTATGCCATTTTCATTTACATTCATGTTTTCAAAGTCATTTGTATTAGCCACACTATGTTTTTAATTGGATTCTCCTATATATTTCTCTTCTTTAATTGCTTCAATAGGACATGAATTTTTTTCCTCTTGTGCTATCTATTTCAAAGGTTCATAATGTAAATTACCTACACTTGTTCCAAATTGCATAACATGTAATATGATTGTGTCTTTCCCAAACCCATGAAATTCAGCTACAACATCTAGAGTCTCAATGGACCATATGCATATATTTATAGTCAAGATATATCGTATCCAATTATAAAGAAAAATTCTACCGTCTATCTTCCCTTTTTCATATGGCATTGCTAATTGTATAATGTATCCTTGCCAATCTACCATTCCAACAAATTGCATAATTTAATTTTATTCATGTAATTTTCTATGCAATTTAAAGAAAAATAACATTATGCATAATTGCATTGCGAAAATTTTGGGAAATTATGCATTATAAATAGGGAACATCATATTCATTCTCCACCAACTCGAATATTGTTTCAAAATAACTCTCACTGTAAATGATCTTGAACCCGGAAAATATCTTAAACATATGTCTACCTGTGCTTTCTTCTATTTCCATCCATCTATATTTTGTATGTTCGTATATATACTATGTTTATTATATGTTCATAATAAATTTCTATTGAATGTTATTTCTTGCATAGAAGTGGTTCAAAAATGTCTGACAAGTGAATTTTAATCATGGAACAATATGTCATAATTTTATTCGCACAAATTTGAATTAAAATGCAAGTTTTTCATTGTTGACTTTAACCAAAGTCTTAAGTTAATTTTTATCCAATTCGATAACCAATGTATAAAAATTATGTCTCCTCAAAGTCCTTGAACTTCCCCAGTGATAAAATTTAAAGTTAATTTTGACATCCTTTCCAACTAAACATGTGGGATATTTATACCATGCATCTATATTCAATTCATGTTCATAAGATAATATGGCTTCGACATTCCATTCATGTCAAAAATTATTAAAAATTTATATTTTTCCTTCACACAACTATGTCGATTTGTATCTAAAATGCAATGGAGTTCACATAGCATCGAACAATAAATCTCCTACAACATGCGCAAAATTGTTTAAATGAAATAGATTATGTTGCCTTGTTATTGTATATGTATGATTTCTTTCTATAGTAAAAAAATGCTTCTCCATTCATGCTTTAGAAAACATGCTTTAAACACACTTGTTCCTTGATGCTTTAGCAATCACACTTCAAAAAATTTCTAAATTCACTATGATTTGTTGCTCAACGATAATCCCAACATAGACACCGCACAAGAAAACGAACATAACAATATAGATATAAACAATAAAACCATAAGCTAACAAAAAATACACACATTAATAGCATATGCATATCCAGATAGATGTTCATAAAACTCTTGTCTACGAACATGATATAGAACCACAAAATAAATGAACCACAACATACCTAATACAAATATCGTAAAATTTGTTCCTATTTTTGAAATAATCTTATGTGCATGATTATTATGCTAGCAATAAAATCACATAGTTCTCATAATAGACTATCGATTCCGATAACTATGGGAAAAAAACCATTCGTAATGATGCCCCCCCCCCCCCCGTAATAACTATTCTAATATGCATTGGAAACATGCATGCCAAAAAAAATGCATGATGAACATCTAGCCGCTGCAACTATAAACACACTACTTATTAATATTATGTCACAAATTAAATATTTATATAACTTTGACCTTTTGATTTGTGATTTGCACCAGAGAACAAGTATGCACAATAACAAATGCAAACTTTTTGTCACAAAGTTTCGCACCTGCGCATTCACTCTCCCTCCGCACAGTTCTCCATCTAATGAAAACCTAGCCAATGCAACTATGGACATGTTACTTGTTAAAATTATGTCACAAAATATTCATAAAAATTAGACCTTTTGATTTGTGATTTGCACCGAAGAACAAGTATGCACAATAAGAAACACAATCTTTATGTTGCAAATTTTCGTACCTCTGCATTCACTCTTCCTCTATGCAGTTCTCTAGCACAACTTCCTTCCATGCAATATTGATATTTAAACATTCAAAGCGACTTAATATTAATCACTCCGCACACCCTGCTGAAAGGCGTTTTATTTTTGGTATTTTTCATTGCCTTCAATTCATTTTAAAATTAAAAAAACCTTAATTTTGTGAGTGGCCATTCTATTGGTGGATGCTCTAACACGGATAATATTATGTTACTTCTCTTCCCAGCAGGGATAAAATTTGATAGGAAATTTTCCCATCAACATCCTTTTGTTAAAATGATCAAAGCGAGTATTATAGTTGCAAAAACTGTCCACTTTGACGGATGTTTTATATTGAATTTTCTACATGGCCTCCCTAATGATGCCAGAATGGGCATGGTTGTGGATCATTTGAATAGATGGTGGAGGGGCTATGTTCCGGTGCGACGGAGATGGTATATTCTTATGTCTCTTTGTACGAAGAATGGGGTATGTTTGGGACAAATTGTTCTCAAATACAAATATTCCATACTTATTTAATTTCATACATTTTTGTGACTTAGGGTACATAAGTGTATATGATGTGTCTTGTGTAACATGTCTCACATGCAAAATGGATACACTTGATGATTTTACATGAAAAAAATAATTCTATAGTTAAACAACATTGAAAATGTCATTGATAAAGCAAGTAATTTTAAGTACAAAGAAAAAATAGATAACAATTTTCAATTTGCAGAATGCATTTAGAAGTTGGGAGTATTGTTCCATCTTCGCAACACTTGAATTTTACTTCAAAAAATGTGTTACTATTATCTCCAAAGTTGGTGTTGCATAAGATCACATCTTCAACTTTTAATTGGGTATGAATGGCATCTCTAAATATCATATGAAAATCACAAAACGTTGAACATAAAGCAATTAAAGCTAATACAAGTTGGAGATGATTTTCAGGATCTATTAAAAAGAGAATATGTATTTCGAAAGAAATCATGAATATGAAAGATAGTCAACGCTCAAATGATCACATTTTTTTTCTCTCCACAAAGTCAAAGTTGTCTACAAAAGAATTTGTTAATAGTTGTATTGGGGCTCAGGTCCTTTACAGGATAGGGAGAGTGTTTCTTTGGTTAATTCCATGACATGTATTTCTATTGCATTTATTTTTCATTATTTCATTTTAAGCTCTTTTCCATCTAGAAATTTTATATATTTATCTTTGCGGCCGAATAGTTGCATAGAGCTAATTAATTAATTATTGTGAGGATTTGTTAATGTTCCCAAATGGTTGGAGAACATGAGAGAAATTAGATTTGAGATATATAAGAATTAATTATGAAGCCTAAGTTAGATTTGGTTTCAAAATTTTAGGGATAAAATCTAGATTGTAGGCGTGTTGAGATATTTGAGGACTTTGTTGAGTTATTGAAGGGATTTGAACCTAAATTGGGTCATTCAAATTTGTATAAATTAATAAGCCTAAAAGGTAAAAGGAGAGGAGAATAGGAGAGAGGTAGCAGACAAGAGTTGAAGAAGACAAACAAAGTTTGTTTGTCAAGCCTTCGGGCAATTGTAAGAAGGGCCAATGATTTGAAAATCAGGCCAGAAACAGGGATTTCTGTAAGTAATTTCATTTTTTTATATGAAAGTGTGTTTTCAGAATTATATGGGTTGATTGATTGAGAAATTGCGTGCTTAATTTCTGTAATTGGGGTTTGAACTAAGAGTGTGCATATGAATTAAGATATTAGTCTTTGTGTAAGAACTTGTTGGTTTCAATTAGTATAAATCGATAACCATTTTTGTGTTGAAGCCACAAAACAGAGTTGACGAGGGTTTGATCCTGTTGGTGAAGGATCGATGGAAATTAAATGTTATATGAACTCATGTTTCAGCGCATGAATTTAAATGGTATTCTGTATATGAGGGAAGAATCGATTTTAATATCGATTTTTGTTTTGGAATCTGAATGAATTGCTGAGTCAGAGACAAGGAAATCACAGTGAATTATGGGCACAACAAATATTGGAATTAGACCACAGAACTCACGCATCAAAGATGAGCAAGTCATGCGTGGAAGGTATATGAATTTGGGTAGATCGATCACTGAAGGATCGATTACATATGATGAGAATTGAAACTAAGTTTTCAAATCAGATTTATACAGCAGAAGTATATCTGATCGAGTAAACAATCTCGAATAAGATTGGAACAAGAATAAATGTAACGCAGGTTGAATGTGTTTAAAGATTTTAACATCCTTGAAGATTGAGTGTTAATAAGAAGTTCAAAAGCGCATTGTAATGGTAGCGCAGAACACTGCTAGAGTATGAAGCAGCTTTGAAATCAATCCACAGCATTTGAGAGGCTGTGAACGATTGCATTGAAATTGGGTAGTTGAATCATCGTGAGGAATGGTTCTGAGTTAAATCATGCTCAAAACTCGAGTAAAGATATGGAGTTTGATGGCGGAATTATAAATTGAAGTCAGAACTATGCGTGTGAACCTGAAGGCAGTTTTTCCAATCTAAAACAAGCAGTATCACGTGACTTCACGACTGGTAAGTTGTTTTGAAAAATGGAACGTGATTAGGGTCATTGACAAACACGTGGAAAAAGTGGTAAGATTAAAACCATTTCCATCGCGTGAGTTCTGGAAATTAAAATTCGTGCATTTTAGTAGTGCGATTACCCTTAGATTGGAAACAGGAATGCAAAGACCTTCGATTAATATGTGGTGCAAGTTTGTTAAATCACAAGTATTGAATGACGTGTCTCATCGCCATTGGGAAGGTACGTTAGTTGCGTGGTTATTTGCATCATATGTTTGATACAATGCTTTACATTTATTGGGCTCCACTTCTTTGTGCATTGGTGTTTAACCAAGGTTAAGCCTTGTAGTTTAAAAAGGCAAGGGCACATATATATAATGGAATCAAAATTGATTTATTTATGTGAATTATCAATCTTTGGGAATTGGGTTTATAAAGTTGGGGTTTTAGAAATAAAATCGAGGTTGTTTAATCAGGGTTTTGTTTTAAATAATTTTGAAGAGGCTTCCATTTGTGAAAATAACCTTGAATATGATAGAAGAGCCTTGTGTATGTGTTGAGTGGTTTTGAACCATATGCTTGAAGATTTAATTTATAAGCTTCCGCAAAAGTTATGAAATTACCCAGACTTAGAAGTTTTATTTGGAGCATTTATTGAAACAGGTTTTTATATGCATAGCTAGTGAAGAGAATGTGGGTAAGGCAGGGTGAGCCTGTCATCATGATGCTTTCAACATAATCACTATTTTTAATAACATTTTTATCAATTTCGTCTTTCTCACACCACTTCATGCTATACTTCATTTCAAGAACATGCCAAAACATTTTTGGATGAAATATTTCAACAAATTCATTTAAAATGCTTCACATGATGTTTTCATGTAGAGCTAATATAATGAGAAACAATGCTACTGCACCTCTACTCTTATTTGGGGGATTTATAGATATATCTTGAAAAAATTCCCATAAATCAACTGAACCTAGCAATCTCTCCATTTTAATAGCCCAAAGCTCAAAATTTTTACCTCAGAATGATGGCAACACTCGCATTAAGCACTTCAATATTGCAGCAGTGTCGTCAAATTCAAATTCTTTCTGTTGATCCAAATATAAATATGTATTTGGATTTATGTCTTCATTATGCATTGATTCTATAGCGAAAAACAATGCATATTCTTTTGCAAATTCTATTTTTTTTATCCTTTCTCCTGATATTTTTGAGTTCTCTGTAGAACTCTTTGAGTCTTTTCTGACCCATTGCTCCAATGCATACCTGTCTTCACACCATCAATTAAAAAATACGGGTTTCAGCCCCACGGTTTGCACCACACAAAGCAACCGCCTATAACAACCATACAACAATTCTTATAACAACCATACAATAGGTACGCGCATGCAGAGCGACCCTATAGGCTATCTCCAACAGTAACAGGCCCAACAGGACCAACGCACCTCCAACTCAAATATGGCCTCACGTAGGCACTATTTGAACTGTTTTCGAACACTAGGAACCACCAATAGGCAATAGTTAATGAAGAGAAAATTTTTTCTGCACTCTTCCTCGACGCTCCTCTGCCCTCAAGCAGCTTAGCTCTCACACTTCAACCACCAAAATGACCACTTCAGGTGTGCAGGAACCAACACACTCATTTCTGATCACTCCACGACCCTCTTCGCATAGTGGCATTCTCAGCAGCAAAATATCTTTAACGGCATACAAAAAACAACAGTCACAAACCCAGCACAAGGCTTGAGCTCTAAATTTAAACCCTTGGCTCTTCACACCACCGAGCACACAACGTCCTCACCTTCAGCTCAACACACCTCGGCCTCCACGGAGCTCAACACAAGACTCGGTGCAATACAACGGATTGAACAATACAACAAGAGGTATGCGCCACCTCCACTCAATGGCACACCACAACTGAAAAACGATTGGAAACAAAAATAAGTGCTCCAAACAACGCTCCACAGCCGACCACAAATCAACGCCCTCACAGTCAGCTTACAATTTGTGCACATCAATCTCTCCACACAACGACGTCACTTGCCTCTGCGCCCATCACAACCTTAACATGAGCCTTCAAATGCACAGTGCTCTTCTTCACTTACCGCGGCTATAGTCACCGAGCCCTCCTATGAGCCAATCGCTCTTCACACCACAGATCCCACGCTTCTCCACCCAGCACTCAATGCAACAGTTCAACGGCACATTCTTCACTAGGCCACAAGTGCTCAACCCACACTTTACGCCTTTTTCAACAGTCTGAACCACAGGGCAGAGTTCTTGTGCCCTTCAAACTAGGAGTCCTCAAGACTCTGGCCAAACACAACAACTTCAAGCCACACTGGCTCTTCAAACCACTAGGCACACTGCTCTTGACACCACTGAGAACACAACTCCTCACTGAGCACTCACAGCTCTCTCACAACACAAACATTGCTGAAAGCACTCACCGCTGCAAACACCAAGCCGAAACCATCGGCTCTGATATCATAACATAGAATGCAACAGAACACATTAACTTGTTATTTGCATTACAAGAAACATATATATACACATAGGAAAGAAGCTTTAATATTAAAAATCTCCATGGAGATTGCTTTTTTAGGAAGCTAAGTGATCTCTTCGGAAACACGCTAGAAACATCTAGAAGACTCCTACTCTTTTGCATTAACTGTTATCAGCAAGATAGGTTAAAATTATAATTTATCCAATAATAAAATGTATTAAAATATTGAGAAACATGTGTTTCAAGATAAAAACAACCAAATATAACACTAGAAAAACAACCAAATATAACATTAGAAAATCGATAAAAAAATGTTGGATTTTAAAAATATAACACTAAAATCAACACAAACCATATATTTATAAAACCATACTACAATTAATAACAAATTTATATCCACCAAATAAAAATTTACTATCATTTTTTTTTTGGTAAGTTTGGTAGTACCTTTCATTTTCTCTTTTTTTTTTTTACTCCATCTTCATCAACATGTCCAGATATATCACCCCTACCAGGGAAGGGAATTGAACCTATGATGAGTGATATAACAACCCACCTCATCACCATTTAACCAAAGCTCCATGGACAAAAATTTACTACCATTAAATAATGGAACACACTTAAAATAATATCCAAAACAAATATCTTTTGTATTTATGTAACCAACAAACATCCAAATTTTAGTATATAATTTTGTTTACATTTATTTAAACACAACTCGAAAATAATGAAGTTCATATTTACTAAATAAGTCTAATAAAATGTGGCAATTTAAGTATAAAATAAATATTTCTTTTTTCATAAGTTTATATAATGTACTGATGACATATTTCCAAATCAAGCCAAAAAAATTTTACATTCAAGTAAAAAATTCAAAATATTCAAAGTATTCAATTTTTTTCCTGCATACATATCTATGAGTCTAATATTATGTAAAACAAAATGTTGCACCTCATTAAAAATATCCATGTATGTGTTCAGAAATGTATCAAATATTTAAATATAGCCCTATGCTTTAAACTCTAAAGAAATAATAGAAACAAGTGACAACAGGTGTGTGCACAATAACAAACATAATTTTTTTGTCACAATTTTTTTTTCCTCCGCATTCACTCTCTCTCTACATAGTTCTCGAGCTAATGAAAAATTGGCTAATGTATGGACAAGTTGCTTCTTAAAATTATGTCACAAAAGATTCGTAACACTTAGACCTTTTGATTTGTGGTTTGTGTTGAAGGACAAGTTTGCACAATAACAAACACAATATTTTTTTTTGCAAAGTATCGCACCTCTACATTCACTCTTCCTCTACACATTTCTCTAACACATCTTCCTTCCACATATTGATATTTAAACGGTCAAAATGACTTAATATTAATCACTCTGCACACCATGGCGAAAGGATTTTCGGTATTTGTCACTGCCTTACAATTCATTTTGAAATAAAAAAACCCTAATTTTGTGAGTGGAAATTTTATTGGTGGATGTTGTAACAGTGATACTATTATGTTACTTCTCTACCCAACAAGGATAAAATTTGGTAGGAAAGTTTCCCATCAACATCGTTTTCTTAAAATTATCAAAACATGTATCAAAGTTGCATAAGCTGCCCACTTTGATGGGTGTTTCAGATTTGAATTTGCTACCATGCCTACCTAGCGATGTCAGAATGGACATGGTTGCAAATCCTTTGCATGGATGGGGAAGGGGCTATGCTCCGTGCGAGGAAGGTGGTATATTATTATGTTTCCTTATAGGGAGAATGGGGTATGTGCGGGATAACTTGTTCTCAAATACAAATATTTCATAATTATTTAATTTTGTATGTTTATGTCATTTAGCATTCATATGTGTATATTTTGTGTCTTGTGTAACATGTCTCACATGAAATATTGGCTACATGTGATGATTATACATGAAAACTAGAAACTTATAGTTCACAACACTGATAATGTCATTGATAAAGTAAGTAATTTTAAGTACAATGCAAAAATTGATAGCGATTTTCTCTTTACAGAATGCATTAGAAGTTAGGAATATTGTTCCATATTTGCAACACTTCAATTTTACTTGGGAGAATGTGTTATTATTATCTCCAAAGTTGATGTTGCATAATATCACATCTTCAGCTTTCAATTGGTTCTGAATGACATCTCTAAATATCATATAAAAAGCACAAAATAAACATAAAGAAATGAAAGGTAATACAGGTTAGAGATGTTGTTTAGGGTCAAATAAAAATCGAAGATGTATTTCAAAAGAAATCATGAATCTGAAAGATAGTCAGCGCTCGAATGATCACAACGTTTTTCTCTTCGCATAGTGAAAATTTTCTACAAAATTATTTATTAATAGTTTTATTAGGGCGTAGGTCATTTATGAGATAGGGAGAGTGTTTCTTTGGTTAATGCTATGACATGTATTTCTATTGCATTTATTTTTCATTATTTGATTTTAAGCTCTTTTCCATTTAGAACTTTTACAAATTTAGCTTTGTGGTAGAATAGTTGCATGGAGATAATTAATTGATCAGAGGTTGTGCTCTCATAATAAAAGCTTTCCACACACTACAAGCTTTGTTCATAAGCCGCATTTGCTAATAATTGTGTGGAAGTGTAATGGCATAGACATGTGAATATGCACAGAATGAAAGATGTGTGAATGAAAGGGTATGTGTGGGAGAACGAATGTGCAAAAGGGGCACATATTGCTATTGCATTTTTTTTAATTATTTCATCTTAATCACTTTTCCATTTAAAACTTTTACACATTTAGTTGTGTCGAATAGAAGTTGCTCAAAATGTCCCTAGATAGATCATTATATAGATAAATACATACGTAAATTTGTAATCGTACCTATGCCGTATATGCAATATTGGCAACATACAACAATTTTCTTTAGCTAAAACCTTAGGTAAAAACTAAGGAAACAATAAGAAATCTAACGAAAATGGTGTTTGAACACGAAGGAACTACGATAATTGATATGGTAATGATGATTGAATTGAAAGAAATAAATCGATATTATCCCTGAATCACATGTTGATAGCGAAAAAACAACACGTGGATGATCATCCCTGTAGGTTTTAACCCTATACAGAAATTATCTACAAAGAAACTCTTGAAACAAAAAATTAACAATAGCGAGAGCATAAAATATAAAACAAATATACACAGAGATTTTCCCCTGGATCCCAAAACTGGGACTACCAATTTGATTTTTCATTATATTCCTTTCAATGTTATAACACATATATATACATGTCGAAGTATCCATAAAGCCCAATCCATTAACCCAAGATTAGAACATAATCATAGTTCCCTTGATTAGTTCTAAAAATTACAATGGTAAGAAAACCATCATGCCCAAAACCATGTGAAATACCATGCACAAACCATAGGTAGGTCCACCCACTTAATATAGAGTCAAAAAAAAAAAAAAATGGGTGTTTCACCTGGCGCAAGCATAGTGGGGATGGTCACCCCCCTCTTACCCCCTGCTTCACACATAGAGCTAGTCATGGAAAGAATATACCACACACCCAAAAATTTCAACTAATTAGGTACCATGATGATATGATTGAAAAAATAATTGTGTTAGTAATAATTAGTATCAATTTCAGAGGTGGCACATGTATGCCATCCTTTTAGAACTGAATTGAAAAATATTTCATGCATGTTCCACATAAAAGTTTACTAATTTGGATCTACAAGTACTAATGATGAAGCCAATGAAATGATCCTCCATTGGAAATATAAAATGTTGCTAATCTACTAGAGGATAAAATGTTGCTAATCTACTAGAGTTATAAAACACCAGCCAACAGAGAAAACTAAGAGCCGATAAAGGAAATTTCACAACCTATGGAAGTTCACAAGAGTAATAAATTTCACAATTGTGACAAGAAAAGTAGTTCAAAAATATCGATAGAGTAAATTTTTTTAGATGTTCTATGCTTGATGAAAATCTAATTTTATCACTAATATCAAATAACAATCACATAAACAAGAAATTAAAATGTTGATAGAACATACCACTAGATCGATAGACGACAAGCCAAAAATATATATGTGTGTTGGTACGTTATGACGGTCAACAGGATGCTTCAACCAACAAAGTCTAAATATGGTCAGCCAAATAGAAGTGTCACACAACCATCTCGGACAACAATATCAGTCAACCCAATGTCAATGAAATTCAACACTATCCCAGTCAACGGTCAACACAAAATATCAGTAGCGAAAAGTCAACGCATCCCAGTCAAAGTCAACATTCAACCTCGATTTCTATGCTAGAAAATTTGGACTGCAAAAATCAGAATTTTGACCAAGATATGGGTCAATTTGACCATGTTAACCAAAGTCAACGCTGGTCAACTCTGCATTGAAACCTTAGGTCGAAAATAGAAAATTATTCTCACTGGAATTTCCCACATGTGGAGAAGAAGAGACTCCAAGTGATGATCGAACCAATCAGATGAGGAGAGGGAATGTGTGATGATGAATGATTGAAAATGACCTCCAACGTTGACCTATTTATATCCATCAGTGAGGGTGTGACACAACTGCTGGGGCTTCAAGCCTACATTTCATTCCAAGCTCGCCTGCACATATTTTGAATAAATTCAAAATAAATTTTCTGCTCATTGGATCGAGATGATCTTTAGATCGATGTTGCACCTTTCAGAAAGAGGAATCCAATAAAAATATTGGCATCTTCATATGAGCATCACAACATGGATTTTGGACCTAGTCGTCCAAAATTAACACTCCCTCTCAACTAGGGAGAACTCCATCCACCTATGCCATCCAAACATCATGCGTCATCCCATCATAACTTGCTTTTTTGGCTTCTTTATTTCAGACCAAAAGTAGGTCAGTCACAAAGACATCATTCTCGGCTGACAGATTCAGCCTAGAGGTCTGTAACCTCTATAGGACTCAAAGAGTCACATACCAACCCGAAGTTGGTTTATCTAACCCGAAGTTAGTTGGAGGTCCAAAAACTCACTAGACTTGATCCCAAATCAAGTGGTCAGACACGTGCCATCCTAGACATAAAGAGTACAACAATATCTGATGCATCCATCGGTCTTTGCTACCGGTCTCTAGCTTTTCCCACATCATTAGCCAAATGAGAGGTACTTCCCATGAGTCTGAGACTCAACGGGTAGGATGCATACGAGGCATAGATCATGAGAGGTGAACAACTCAACATTATAACGGTGGGGTAGAAGCACCACAAGTTTCGGCAAGCCTAGCCCCGTGTGTGCTTATAGCTTCGAGGAGTTATCCCCAAGGCCCCTCAGAGCTCCCAAAGCTCATCGTCCAACAAGACCCTCTGCATAGGGTCATTCCACGATTCAAATATTCTCACAAAAGATTAGGAACTTGACCTTCCCCAGGGGCTTTACGATAATATCTGTAACTTTCTCATCAGTTCCTATATGATTGAGCCTTACGATGCCTCGATGTACCATATCCTAGATAAAATGGTACCTGATATCAATATGCTTGGATCAATCGTGGAACACGGGATTCTCAAACAACCAAATCCCACTCTGGTTATCACAGAGTATGATTGTGGTATCTAGCACATGCCCGAACAACTCACTGAAGAGCTTTCGCAACCAAACTGCTTCACAACAGGCCATACTCGCTACAATGTATTTAGCCTCCGCTGTGCTTAAATCCACTGACTTTTTCTTCCTACTCATCCAAGATATCGAAGCAGACCCAAGTGTGAAGCAACATCCAGATGTGCTCTTGCAATCCACCACACTGCCATCCCAATCGACATCATTATATCCATGGAGTGTCACGCTCCTGACAGTGTATCTCAACCCATGGTTTATCATGCCCCGAAGATATCTCAACAGATTCTTGGCACCAACCCAGTGAATGTGATGAGGATCAACCATGTGTTGACTCAAAGTGTTCACTGCAAAACATACGTTTGGACGGGTGTTCACTAAGAACATCAGGGCCCCTACAAGTTGACAATTTAGGATTTTCTAGCACGGGCCCAACAACACTGCCACTCAACTTCTTAAAGTTGAGCTCCATCGGTGTCGACACAGACTTACAATCCACCAATCCAAATCTTTCCAGAAGCTTCACAATATATTTTCCTTAAGAATGGAAAATCTCGCGAAGTCTCTGCCAGACCTCCAGGCCTAGGAAGTAATGCATCGGTCCTAGGTCCTTCATCTCGAACTTAGCAGCGAGCTCCCTCTTACACTGGTGAATGAGAGGGTCAGCACCTGTCAGGAAGAGGCCTTCCACATACATCACCATAATGAGAGGCTTTTCTCTATCAACCTTGAAGTAAAGGTTTAGATTAGCATTACTACGAGTGAAGCCTAGCTTCATCAAGTAGCTATCTATCCTCTCATACCAAGCTCTGGGTGCTTGCTTCAACCCATAGAGGGATTTCTTCAACCCGCAAACATGGGTGTATCGATCATGGACTTCGAACCCTATAGGTTACTCCAGATACACCCCTTCCTTTATCGCACCATGTAGAAATGCGTTCTTCTCTTCCGTCTGATGAAGATTCCATCCTTGCATAGAAACAAGGGATATGATAGATCAGATGGTGGTATATTGAGCCACAGGTGAAAATATGTCATCATAGTCTATGCCTTCCTTTTAAGAGAAGCCACGAGCAACGAATCTTGCCTTGAACTTTTCAGCACTACCATCAAATCCATGCTTGACCTTATAGAGCCATTTTGAGGTGACAACTGCTTTGTCCTCCAGTCTTGAAACCACATCCCACACATCATTCTTCATAATGGACTCATATTCTTCATGCATAGCATCCTTCCAGACTTGATGCTTTACAGATTCCTAAAAAGATTCAAGCTCAGATTGTACGATTGTACTCATGACTGCTAGATACCCTTGGTATCTATTCGGCTTCTTGCTTTCACAGAATGTCCCCCTTGGGGCCATATGTCTCTCAGCATCCTCGAGAGTGTCCCTGAGCCATGATGGTCTTTTCCTCATTGAAGGAAGTGGATCTATAGGGTCAATTGGTCCTTCAACATCGGACATCGTCTCGTTCTTCGATTCTTCTTGATTTCCAAGCCTTACTTCATGATCTTCCTCAGATCTCGGAAGATTGACTACTTTCCTCAGGGAAGCATCTTCATCAAAGGTAACATCACGGCACATCTCCACCTCCCTCTGACCAGGCACATATACATTATAGGCCTTTGAAGTTTCGTTGTATCCCACAAACATTCCCTTCTTCCCAGAAGCATCCAACTTGCTCCTCTTCTCCTTCGATATATGAAAATAAATATGGCATCCAAAAACTCTAAAACGTGAGATGTTGGGTTTCTTACCAGAGAAACCCTCTTCGAGAGTTTTGGAGTCTAGAGCGGAATGCAGGCATCGGTTTTGTATGTACACAGCAGTGTTTGCAGCTTCTCCCCATAGAAACTTCAGAAGACCTTGGTCACATAGCATGGCATGGGCAGCTTCCACAATGGTCCTTTTCTTTCTTTCAGCAATGCCATTTTTCTCAGGAGTATAGACAGTTGTGGTCTCCCTCTTGATGACAAATTCTCTACAAAACTTCTTGAACTTGTTCGTCTCATATTCAATGCCATTATCAGTCCTCAATATCTTGATCTTCTTCCCTATTAGGTTTTCCACCAAGGCTTTGAAAGTATGAAACCACATGAAAGACTCATCCTTCTTCTTCAAGAATTATATCTAGGTTTTGCAAGAGAAGTCATCTATGAATGTCATATAATAATAACATCCTCCCAAGGATGTGACGGGCAACATACCAGACATATCAGAATGTATCAATTGCAAGACATCAGATGTCTTTGTGACACTTAAGGGGAAAGTTCCCCTTGTATGCTTTCTTTCGGCACAGCCCTGACATACACCTTCACGATTATTTGTGAACTCGGGCATCCTAGTCACAACCTCCCTTGCTTCGGGAAGGGATTTATAATGAATATGTCCAAACCTTCAGTGTCATATATCAGTATGTCGGATAGTATCACATGTCATTTCTTCCAGTGGACTTCCTCCAACCTGGTAGAGTGTACCAACTATAAACCCACTCGTGATATCTTCTTTGAAACTCTTCTTCCAGATGTGCACCTTCCCATCAATGAATGCCACATTGAAACCTTTTTCTTCCATGGTTGAGATAGACACAAGGTTCTTCTTCAAATTAGTTACATATAGTACTTCTTGCAAGCGGAGGACTTGACCTTGAGACAAGTGGAGGGTCACAGTGCCTGTCACTTTCACGGGATATGTGGCATTATCTCCAAGGACAATTTTGAGATTAACATCCTTCTCAACCATATCAAAAAGTTCTTCCTTGAACTCAGTGATGTTCCTTGAGGCACCACTATCTATCAACCAGACATCCATAGTTTCGGGTGGAGATGCAGCAAAGAGGGTAGATACAAAAATGAATTCATTTATTTTATCATCAACAACATTTGATTCCTCATCTCTTGATTTTCTTGATCTTTTGAAAGGTTTCCCATTTCCATCATAGGAAGACTTCCTCTTCCCCTTGAATTTGTTGTTCCTTTGATTTCCATTCCTTTGGTTGTTGTTGTTGTTGTCATCACCATTAGGAGAATCCTTCTTGAAAGGGCATTCTCTAGCATAGTGGTCGGTCTTGTGACATGTGTAAAATTTACCTTTCTTCCCTTGAGCCCCTGGTCTTCCTTTCTTCTTCAGACCACCATTTTTCTTCTTCTTAGCACGAGCAGTTAAGGGAGCATTTCCTTCATTTTCATATTCCTTCATCCTTGTATCTTCTTGTACGCATCTCGATAATACTTCGTGAAAATCAGGCATCACATTGTTATTTAGAATGGTAGTATTGAATACATGCCATTCGAATGGGAGACCTCCAAGTGTGGTGAGAACCATTTCTCGATCAACTATTGTCTCCCTAATAGCTAGAAGATTATTTCTAATTTCAATCAATTTCAGAAAATATGATTTAACGAATTCATTCCTTCCTTTCTTCATTTTCTTAGGTTGGTTCTTGAAGAAAAGACTTGATTTACATTGTTGGCACTAAACATGTTGACCAAATTATCATACAACTCCTTGGATGTGCCTAGCTTAGAGATTTAGGCAACTAAACTCTTATGAATTGAGTCCATGATCATTAACTTTGCTTTGATTTCCCCCTTCTTATATTTTGATTTGGTGGTAGCAGGTGCAGTGGATGGAGCTCTTCAATTTTACCCTGCACATAGTCCATGACATCTTGGTCTTCTAACATAATATCCAATTTCATCTTCCAGGTATGGAAGTCTTCCTTCCCAATCAATTTGTCATCAGCTTTAAAGCCATTGTAGTTTGAGGTACCCATGCTCTTCTTCGGTGACTGCTACAAACTTGGGCTTTGTCTTCACCTCACCTCTGATACCATGTAAATTTTTGTTGATGTTCTATGCTTGGTGCAACTTTAATTTTATCCCCAATACCAAACAACAATCACATAAACAAGAAAGTAAAATGCTGATAGAACATACCAGTAGATCGACAGAAGACAAGCCAAAAATATATGTGTGTGTTGGGGTGTTACGGCAGTCAACAGGATGCTTCAACCAGCAAAGTCTCAATATGGTCAGCCAACCAGAAGTGTCACACAACCCTCTCGGACAACAATATCAGTCAACCCAAAGTCAACAAAAGTCAATGTTGTCCCAGTCAACGGTCAACGCAAAATAGTAGCAGCAAAAATTCAACGCAACCCAGTCAAAGTCAATGGTCAACCTCGATTTCTATTCCATAAAATGCGAACTGCAGAAATCGAAATTTTGACCAAGATTTGGGTCAATTTGACCATGCGTTGACCAAAGTCAATGTTGGTCAACTCTGCGCTGAAACCCTAGGTCAAAAACATAATATTCTCTTTGCTGCAATTTTCCCATGTGTGGAGAAGAAGAGACTCCTAGTGATGATCAAACCAATCAGATGAGGAGAGAGAATGTGTGATGATGGATGATTGAAAATGACCTCCAATGTTGACCTATTTATATCCATCAGTGAGGGTGTGTGACACAACTGCTGGGGCTTCAAGCCTACATTTCATTTCAGGCCGACCTGCACATATTTTGAATAAATTAAAAATAAATGTTCTTCTCATCAGATCAAGATGAGCTTTAGATCAATCTTGCACCTCTTCGAAAGAGGAATCCAAGAAAAATATTGGCATCTTCATTTGAGCATCACAACATGGAGTTTGGACCTAGTTTTCCAAAATTAAAAAATAGGAATAGATAAAGCCATGTTATTAATAGAGAGAAATTTTAAAGGAATGGAAAAAAAAGGAGTGTACAATGAGGGAGAGCCTATATAAATTATTGATCTAGTATGATCCAATCACATCAGGTGACCTGAAAGTGAAAGGTATCCTTTCACTCAGAGGAATTCCATGTTCTATTATAAATTTTTA
Source organism: Pinus albicaulis (assembly GCA_034641835.2). Classification (NCBI taxonomy): domain Eukaryota; kingdom Viridiplantae; phylum Streptophyta; class Pinopsida; order Pinales; family Pinaceae; genus Pinus; species Pinus albicaulis. Next base: position 656,668,744 of record CM076575.1, on the reverse strand, counting down.
TGCTGAGAATATCGAAAAATGATGCGATGCGAACACATCAATAATCTTGTTTGACGAAAAAATGAACACTCTAGTCAATTTTTTGTTAATGGTGATACCATAAGTCCATATCCTTAACACATAACATTGAGAAAATGAACAATTTGGTCAATGATCCATCGTATTGATTCAATAAATGTAAGTTTTATGAAATTGAAACTTTATTAGAAATTAATAGTTTCTAGTAAACTTGTTGTTGTAAATTAATGTTTCTTATTTAATGTTTATTAATCTCTTAGACTCAAATAATTCACTCTTCATTAGAAATATGTATATAAAGGAGTAAGCCAATAGTAATAGATGTCTTCCTTACAAATGATTAGCTTCCTACATCATAAATGTGGCTTAACTGGTGTGTATTGACTAGTCAAGAGAGTAGAGTCAAAAAGGCTGAATTTTTCCATAGAAAATGTATTACATGAAATTAAAGTGAGAGTGTACTAGTTAGGCGCAAGCAAAATACTGTTTGAACACAAGAAAAAAAGGAAAATTTTGCTATACAATATGTACTGTGAACAATAAAATCGATTTAATGATGACCTCCGTGAATATCACGATGAGGCTGGTAATCACCCCCACTAATCATATCTTGCATTATGGGTGCATGATGCATCAATGATTTTTGAGATACAAAACTTGCTGAGTGCTTTTGCATTGGGTTAGCACAATAATGTTATAATAAATGCCTAATAGTGTGATGTACGATAAATAATGTCAATCTAGGTGGGACACCATTTTTTATGATTATTGTGTGGAGGTTCAACTTATTGTGTGGAGTTCCGCACGATGAGGTAAACTTTCTCACAATAGTCTCCCACACAATGAACTTCTAGATAATGGTAATGCATATGTGGAGGACATTTCAAAGTTTGCGATCTCCTACAGATTCTCCATGGAAACAGTAAACCATTCGAGCAACAATATACAAATCAAAGTCAAATAACAACCTTAATCACATAAAAATAGTTTGTTATCTAGTTTTTACTTCTTACCATCTATCAAGGTCCTCATAGTAAATAGGAACATAATGACTCATCAATTTCAAAACAAAAGTAAATTAAAGAAACATGGTTGAACATTGACTCTATGGCACTGAGAAATGCAACACATTTTTACCAATCATTACTTTTTTTCTATTAATAAAATAAAGTGAAAAATAATATATGTAAATTAACGAAGATATCTAAATATTGAATTTATATAGCATTGATAAACGCAACACATTCTATCATTATCAAATAGAGTGAGAAAAAAGTTGAGGCCCGTGGATGGTCAAAATATGTAACCTAATTAATATATCGAATTTATAGTTTAAGCTCATTGTGCGTAGCTCCACTCTCCCACACAATTATTCAAATTTCATGCATATGAATATCAATTATTATTATTTATGAAATATCAATCTATTCTATTAATGAAGACATGTTCTATGACTACATGTGTCAAAGCTTGTACGAAGGGCTTTCATTGTGCAGAGATATTTGGGTGGAGAGGTTTTTTCTTTCATTCATTATGCAGAGTTTTTGACCACTCCACACAGTCAAAGTTCTGTACAACAAAACATAATAATATTTATTCGAAATTTATTCATAGTTAAATTGATTAAAGTTTCTGTTGCATCTTAGTTCCCCCACACATACCCCGTCCTTCGCACATCCTTCATTCTGCAAATATCCATAGCTCTATGCAACTCCTCTCTGACAAAGATAAATTTGTATAAAAGAAGTTTGAAATTAATTTCATCACTACAAAATAAATTTGTAGTTTCACCATGTTCTCCTGCACATACTCCTTCCTCTGTACAGCAAAATCTCTGCACAAACAAAAATAATTATATTAATTGCATATTTTTTTAATCCCCTTCTCCCCGCCCCCACCCTGCCTTTGAAAAGGACATGCAAATGTGTCAATTTTGGCATCATTGGGCAAAAAAATAAAACATTGTCAGAGCACTCACAAAATCACAACTTTATGCAACTACTTTCTCACACAACTAAATATGTGAAAGTGTCAATTGCAAACAAGTTTAAAATTAATTTTTTCACTGTGCAATTCCCTTTGCACCCCTCTTCTCCCACACAATTAAAATCTTTGCACAAGAAAAAATAATGATAATAATTGTAGATTTATTCAGCGCCACCACCGCTCCCCTGCCATGCCTTTGCAAAGAACTTGAAAACACGTCAATTCTAGCATTATTGGGAAGAACAATAACACGCTGTCATAGCGCTCACAAAATCACAAATCTATGCAACTACTCTCCCACATAGCTAAATCTATGAAAGTTTCAAGTACAAACAAGTTTAAAAGTTTCAAGTAAAAATAAGTTTAAAATTAATTTCATCGATGCGTAATATAGTTCCCTCTGCACCCTCATTCTCCCGTGCATACTTCGTCCTCTACACAGTTAAAACTCTACATAATGAAACATAATAATATTCATTGCAGATTTATTCAGCATCCTCCCATGCAAAGGGTCTACAACTGCGTCAATTATGGAATCATTATGCAGAGTGTCATTGTGAGAGCACTAACCATCGCAATGGCCACTCACAATAATTGGATATTTGTTTAGCCCCCCCACCTGGGCAGGGAAAATTTTAGGGGCGGAATTTCGCAAATTGTAAAATTCGCCTATTTACATATATATGATTAAATGGATGATATTTTCCAAACATTTACCAATTTTAATAGTAAGTTACATGTTTTTATTGAATATTTGTCTAAATTCTATAGATATGATTTTTCAAACCCGACAATAGTATATATAGGAAAAATATTAAATCTTTAAAAAATACCCTACCCCCTGGGATTATGTGAAGGACTGTCAATTTCATCACTAACCAACATAATGGCTAGTTACAATTTTTTATTTACTTATTTTAGAAAGAATTACTTTGAAAAAAAAACACCTTCCATTAGTGGAATTATGTCCCATCCGAGCTTCCTCGACTAATTGAAAATCAGAAATAAGATTTGTTGTGAAAATCAGAAAGTAGAAGCTTCTTGAAAATTTGGTTAAAAAAAACTAAGTGCCTTAACAGAGCACCCATCACCATCTATCCAAGATGTAGTGGACAAATACAGAATTTTGAATTGTATTGTTTTTCACAATTAAATTGATTAATTACTAAGAAACAACCATAATATAAAAAATAAAAAAAATTATGAAAATTATAATTTTATATATTACCATATTCCAATCAATTATTCTTATTAGTCCTTGTCAAGGCATGACAATAGCAATCCCTTTGAAAAATATTAGTTTAGCTTTGACCATGACAACTTCTAATATTTAACTTTGATATTATGAAAGTATTTTTTCTTAATTAAAAAAAAAAATTGCTACCATATGATTGGTTTAAAATTTTGGGTGTTTTATTGTAAGGTTTTTGTCCCATGCCACCCATGAATTTTGGTGAAGGCGACAATTCACCAATCTTCATAGGAATCATGGTTGGCATGTTGTAATCAAAATAAAACAAATTAATAATTCAAACTAATTTTTGTAAATTAACTCTTGTTATTTTTTATTAATTAATATTAATATGGTTTTGTTGAATTAAGATATCATAAAAAAAAATTAGAAAATAGATGCTTCTAATAAATCAATAATTCAAACCAATTGTATTAATTAATTGTAAATACAAACATAACATAAAGTTAATATGGTTGTTTTGAGTTAACTTATCAGTATTTGATCTTAACAAGTAGTAACTATATATAAATAAACACCTTTAAACTCAAATCACATCCAAAATGGTAAGCCAGTCACCCAAATTTCACAAAAAAAATTATGAAAATATCAAATAAAAATTGTCAAATCTACATTGAGATTAATAAAATTGTTTAATTAAACAACGGAACATATTTTTTATAAATATATGGTATAATGGTATGGTTAAAAATAAATAAATATGACTAAAAAATATTAATTTTAATAAGTTTTATATTGAAGTAAGGAATTGGAAAAAAATAAATTTAATTATTTAAAAATAAATTTTATAAAGAATAAGATAATAAAATCAAGCTATATGCTTATTCATCTATAATAAAATTATAATATTTAAAAATATTCTTTCAAATTTATATATAATTTTGATTTCATGTATTTCTTATATTACTTATTTTTATACATAAGATTTAATCTCAAATTCCTTTCATTTTGGTCTCATATAATATAAATAAAGTTGTATTTCAACATCTTAAAAGAAACATGTATTCAAGATTTACTTAGAGCATTAGTTCTCATAGCTTAAATCAAAGAAAAAAAATACAAGGAACTAGAATTATATTCAAACTTCATGTACATGACCACGTTTATTATATCGCATTTTAAGTTTCCAGTCTTAATAATCGATTATAATCTAATTGATTATAGTTTAATTAACAATATATTTTATATGTAATTTAAATTTCTAATTTTAATAATTTATAATAATAATTGATTATAATTTAATTAATGATCAGCATTGATTTCTAATTACCCTGTTTTAGTTTATTTCAATAAATCATAGTTATTTAAATATTATAATTGTGTTTCACTTAAGGAATAACAGGAGATTCTTAAATTCATCTTAAAAAAATGTTTAAAATGTTTTTTGGGTGGCGAACTTAGTTTCCAATTCCAAGGGACAATTATTCAGATTTTTAAGAACCCTTGCTTGTAACAACTTTCTTGGCAGAAATTTGAGGTCACCATCTTGGCCGAAATTCACACAACTCCAATAATTGTTTCAGGTGAACCCTTCGTCTTTATATTGTCCATTTTGCTTTGAGCCACATATTTTATTCTTCACTTTTCAGTGAGGTTCAAAATATATAAGGATCCGGCTAGTGTTATCTGTTTCTAGAAAATTCAGCGCTGAAATTTCTGTCCCCTGACGCACTGCCGATTACCACGGGAACGTGTGGGACGATGAGTTCATACTATCTATCAACGCACCTTATGGAGTAATGTTTTCAATTACTCTATCATGGTCGTTATCTGTAACTTTGTCATCTGCTCTTTCTTTGCTCTTAGTTTTCTGTTTATTGTTAGCTATCGGTTTGTTTATAGATTTCTGTTTATTGTTAGCTATCGTGTATCATGGCACCTATGGCCACTGGAAAAATTGGGCATATTTGATTGACTATTTGGGTTTTAGTATTGAAATTCTTTAGTTTTCTAGTATTTTTGGTTCTCTATAGTGTTTGTTTTGTATTTTTAAGGTAGTGAATAACAAGGTATATAACAATATTGCCATTTCGGTTTAGGATATAGGTGTATAAGTTAAATGGTAGAGTTGTTTCAATGAAAATTTAGTCAATAGTACAGTGTTTTTATATTATATAGTTGTAATATTAGTAATGGAAACAACACAACTAAATAAATTATATAATATTCTTATTATTATCATATTTAATAACTTTTATAACTTTTTCAAATATATAATTAATGCACAAAGACCATGTTCATCCAACAACACTGGTTTAAATTACAAATTTATATAACTGCAAAGTCAAGTGAACTTTCACTTTGTAGACAAACATTACAATTCAAAGAAATATGATTGATGTTTTTCTTTTAAATTGAACCATTTTTTAAAACATATTCTAGTCTTTATTTTTATTTTTTGTAAATTTAGTAGTGACTTTCTATTTTCTATTCATAAAACCAAAATGCAGGTTATAGAAATATACAACTTCTTACCTCTTGGCTCTTAATGAGTTATAGGCCATCCAAAACTTAAACAGCTTAAAGTGGCCTTTTACTATCTTTAAGGGTCTATTATCTATGTTAACATCTATAAACATATATATAGAAAAAGTAAATGCTATCCGTTTTCATCAAAGATCGGTCCTCAAAAGACTCTATCTTGATGCATGTTTTGCAACTGTTGTCAATACGTCCAAGTTGGACGTTCTGGTGGTGTTGTTGTAAATTGATCTCCTGGATATCTCTACGAATTTCCGCCAGAATTGAAGTTGCATGCGAATATCCCCCAATCTCTTGGACTGTGACAATCGCCTTCACCAATAGACATTTCAGGTTCGAGTAAGTACGAATCAAGTAAAAATCGACCGTAGGTACAGATCGACTGTTGGAAAAGAGACAATCTCCTATCGGTTAAAATCGAGTCCACATCTTCCTCGGCCAGTGCTTCTTCCTCTTTTGCTCTTGCATCGTGTTCCCACCGAGAGATAAAGGATTTGATATGGCTAGGAGTGTCATCCTAATAAGCTTGAAATAAGTTCTCCATTTTCTCTTTACCATACTTTGTCCTTGTTTAGCTATTCCAGTTTTGGCTTTCCCTTCCTTCTTGGTCGACTGAGCTTTAACCATTGTCTTCTGAGCCCTGTCTTCCTGTGCAGGTGAGAATTGCTAGGAATACCTGTAGTACACAACGTGGCAATATCAAAGTTACATGAAGTGATAAGAAAAGTTACATGGAGTGATAAGAAGAACATGGTGTTGTCTCGGAGCCTTCCTGTGCAGGTGAGAGTTACATGGAGTGATAAGAAAAGTTACATGGAGTGATAAGAGGAACATGGTGTTGTCTGGGAGCCTTCCCATGCAAGTGAGAATTGCTAGGAATACCTGCAGTAGTACACAACATGACAATATCAAAATTACATGGGGTGATAAGAAAAACAGGGTGTTGTTTGTCATCCCTACCAAAAGAGATACCAGCTTGCAATTTTGGCAACGCTAACACTGAGGTTGGACACAGCCTTCCACGTATTTGTGTGCCAACCCTTCAAATTACTAATGGTTTTAGCGAGAGCATTGACTTGCTTTCCACCTAGAGCATTGCCATACATAATCAACGCACCACCCACTAACGTGTTTTCCATCTGAACCATTGCAGCCATACATAATCATTATAGGCTATATAATACCATTGCAGCTGTGGAGAACAATCGAGATGGTTGGACATACTCCTGCTTCACACGGAGTTGGAGGAACTCCTGTTTATCGTTTGGCTTTTTATTGGGGAATGAACATCCACCTTTTTGTTATCTGGCATCAGGCGCAGGCCTCTTCTTGATGCAAGCCGCCTTTTCCAACTCCATCTTTGTCTGCAATCCTCTCACAGCCAAGTACCTGGTACTCCCACCAATTGCAGGCATGGCACTTCTTTGGGTAGGGGAGAGCGGCATCGTTGAAGAAAGAGAAGACGGGTACAAAGTGTTGGTGTTGCACTACTCTGATCTTCATCAACAGAATATAGTGGAAATATACGATTCCAGTGACAAGGCATGGACGATGGCGGGAATTGTGCCTAGGGATTTGCTGACATTAGTAGAGATGCAAGCCATAAGGACTGGAATTATATTTTGTGGAACTGTATTTTCTGGAGGTTATTTCTATTGTTTAATGGTGGAAGACGTGAATCAGAACGACTTAGTGATCGGAATTATGGGTTTCAACATGGCAGAGGGGACATCCATTTTTGTTCCATTGCCTCGTTCACAGCATAATGTTGCTATTCATTTCATTAAGTTACTCTACTGCGGATCACGAATTCTATTGGTGCAGGGGATGGAAAACGAAGTACTACGGGGAGAAGAGTTGCTGACCATATGGGAGTTTAATAAGGACGCCGCTGCAAAGTGGAAAGAGATTGCCACAAAGCCTTCAACCGTGCCTTGGCTTTCTAGGGGAGCTAGACCGACGCCGTTTAGGTGTGCTGCAATAGGGGATTGCATTTATTTCAAAAGGTACAGAGAGATTCAGGTGCTAGTTTACAACTTGACCCAAAATTCATGGACTTTTCTTCCTACCTCTCCCCCAACTACTGCTCGACGTGTTCTGCCTCTTATTGCGTTCAAACCAAGGCCAGATATGGCGTTGGAGTAACTTTTATGAATTTGTCAATTTTTATACCATTTATATATTAGCAAATTGAAATTACAAACATTCTTAACATCCATAACGTATATCAAAACATTAACAAATTTGAAAAGGGATGTTTCATTTTCATATATGACACAATAAGAGACATTCAAACATTTAATGCACTATAAAACACTGAATTTATTATAGTATATTTAAAATAAATATAACTTAAATATCGTGCAACTATCACATAAGACACATATGCAATTATCTTTTTTCAAATTTAACTATAAATAATTATAAAAAATATTTAAAAATATAATAATAATATTTTTATAAACAAACTTCTCACTTTAATTTAATAATCAAACGCCACAATTTATTTTGAATGTAACTATTTATCTTTATTAAACAGTCATCTAAACTTGTTGTACCTATTTCATTACTTTGACCATATTTATTTTGAATATAACTAATCTTTATTAAACACTCATTTAAACTTGTTGTACTTGTTTCATTACTTGATCATTTCTTTTGATGGCCTTTGGTCCACCGCATAGCATGTATTAAATTAAAATATTGAGAAACACGTGTTTCAAGGCGACCGTAAATAAAAACAACCAAATATAACACTAGAAAATCGACATTTTTTTCTCAAAAGAAAAAAATAGCTCGTTTATATGCCAACAATGTATTTTGAAATCAAGCCAAATTTCTTTTACATTCAAGCAAAAAACCCAAATATTCAAAATATTCAGTTCCTTTTCTACATACACATCTATTAGTCTAATATTCTGTAAAACAAAATGTTGCATCCCATCAAAAATATCCATGTATGTGTTCAGAAATGTATTACATATTTAAACATATACTTATGCTTTGAACTCTAAAGAAATAATAAAAGCAAATGTATTACATATTTAAACATATACTTATGCTTTGAACTCTAAAGAAATAATAAAAGCAGGTGACTGTTGCAAAAAAATTCACGTCATTTATCTTCAATTGTCAGAAATCAAATTTATCCTAGCAAATTTATAAATCCTTCTTCTCGTAAATTGTTGTATATCTTCAATCATCTTCCATTGACATACCATGGAAGGTATTCTCCGCTCAGTGTGGCTAGACGTACTACACCTCCATCAGTGATCTCCTTAATAATATATGGCCCTAGCTAATGCATCTTCAACTTCCTTGGATGGCACGCAAACTTGTTGTCATATAACAAGACCAAATCATCTTCCTTAAACACCTTTTTCCTGATGTGCCTGTCATGCCATGCTTTTTCATGCGCCTTCTGGACTTACTAGTGATAATTGGCAATAAAATGATCTTCTTCCAATGCAACCAACTGTGACAATTGTTCCTCCATAGCATCTGCTTCTGCCATATTTGTGAATGCTACAATGCGTAGACTAGGAAAAATGAAATCCATTGGAAACACAACTTCTTGCCCATATACCATCTTAAACAATGTCTTACAGGTCAAATTTTTGCATGTGGTCCGATATGCCCAAGGCACTGCAGGTATGCGCTCATCCCAATCATTCTAGTTAGCATTTCACACCTTGGTTAGTGCAACATCCAATAACTTGTTGAAAGTTTCCACCACACCATTCACCTACAGATGATAGGGAGTGCTCTTCTGATGATGCATCCATAATTCATCTGTCAATGCTACAATGGTTTCATTCACAAAATTCATACCCTGATCGCTTATTAGAATCTTAGGACATCCAAAGCGGGTCACAATATTCTCAAATATGAATTACGCGGTTGTATCTGTAGTACAATCCTTCATAGGCTTAGCTTTGGCCCATCTAGTTACATATTCCATTGCAGTGATTATGTAATGCACACCACTCTTCTTGCCTAGAATATTAATAGGTCTGACAAGGTCTATGACCTATTTCTCAAATGCTTGCAGTGCTATCTATGGATGAAGGGGCATCTCATATCTATGCGATGGCTTTCTAGTCCTCTGGCCTACATCACATGTGCAATAATGTGCATAGGTGTCACTGTGTAATGTGGGCCACCATAACCTAGCTCACAAGATCTTCTACATGGTTTCCTTACTTGCATAGTGACCACTAACAACCCCTCCATGAGCTTCATCTAGGATTTCCCACCTTTCATACTCCAAAACATATCGTCGGAGAACTTCATCTGCACCCACTTGTAAAACTGGCCAACAAAGTAAAGTATGTTACGCGTGCCACAAGCTCTTTCTTCTGTCGAACAGTATATTCGTCAGGCATGCTTCCAGTAGTAAAAAATTGAATAATATCAGGGAAATTCTCATCAACTACCTTAATCGCAAATAACTGTGCATCTGGTAATCCATCCTCCAAGTTCGCAGGTTCTTCACTAGTGTTAATGCGCGATAGATGGTCTGGCCCAACATTTAGTCTTCTTGGTTTCACAATGATTTCAAAGTCATAATCTTGGAATAGCAACAACCACCTGTAGATATTCCCCCCAACCACATTCTTATTGACCAGGTACTTCAAAGAAAAATGATCAATAAACATCTTGAAATGGCCTCCTAATAGGTAGTGGCAGAATTTCTACAGCGCATACACCATTGCTAATCCTTCTCTTTCTATGGTTGAATATTTCTTTTCTGCGCTTGATAGTTTCCGACTAGCATAGGAAGTAGGGTGTTCAATCTCTCCAACTCTTGGCTGCGCTAAAATTGCTCGGAGTGCGATACAGGAGGCATCAACATGCACATGAAACACCTTTGACCAATTTGGAAAGACCAGTATGGGCGAAGTGACCATATTTTCCTTCAACAATTCAAAATTCTTTTGACATTCCTCATCCCAGCAGAATGTCGCATCGTTCTTGAGAAACTTATCCATGGGCGCAGTTATTAGCGCATATCCTTGGATGAACTTTCGATAGTAGCCAGTGTGTCCCAATATGGAGTGCAATTATTTTACATTCTCAGGTATCGCCAGATTAACTATCACTCCAATATTCGTGTGATCTACCATAAACCCTTGCTCGCAAAAAATGTGTCATAGAAAAATCCCAAATGGCAAATAGAATATACATTTCTTCAAATTCAATGAAATATGATACTTTCTACAGGTGTCCAACATTAAGCACAGATTGGAGACATGATTTTTCAACATCCCAAACACATTCCAATCATCAAATTACACCTCTAAGAACTTATGGATAAACTCTTTGAAAGCAGGTTCTACTACATGTGAGAAGATGGCAAGCACATTCTTCAATCCAAAGGGCATGAATGTATATTGGAAAGATCCCCAGTCTATTGAAAAGGTAGTCTTATTGTGATCTTCTAGAGCAATATTGATCTGATGATACCTTGAAAACCCATCTGTGAATTAATAAGCTTCTTGTCCTCCAACATTATCCATGATCTCATCAAAGAATGGATTTTGGAATGGAGATTTCTCTTTTTTTCTTTTTGTCTTATACTACCATGGGACTTACCCAGTGAGACTCTTCTAATGGCTCTATGATGCCTACAAAAACCATCTTATCCAACTCTTCCTTTACATTCTGTTTATATCTTGGATTAAGCTTGTATGGGTGTTGCTTCACCGGGCGCACATCAGGTTTCAAAGTGATCTTCATAACTCCAAGTTCGCAAATTATTCCTTTCAATTTTGAGAAATTTGTAGGGAATAAGTCCTGATAATTTGTCAGCAACTCAGAAAATTTTCCTACTATGTCATCATCCCAATAGTCTCTAATATTTTCCAACTTTGGTTTCTCTTCAAATCCAATATTTGTGACATCTAGTAAAGTAATTGAGGGTCCAACAACTGTGTGTTGTCCCTTAGATTACAGAATAATGATATTCATTGGATCTTCTTCATTCTCTACAACCGTCAGATTTTTGAAATTCACAATATCCTTCATTTGTGCATCCCATGCTAGTGGAGCGCACTCAATCACTAGTTTTTTTGTATCAAAGATAACTTCTTGAATATTATGCAATGCTTTTCCAATCTTATCAAACCCACTCTCAAAGTTGAATGTCAAAATAAAACTCTCCGTCAACGTAGACCATTCACTAGTACCTCGGTGCAACTTTGTCTCCAAATACCAATCAGCAGGTATCTTCCCCAATGTGTGAATAAACATGTGGACCCATTCAGGTCTCGGTTCTACACCCCATACATGATTCAATTTAGCCAAATGTCCGCACAGATCATCCTTCCAAGAGTAGACTTCTTCGATTCTGATATTTGGATGTTCAAAGCGTAACCTCATCATGCGCACACATTCCTCCCAATTTCCCATGTTTTCTTTATGAGTCTCCCACCATCGTGTTGGAGTAGCACGCAGTCCGAGATCCAACACTAGTAAAACATGATGAAACTAGTGACCACGTGACTAAAAAAGTTAGTCACCACAACTTTTCCAAGTGAAATACTACAAAAAATTATAAATCTCAAGTGATCCATCTAAAAATTACTAACATAAATGACTAATTTAGTCTTGGGTTAAAATATACGACTAGATAATAAGTAATGAAACTAAAAATGACAACGCGAATGACTAATTTAGTTTAGGAACAAAAATACGACTACTTAAAAATTACTACATGTTTATAAATGTGTGAATCCAAACTGTTGCTCCCATTCAACTTTTCATGCTATGTAGGGATGGGAGACATTTGTAAGGTTGAATAATTTTGATCTCCATGTAGACATATCAATAAAAAAATTTCTATACATCCCAGTGTTATTACACATATGGTATTTTTCTAATCACTGTATCCTTGGTTTTATTCGAGTTTGATTGTTATAGTCATGTTTTTTGGATTGTGATTACTTTCTCTTACATGGTGTAATAGACTGTGATGCTATAAATATAGATGATATTTATGTAACCATTGACTCAATTGGAGGGTTAGAATAGGTTAAATAGGAACTTTATGAGATGGTTATTCTTCCATTACAAAGTCCTAATTGGTTTGGGCAACACAAGTTCATCTGTCCTCCAAAAGGTGTTTTGGTGTATGGTTCTTTTGGAACTAGGGAAACATTACTTGAAAATTCAATAGCAAGAGAATAGGGGGTTGTTTCCATAAATGTAATGCTATCCAATCTAATGAGAAAATGGTTTGGGAATTCCTATAATATTGTTATGTTAGCGTACCTACCTTCATTTTGTTTGAAGCCTTACAAGCACTTTCTTGCATTTTCAATATATTTTTCTTTTACTTTTCTCTTTCATGATGATAATTTGATACCCGCTGGGTCCTTTTTGGCTTGTTCTAATAATTTTTGTTTGAGTAGATATTTTTAGGATAGTATAATATATGCCATGATTTATGATATGTATGGATTTACTTTAATTGTCATACATAATGGAAAATATATGTCTTGTGTGCTACAATTTAACGATGCGAAACAATATCACTATAGATTTATTAAAATGTTCGAGATAAACACAATGGTTGTTGATATGGAACCAATCACCTTAGAAACAAATACTCTCATTTTGGATTACTTATTGAATCCATGGGGTATCCCAAATCACAAATTTATAAGGTCTTTTATGTGACTAGATCACTAGCACTGAAAACCATCTTTACATTGGATGGTTCGACATCTTGATGATCCATATCATACTGACCACAATTTTTTTATTCATTATTGCTTTCATTGTAGCACCTCAAATAGATATCAATGGTGTTCATGCAAAGCCTATTTATGGTTCTCTTATTTATGGAAACAATATTACCTCTAATGCCATTATTCCTACCTTTGCAATAGTGAAACTTTTAGTGGCTAATATTCATAGGTTGGCTAATTTTCCATGCTTTTCCCAAAAAAAAGATTTGCCAATTTCCTTTTTTTTTTAAATTGAATCGCCCCAATTTTATAAATTTTTTCACTTAAAGAAAATAGAGTTGTGTTTTTTTTATTTGCATTTAGTCGTTACCAGTGTGGAAGAGTTGTGAAGCATCAGTGCGTCTTTGTAATATGACACACTGGTGCGTGTTATGATGATAAGCGCACCAAACTGTATAAAGTTCTTTTTTTTTTGTAGGTAAGATCATAATAAAATAACGATAATTCTAAAGTACATGAATTTATTTTCATTATTTTCTAAACTTTATTATGTTACAAAAATTTGTATTATTCTAGATTTGTTATTTTACAATTATTTGAAAATTTACAAATTTAAATATTTTAATAAAATCATTTCACATTAATACAATTAAAATTTTACAAATATTTTACATACAATTACAATTAGAATTACAATTTTACATTAATTTCAGATACATGAGCAGGGAAAATTTTAAGAACCCCGCTAAATTTATACGTATAATAAATGGGCGAATCCCCATGATACATAGGAAAAATGAAAGGCGATTTTATTAATAATATAATATGAATATATAATTTTTTTGGTGAATCTTTCACGATATTATATTATCTTGTAAAATCATGGTCAATCACCAGTACAAATGGCGAATCACTAGTACAAAATGGTGAATCGTTGTCTAGTGGAGTTCGGGGTGTTCGTTCCAATGAAGATATGGTATTTGAACCAGGAGTTGAAGGAAGCGAACCACTGAGACCAAGCATGGCACATGGTGACTCGTGAGGGAAGTAGTTCTCGTGCAGTTTGGAAAACATGTTCTTCTAGTTCTGCTAAGTGTAGTGTTGTTGCTCATGCTACTACTAGCACTAATATTGAGATTGGAGAGGAGTTTGAGGAGTCCTCGGACTCTAAGCCACATGATGTTTATGTAGCTCCTGGTGATGATCCCATGTGTAGTAGTGGTGATGAGTTTGATTAGTGATCATGAAGGTAGTAGAATATTCAAATTTAAACAGACCCATAACAAAAAATCCATGAAGAGAAAACTCTAGAAAAAATATTGTCATGCAAATCTAGATTCCATAAAATTATTAGAACTCCCTACTACTCTGCAAATAGATCCATGAGATGAATAATATGGTAAAAAAATGGGGACCGATATGTTTTATGGGAAGGAAAACTATTCATGTTCAAATTCTTTCAGATGCAGAGACTTGGTAGTTTTCAGTGAAGGAAATCTTTCTGAGCTTAGGGATTTCTTAGAACCTTTTTTAGAGAGAGAACCACAATGTATGAAGTTATATTATAATTTTATATATTATATGCATGGTAGATTTGGATGTTATAAGTGGAATAAAACACTTCAAATATTAGAAAAAGATATCACTACAAAGTTTTTCACTGTACAAAGGTTTTATCTAACATGCAGGCAACAGAGGCTTCCTTATATGACTTCAACAATAGTATCACTTGAAACAATAGATTTTATGTTATGTTGAATAAAGAATCTTTGATGTTGTAAATTCATCCAGTCAGGGCACAATTCGACTTGTAGGCTTTTCCACCCACAACAGACTCAATTGAAGGAGCCTTAGAATAACTCCCATCAACCCACACAACAGGATGATCACCTCCCTCCTTTGTAGAGCTCACACACAGAATAAATAAAGGCAGAGAGCAGCGCCACCTCAGTATGCAGATTCATGAGATCTCGAGGAGACCTATTACCTCCACCCATGAGACCCTTGCAATAGTATCTCTGTCCAGGCCCTTTTTACAATCACATAAGACACCCTCCTTCCCACTGATCCAGGTCTCTAAAAAGAGCATCCTATATGCACAAAATCAGGAATTTCCAATTTATCCAAAGTTCTCCATCAGGGGATTATTCACTTTAGCTTCAGATGGTAGGAGACGATTGATTTTGAAGCCTAGAAGATGTCTGAAACAGTAGAGTGTGAACTAGTAAAGCTAAAAACCTAGATAGTATGCACTGAAGAAAGCTAAATTTTGTATTATAATAACCTCTCCATCTAAAGGTTTTAATAGGATTATTGTTGCATGCATCCATCCAGACACTGAACAAAAATGAAGTTTGCAAACTATCCTGACTTCCAACCTTAATCATTTACTCAGATAGTCTTGTTTATCTTTGTAAATATTTGAAATGTCTATGCTAACTTTTATTAAAATTCGCATCAGTAATAGGAAATGTAAAAAAGGAAATGCTTATGCTAATATGTAATTCAAGAATAAGAGAGAATCCAATGAAGATTACATTGATATCAACTTAAATATGTGTCACCAAACACATGTTTCTTTTAGGAGACGTATGTATGTTTAGATACTTTTTTCATAAATTAAGGAAAATTCAACCTCATATAAACTGTCCTGAGTCTTGAACATTGGTTAGTATACATTCAACATTAGGCCAATAGGATGAGACCTAAAAATTTCTCCCAAAAAAAACTTGTCAGTTTTTCTACTTGCCCCATTTACTAGACAGGACCCTTAAAGAGGCTAGAAATATTGTTGACCTATATCAATCTTAAAATTTCCCCACCAAGATATTATTGCCACAGGTTTTAAACTGGTTAAAATGCTCACCAGTCATTACATATTCTGGAGCAGCATAACCATATGTTCCCATGACTTGAGTTGAAACATGGGTTTTGTCTCCCTCAGGTCCATCTTTTGCTAGTCCAAAACCAGACAGCTTGGCATTGTATTCCTGCACCAAGTACATATCTCTCCATAAAGACTTAAGAGAATCCAAAGTGTAACACTGAGCCATCTCATAATTTTGAAGTTGTAGGTACAAACCGAATCTAGCGAAATATTGCATGTTTTAAAATCTCGATAAATCACTGGTCTTTCAGCCCCTCCATGAAGAAATGCCAAACCTTTTGCTGCACCCAATGCAATTTTCATCCTGATAGACCAAGGGAGTGGCAAGGACCCTTCTACATGCATAAGGGAAGAACCATTGGACATCAAATATCTAAATATATTTTTCAAAATACAAATTTACAAATTGGGATTAAGACTCTCTAGAAGGACAAAGAATAATTATGTAGCCACTCATTGCCAAAAAATGTGAAAGCCCCATGACACTGATGCTCAAAAATGAGATTTAACCAAGGGAGGCACATATTTCCTTGTGTCCAACAGAAGTTGAAAAATCCAGACTGAGGATCCCAAAAGTTCATGAAAGAAAAACAGATCATAAAGTATTCAATAAAGCAACATAGAGTTTGTTTTGGGTACCATCATCAGCATATAGTATGCTCTTCAACCAAGATGACTTACAAATTCCATATTGGCCAGTGAATTTTTCTGCACAGAAATATTCTAAGAAGACAGTTCAATAAATCCTCACCAAAAATGGATTTTTGTTTAGAAATATACCCCACCATCTAATCACAGAACAGAAACAAACATTGAAATTTAATACCTAACAATATTGAGTGTTCCATCAAATTTGAAAATCATACATGTTATGCTAAATTAATTTGATGCCTTGGATGCAAAGACCAGCTTTTATCATACGCTTTCCATAAAAGTCAGATCCATTCAAATCTGGAAAATTTTCTGAATTCTTCACTGCTTTGAAACTTGTAGTTGAGTGTCTTTATCATTTATGTTGAATGGGTAGATCTGGTCGTTGTTTTGTCATTGTGACTGATGTAAATAAATTTTTACACCAACAAATTGCATTTGATTTAATCCAATCGCGCCTTTAAGTATCATTTTAAGCAATATGTTGTAGTATCATGTAAGTGCCTACATACTTTTCTACTTCATTACTTCTAGATACAGATCCTATGCTCAAAAAAAATTAATATCATCCTATATTTTGTAAATATGAGTTCATGCCTCCCACATTCAAATAATAGATTAAATTTGTGCATTCAGATGCCTCAGTTTCTAGCATTCAAGTAAACAAAATTCAGGTTCCTATGGTGATTATCTAAGTGGTTGTTTGGAGACAGATCTGATATATATGTCTGAAAAGTATGAATGGACCTAAACATATATGTCTTGACATATTGAAAAACAACCTCAACAATACTATAGAATGTGTATTACATGATATTCTCAACAAACATATGTTATTTAGGATGAATGTGGCAATATATTAAACATTTATTTGATCTCTTAGTGTATAATGATTGTCTAAGCATATATTATATCATTTAGAGGTGACAAACCTATTTGATCTCTCAATAAAAAGCTTGTCACACCTATAATATCTTCATGATGTAATGGGTGTGGTGTCTTTGTGACTATAGTGAATGTAACTCTTGGGACAAGATATTTACCTTCTCTCAAACTGTCTTATAATGGTAGTATTAGAATGTGTATGAAGGACAAAACTCAGATTCATGTGATGACTATCTCGACACCCATGAGATAAGCTCAATTTTTATATGATTCGACATTCATTATCAACACTTTTACATAAGTATAATATTCAACATGTAGACCTGACACTCCTGTGAGAAGAATTTACATAATAGTGGCATATCCATGGAATTTCAAGTTCTATGATGATAGACTCAGTATCTTGAAGTGGTGATTCCATCACAACATTCAAGGCATAAAAATCCAAACCAACATAATAAGCACACAATCAAACTCACACTTAAAATACATCAATGTTTAAGGTCCTAAAGGAGAATTAAAACCCCCAAAAAATATTCTTTAATAATATGGTTTGGAAGCATAAGAAGGCCTTTCTTAGAGCGGGAAATCCTCCCCTGTGTCATTGGCTTGAGAAATAATTCTCCTTTGTATCACTGCATTAAGAAACAATGCTCCTCTATGTCACTGCCTTGACAAACAATACTCATGTGTGTTGCTAAACATAATAATGATAGTGAGATGAACTTGCATTGAGCTAACTTCTAGACAAATATGTGAATGGCTGCTACCATACACCATTATTGCGCCTGCAACTATTGCCACCATTCGCAACTGCAGTTGCCACCACCACTGCTCCAAATGTTCATAGTCACTGCTCCTACACTCCTCCTACACTTCACTGCCTAAAAACACTAAGTTGATTAGCCAATATAATTTCTATTTCGCAACTCATCAAGCTCTCTTAGTAATTAAAGTCAAAGTTACTATCTTATTGATTAGTGTCATCATCACACTCAAAGGTGCCTCTAACGTCTCTGTTCAAACAAACTTAAAGTCTCTAGTCAAGCGGTGATGGAAAGTGGTAATAATAATAATAACTTACTATGATAACAATTTTCTCCTAGAAATTATTATTCAAGGACATGTTATTGTCATCAAATTTCAAGAATAAATAAATATAAACATATAACAAAAATAAAACAGCAATGTAGTTGGAGGAAGAGAATCTTCATAATTAGGTTTCTTTTATTTTAGTTTGATTTGAAATGAGTGTGAAGGAGCTAAATATCTAGGCTTTTATAAATAATAGAAGCCTAAACAAAAGATGAGGTATCCCTAATAATTTTTAATGAATTCATATTATATATCTTTAGAACAACCAGGACAGCCTTCTTTGCTATTCGATTTAGATCTATTTTGCATAGGTTGCATTCGTTTTAAACTATCAAACACAATGATACAACATATGAAACAAGGAAAGTAAATGACCTGGCCTCGGTAGTTGTGTGCTCGAAGGAAATCCAGCAAGGGCTGCATGCTTTTTTATCATGAAATAGTCTCGAGGATAAATGTCGATTCAAAAATTGAACTCCACTACCAATGGAAG
The DNA here is from genome assembly GCA_034641835.2 of Pinus albicaulis. Taxonomy (NCBI): domain Eukaryota; kingdom Viridiplantae; phylum Streptophyta; class Pinopsida; order Pinales; family Pinaceae; genus Pinus; species Pinus albicaulis. The sequence continues at coordinate 656,649,305 of CM076575.1, read as the reverse complement.
ATGGCCGTGTTGGGCGAGGAAAGGATGCATTGAAAGGTTCAAGGTCTAGCTCCAATACATAGTTATCCTTGATACTGCAAAATACAAAACTATATGATTTTCTTCTCCAAGTAAAAAGAGGAGCAAATCTATATTTTTGCACCTATGACTATGTATAGAGAATACGAAAGAGAGCAAAAATAGTTGGATTTAAAGTTTGCACCCCCTTTATACATCCACCTAAAGTGGATAGATGAATTTGCAAGTATCTAGTAACAAGGTTTATTAACTTATTTTATATTTTCTAGCACAGGAAAAAACTTTGAGAAAAGATTTAAAAATACACATAAATAGGGAATGGCTATGATCTTCAAGAACGAACTTCACAATTTGTATCAACTAACTCCACAATTTATAGAAGCTATTTAGTTATGATACTTTCAAAATATCATTTACATATGCATTCATAGCATTTCCCTTTTCTAATTTAATGGACTAGGGATCCACAATGTAGATCACTACCTTCCATTAACAAGGTGTTCCTTGAATTCCAAATATTCAGCTACAGAAAGTTGTTCGACCGCAAGTTCATCAACATTGACATGAACATAATCCCACACACCAGCCCCTAGTCGTATATCAAGAACAACCCATGGTGTAAGAATAATGGCCTCCTGCAGCATATGTTTCCATGAGCAAAAAATAACTACACACTCAATTTGTGACAAGTACAACTACACTGATTTTGAAATCTAATGCTCAAGGAAATATGTAATAATGTTTTTTTTTGTTAAAACAACAAAAATGGTTTGACTATACCTGTGTGGACCTCAACACATCTCCAAATGGCCCATCTCGGAGTTTGTGAAGTTCATCATTCTCTCCTATTATCTGTGCTAATCCATCTAATAGGTGATGAGGGTGGAAAATCTTCTTCCCCTATGCTACATATCTGCAAAATTATACAAAATAGAGCATTCTTCAAAAGATCAAGGTAATGAATAAACATCTTACCATGTCCTATGTTATATAAACTACCCATGTTGGTTACTTCAATTTAAAGAACATCAAATTAAAGAACATAAATTTCTTAATCCTTTAATCTTTCGTAAGTTCTCTTGTGGACTATGAGAATATGCAGATGTAGTGAAAAACTCTTTTTTAAGAATCAGGTTCCTCCAATAAAATAAAAGCACCAATTTTTCTCTGACATGTTTGGAGAATATAAAATCAAGGAATTTAACAGCATTGGCACAATCAATAGAAGACAAAAACGCCTATTTTACCTAGCAACAATGTAAGCCCTGATGAATGGACAAGAACAACAGTTTGCCTCAATGAGACAATGTGATGATAAAAGAAAAAGAGATGAAACTAGGATCCTGATGAGGTAAAGCCCATCATGTTGACTCCATCACTGATAAGACCCGATCTTACAAATTGGAACCTAAGTTATCCGATATGTGAATCTTACAATCTAAGACAGGGGAGTTGGTCAATTGCAGTAAAAAAATGCCCAACAAAAAAACCAAATCTCATGAGATGGTGGATAGAAAAACAGTGGGATTTTTGCCTATTACGTAGAAATCAAAGTCGAGTCTATGTTATTTACTATGAGACATCTCTAATCAACAAATATATAAATTCTTGAATCATACAGAATATAAGAACAGCAACCAAGTAAAAAATTTACCGCCCAAGAGGTGCTTCTGTAAAATTCTCCATAGATACAGCAAATAAACCACGGTAACTTGACATCCCCCTAGCTCGCCTCACCTGGCTACACCTAGATATAGCAGCAATCCTACAATTAGTGATAAAAACTACAAGTGACTACCACTATTGAGCAATTTGGGCATAACCATCTTAACCACAGTTACAACCAATATCAGCAAGGTGAATTGGTCACACCATTTTCGTCAATAGGGATAATTTCAGACAAAAACTCTTAAACCAAATTCAACATACTGTACCAGCTAACGTTACACCAAACACCCTTTAACTTCTCTTAGCGGCACTCTCACGAGATTGCAATCTGCAATGCCCCACTAAAATCATAAAACCCACCAATAATGCCGAGCACCTACAAGCCCAACATACAACCCAAATCATATTCTCAAAAACTCACAATGCACATTAAATACCAATTTGACACTTTCCATCATTGAAGAGGTTTGTCAGGAAGAGAAGTTTCAGTATAATGTTTTGAGAATCACTTTACCTCAACAAAAAGAGATCAGTTTAAGTAATGACCTAAGTGAAGACATGTGTTACTTTCACTTGGCATATTTAAGTTGAAGAAGTGAAAGGGCATCAGAATTAAGATCTCATCATTTCCACAGTAGTTTTGTTGTCAAGAAGTCTCACTGTATACAATAGCTTTATCTTATTGCAGCAATAAGCCTCAAGGTTCATCATTGCCCTGCAACAGTTGCTTAAGACTATCATTGCAGTGTTTTGATACAACACCCTTGTGACAATAACCTTTTGTATGAAAATAATTCTAAATTTTTCATGATATTCCTCCTGTGGGCCTAACTAAAGTATACCTGTGGTGAGTAAGTTCTGAAGATCATATAGTTTCGCTAAGCACAAAGATCTTCTAGAGTTTGTCGGCATGATATTACAGTCATTAACATTGTCTTAAATGAGTGGTTTGCATAACAAGGCCAACAACCTGAAGGGATCCTAAAAGGCATCAACAAGCCTAAACCTTGTGGTATACTGTTGATAGAAAGAAGCTTCAGAACAAAAAGGCATCATCACACTTAAGGTATAATTCTCATTGACACATGCAAAACAGAGAATAGTAGACAGGTTGCTTCGCATGCATTTAATCAATGTATGATACTAGCTGATCAATGTATTTTACATATAGATGAGACCTCCATGAGATTTTTTTGGATGGGGAAATAACATTATATAGGGTTAAGGCTCAATTATTTTGGGCACATACACTAGCACAAATGGCAGAGATGTTATTTGTTCTAGAGGACCGAAAGGATAATTTTGTAACCTAAGGCAGAACAATGAAGGTCCTGGTCTAATCTCCATTAGAAGAATCTGAATAGGTGGAAAATAATCTCTCTCTATACCAAACTTCTTGGGATATATATTGAAGTTCTGGGCATACTTGACATGCTCTGAAATCACTCCAAAATGTTTGAATTATGTGTTGTTTCAAGAGGACTGAAACCCATTTTATGCATAAAATAAACTCAAAGCCAATAATTATAAACTGATCCATCACTCTCCTTCATGTCATCATCTTAGAGAAAGTATTTCACTAATATTACAGTAGTATATCACATTAAATTTGGTGCTAAAGAACCTTTATTCTAGGCATATATATAGAAAATAATATTTTTAAGACTATAAGAAGTGACATCAGTCACCATAAGACCACCTCCTAAGCATAAGTATATTAAAAGGATTTAATCATAGGAACTGATATTCCCCATATTATTTCTAAGCATAAAGGATACCGAGAGCGAAGGCTCACCAGGCTTATCATATAGCTACAGTGACCTTAGAAGATACAATTTGTAGTATTATTTCTATGTAGACTTTCAATGTCAAGATTGGTATATATGTATACGCAACTCAAACTAATACAATTCAGTGAGCCAAGAAAAGTTGCAAGTGTCTCTCTTGAAGGTCTTTACAAGTAATTTTTTATGAAAGCATTTGATATCTTAAGACATGTGCACCACATAACCAGATAGGAAGGATGTCTACTGTTAGAATTCTTCACATGACATTAATAAAAGGCACTATACCCCTTGAAGACAGTTTTTATGATCATGATAGTTTTTAAATTAGAATAAATAATTAAATGTCTTGGGTCCAAACCCACATCTTTGGGTCAAAACTCCAACTACTTGGGTAACTTGCGCAACCAACTCCTTTTGGTAGGTTTTCACCTCTCAAAAATTCCTTTGAGCTACCCAAATTCCAACATAGTCCACCAAGCAACAAGCAGGTAATGATGTTATCCCTTGGCCATATAGTCTCAAGCTTCCCTAACTTCCGATAGATGGGTGGACCCACTCTAGCTTCTTAGTGTCAATCCCCATATCTTGGCTTAGAACCCTATCCATATCCAACCATGTATGACATCCTCATAGGATTATCTCCCAATATGTAATAAACCTTCATCTACACAAAAAATATTTAGATCCTGCATACATTAATAACTTTTTGAAATAATACAAAAATTAAGCATTGGGCTATTATGAATCTATACCTGGTGTTTTTCAAGTGCTCTTAGCCTGTGAGGAGTGACTATCACTGTCCCACCACAAGTTACTACTTGTTTGGAGGAGCTCACGTATTTTTCATATGTCAAGAGCAAAAAGGAAGAAGATGTAACATATTTCAAATTATTATCCTGCAATGTGTAAGATGATGTGGTTCCTTTGGTTCCACCAACATTGGTGGCATGGTTAGCTATTTGTGAAACCAGCATTCTAATCTCCTTAGCATTATGATCAACTGCCACTGTTCTTCCCAGGTCAGCGAATTTAGCTCCGCCTTGGCATCAAAAGTGTAATTGCATAAAAGGAATGTCAGTCTCATGCCAATAGGTTTCCTACGATGAATGCACAGGAACCTAGTACATAGACCATTTTTCTCTTCGCTTAGCTACCCAGGGCTTATTTCCCTTTCCAAATATCAATAATTCTTTTCCAAGAAAAATCTATAATAAGAAAAATATTTTACTATATTCTAAAAGGTGAAGATGTCGAAATCATGCCACAAAGTGAAAGAAAATAAAATATCTTTCCTCAAACCACCAAATATATAAAGAAAACAATAATGATTATAATAATAAAACTAGATCTATCGATCTATGCATGATATGAGACCCATAAGCATTCAAGGGACTAAAAATATATGACCAAAACAAACCAAAAATTTCAAACTCAACAAAATCCTCTAAACAAGCAATAAACATACCACTAAAATTTTCAAAGATATCAAAGCTAGACATCAACACAATTTCATGTACTTGAATAAGCCCATTGTTGCTTAGCGTTAGACTTCTTAAATTAGTTATTTATCATTTAATACTAGGACACTATCTATGTGAAAATAAATAGGTCCCAACTTCAACAAGTCCGACTTCATTTCCAATCAAATATAAAAACCAGCTTCATTTGTAATACCAATATAAAATCACATTTTCCAAATATCAGTAATTATTTTCCAAGAAAATATAAAACTGGAAACTCAAAAAAATTCCCCAAACACAAGCAACATATATACCATTAAAATTTTCCAAGATTTTAGAGCTAGACATCAAGGTAGTTTCATGTACTTGAATGAGCCCATTGATGCTTGCGTTAGTCTTGTTAAATTAGTTATTTATCATTTAATACTAGTCAGACACTATCTATGTGAAAAGAAATACGTCCCGGAATCATCAAATCCAGCTTCATTTCCTGTCACAAATAAGAAACAAACAATGTAAGGATTAAATATGAAACATCAATCTTAAAATAACACGCATGAAAGAAATGTAGCTGCAATGTTATAATGAAAAATACAAAATATAGAACCCATTGTTACCTGAATTTGACGTATAGTAATCTTGCATGATCAACGGAACATGTATACCAAAATAAGAGTCCTAGGGTATTTCAATTTCCCAGTACTCATCTTGGTCATCTTTTTCTACATTGTAAACATGATCTTCTCCAGATGTACTGTCATTATGAGCCTCCAAAACATTATGTTCTGTATCAAGTTCATTAGATAAATTTGTTATATTGTTTTCTCCCCTTCTATCACAATTTGATCGCCAAAGCGTTAGTGCTCTTTCATTTGGAAAATTTTTAACGTCATACTTTGTTACATATAATCTTAAACATGTATCCACATGTTTATCAAGATTGTTCCTAAAATTTGACTTCAATAATGATAGTGCACTAAACATTCTCTCATCCTCCACTGATCCCAAAATCATGGTTTGACACAAATCTGCTAATTTGAAATATTCTGATATGTTTTCTTGCAGGTATTGGCTAGCACTTAAAGTATTCCATAATCTTGTTATAGCGCCGTTTTCATTAGGATTCTCCAAAAAAGGATATTTCTTCCACATTTTTTCGGCAAAGCGTCCACCTCGTTGATACAATTTTGATGAATCTAAAATACCTTCAATCTGTTCTCCATGTATCGAGACTTTCTTGCAAAAGTTGTCTACTAAACATTTTAATCTCTTTTGAAAATCAGCTTTTAAATTTCTTGGACATTGACAATTGTTCCAATATTGAGGGTATACCACACACATGGCCTCCAACAATTCATCTCGAGGAAATCGTTCTCTTATCTCTAATGATAGTGATCTTGCAATTTCTATCAAATTTTGTCTCACTGAGATCACAATATTATCAAATTGGTCTCTTGACATGGGGCAATCTTTGGTGATTCATCCTGTCTTACTAATATAATGAAAGGGGACCATATACCCACGCACTGTGATACATAGTTTCCCTTTTTCATCAAACATCAAAAAAATTTCAGTATTTTCTATATTGATGATCTTAGTCCAACTTGTAAACTTTGGACCAGTAAAAGAGTCTGGCATCATATACAAATTATCCAATGCAAGGCATGCTGACTTTCTCGCATTTGTGTATTCGGCAATATACATTGTGCGATTCTGAGACATTTTCACGAGGACATTCATTTCATGTAGCATAGGAAGAATTCCAACCAATGTCAATAATGTTTCTATATCAGTTAGTCGAAAAAGAAGATCTTGAGCTTTGTCTACATTGTAGAGATTTTCATACATCAACCCTACCAAAGATTTGAACTCACTAAATAGTCTTTGAGCTGGTCCATTTAATGAGATCCATCTTGTATCAACATCTTTCAGTAGTTTTTTTCCATCCGTAACACCATCTGCAAATTGTTGAAACTCTAAATATCGTTTGGGACTATGAGAAAAGTATGCATGAGTCTCACGTACAAGATCTTCAACTTTTGAAACTAATGGAAACTTGCTTACTATTTTAAATGCAAGATTCATCCTATGAGCCATACGATGAATATTAATCATATATGGCGAAGCTGATAGTTGTAGTCGAACACAAAGACCATTCCTTTGTCCTTGCATTACCGATGCTCCATCTGCTCCAACACATACCAACTTTTTTGCAATCATTAAATGATCCATACCACTTTCCTTCAAAGTATTAAGAACAAGTTCATAAATATTTCCAACTGTAGAAGTCTCTCTCATCTTTTTAATCCCAAGTAGATAGGAATGCCTAATATGGTCATTAACCATATAAATGCTCATGCAGATCCATGAAGTATTATCAATAGTCGTAACTTCATCCAAAGACAATGCCAAAAATCTAGCATTTTCAATCTCTTGTTTCAAATCATCATTTCTACTTGAGTTAGAAATCTTGCCCATTCCCAAGCACTAGTTACGAACCAATGAGAAGATGGAAAGTTTGGCACATGAAGAAAAGATAGAAATTTCAATTGATCTGGATAATCTATCATAGGACGACCTTTACATAAGATGTGAAATACAATGCTCAATTGTATCGTCTTGGATAACAAACTTATTTCCATCGTCTTTTCAAATTGAGATATGATGGTTCCTCCACTTGCCTCAAGTTTCTTCTTACTTATTAAATATTTTTTGTATTCTTCCACACATTGGATATGTCGAAATTCCTCCAAAGATTTCCATCTGACAATAAATTTCTCTTTACCATTTACAATGTTCTTTTCATAAACCTTTCCTGCATGCTTTTGTAATGTATCTAGCTTCATCTGAAATTTCACTACCTTGCAACTTTTCCAACTACACGCAATACATTTAACTTCTCGTAAATCCTCATTTGTAGGAGGTATTTCTTCAATAAATGGAAAACTTGAGACCCAATCATCTTGGAATTTTCTCCCTACGGTCCATTGCCCTTTTTTCCTTTTCCATGAATGGTTTGTGTCACCTTCCAAGGAAATATCTTTAACATTTTCATCACCAATTTCTGTTGAAACTGCATTTATCTCACCCTGATCACTTGAGGAACCTATTATTTCATCCATCATATGGATATCAGATGCATTTTCACAAGAGTTAACATCTCTCTCAATAACATATTGTTCAAAGTAGCTTGAAGCATGAAGAGAATGTGTATTCTTGGATTGAGACTTTTTAAAGTATGATAATACATCAATTTTCCTTGATAGTTTCTTCCCAGAATTAGCTTTTGACATCTCACTAAATATTCCAGAAGTAAAATTTCAAATCGATCTAGAAACCTGCATCAATAGTTTCCAAGAGTTGAGAATTACTAGATTTGTAAGTAGCTTTCAAATTAAAATAAGTGTAATGTTCACAAAAACCATTATGAAATTTTTTATTAAATGTTGTGCCAAGGCCCAAGCCCAAAAGAAAAAATAAATAATTATGCACAAAACAATAACATCATGAGTCATCATCTATAAAACAAAGAACATCATTCAAATGTAAAATATATAAAAAATTCCACTAAATTAATTCATATCTCCAAATCACCTAAAGAACACTTGAAAGCTTTAAACAAAACAACAAAATATTACAATAACTTTAATTATCCTTTGCAAAACACCTCTCCCTTAAGTTGTAAAGAATCGGTTATAAGAATTTGAAACATATCCTCTATCATTTTCCATGATAAAAGTGAGGAAGGAACTAGTCAGTTACTAGTGATTCTTTTACTTATCTTTCCCTTGATGAATTGGTTATAGGAAGTTGAAACATATCCTCTGTCATTTTCCGTGATAAAAGTGAGGAGGAAGGAAACTAGTCAGAGTTACTAGTGACATTTACACCCTCCATAGAGAAGATGGAGGGCTTGGGCTAATTAACAGCCATGCTCCAAGGACGGTTTTAGCACTAAATGGCTTGCAAGGACAAATGAAGGAGAAGCTCCTTATGAGGTAGTTGTCAAGCATTGGCTAGAAACAACTTCACATATACACAACATCCAAGTCCCTAATGATTTATGATTTAATCATAGGTGCAAATTCCTTTAATTTGACTAGATGAACAATTGTCAAAACAATTTGGAATCATTGCAAGTAATATTTCATGAGCTTGACGAGGAGCTATGGATTTTTAAGAGTGTTCTTACACTAAGACACCAAGTGGGCCACATTTCTATATGGGCCAATAATTTGGATTTACATGCATGGAGAAAGCATGGGCAAAATAAATTGCAAGCGTTAAATCATCTAATGGGTTTAATCAGCGGAATGGACCCTTTGCAGGGTAAATCAATGGAATGGTATCTTTACACATGTTTAATCAATAGAATGGACCCTTTATATAGGTTTAATAAGTGAAATGGAAAAAAAACCAACATTTTCTTAACCATTAGGACCATTGAAGACCTGATTTCAGAATAGGACCTTTTTAATGGAAAATTCAATTAGAGCAATACAGAGCTAGGGCTAGGGTTCATTCTGGAAAGACTTGATAGGTTTCTCTTATAAAACTCCTTTTTCTCTGAGTAATTCTAAATTCTGCAATTATCCCAAGTGCACTATCCAATCACAAGACGATTCTTCTCTAAGTATCAAACTCTCAAGCACTTGGTCCAGGTCATTTAAAATATAGCCCTGTATGGTTCTCACAGCCAGACTTTAAAGAAATAGTGAGAAATTTTGGATCTCTCCTAGTTCATGGCTTTGCCTCCTACATTTGGGAGAAAAAAATAAAGAGATTAAAATTGAAATGAAAGAATGAGCTAAATCCCACAAGGAAGATCATCCCATTCCAGAAAGACGGGAATCCTTGAAGAATTCAAGTACCAAATTGAAGAATAAGAGCTCTTTGAACAGACTCAGGCAAGGGGAAAAGGAAGTGCTAAACTATTCAAATCTCAAATCGTCGAAGAAGAAATCTGGAGATTGAAATCGATCCTGTGGCTGAAAGCAAGGAACAGGAGCATTAAATTTTTCCATTACCAAGAACACTCAAGAAGAAATTAAAATTTCATCTCTGAGGTAACTCTTAGACAGATTGAAAACAGATGGTTTAATGAAATCAAAGTAGCAGCCTTCTCTCACTTTAGGAACCTGTTTTCATAATAAGAGTAGATACTAGAAGTGCTTGGGAGGAAATGTTGGACAGGATCCATGTCTTTTACAAGAACTGGATAATGAGAAACTCCTAGGACCCATATGAAGCAAGGAAGTCCAAGAAATGGTATGGAATATGAAACTTAACAAAGTCCCTAGTCCAGAGTCCAAACAAGTTCTCAACACATTTTTAGTAAGCATGGAAATATATCAATAGGGACCTCTTAAGCTATGTGGAAGAATCAAGGAAGTAATGTAGATTTAAAGAACAAATAAATTCCTTCTACTTCACCCTCATCCCTAACGTCAGAAACTAAAAGATTCTAGGTAAGACTACCTTAAAACCTTTTCTAGATTTAAACCATTGATGCAATGTGTTAACACAGAGAAACAAACTTGCTTTGTTTAGGGCAGACTTATCTGTGAAAGCAGCATAAGAGTTCAGGAAGCTGCTCACAGTAGCCACCCATCTGGAAAGAATTACATGAGTCATAAAACTCGATATAGTGAATGCCTTGGATAAAGTGAGGTATAATTTCTTATTCTCAGCTATGAAGAAATTTGGCTTTGCTGAGAACTTCATTATGTGGGCCAAGGCCTACATAGGACCCTGAGTTAAAACTATGGTCAACAGGAGGACAATGTCTTTCTTGAATCTTCAAGGCCACCAAGGGCCTTAGATAAGGATATCACATCTACCCTTCCTTGTTCACTATAATGGCATAGTGCTATAGGAGTTTGTTATCCTTATATAATGAAGAAAGCGCTTGACAATGAATTAATCGTATCTATAGCAAGAGTTATATTATTTGCATTTTGAGCTTATCCTACCTTTCTAAAATTAATGCTCCTAGTTGGGTCTCATATACATCAAAGGACCACCTACATTGGTTCAAGACATTTCACTGTATAGACGAGGAACTTCGAAGACTCGAACTTGAACACTTGTAAAATCCTGGACTAATTTATGTCAATTACGTAGTTGTTGTAGATGCCTCTCTGGAGAAACTCTTAGCCTACCTACCCTTGGGATGAAAATAATTTTCAGTTCAACAATCATCAGTCTAAAATGTTCTTCTACCCACCCAGATATTAGGGGTTGCACAATCAAATAGGTCTATGTTTTAGTAGTTTTCAACTGTCTTGGACACGTGCTCAAGTTGTTTTTGTCAACATAGACACACTTTGGCTATATTTTCTATGGCCAATCATCTGTTCCATCCAGACTTGACCATGTCAAAATTGAGAATAGATCATTATTTTGTTTGACAAAGAAATCATCCGTCTACTTCCATTTTTTCCCTTTCTGGATTAGTTTCTCCTTATTAATTCTAGTGAAAGATTTATTTTTCTATGTCAAATGTGATGGGAAAACTGGCATAAGCTTCTGAAGCAAAACAGGTTGCAAATTTTGCCTCAATGTATAAATCTTTCCCTACATCTCAATTTCAAAGAATATTATATTCTCTATAATAATGTGGAAAATTTTTCCAAAAGATTGGAATATATTTATTTTTTCTAATTTTCCCATCCCAAGAAATAACCCAAACAAATCGCAAGTTTTTCTAAGTTCTGAAAAAATCACAATTTCAAAAAAAACAGTGGAGTATTTAATCAGTGCCAATAAATCTTTCATGGATTTCCTTGCTTGGGTAGATGTCAAGTATGAGCAGGAGTGGCTGGCAGTAGAGGTTGTCCTTAACCAGCCACTACAGGATGGACAAAGTCTTGTACTAGACTCAGTACCCACCACTATGTTTGACTCCAGCCACAGAACCTTCCACTACTAGAGGATGACCCAATATATATGCCCACTAAAGGAACAGAGGCATTGATAGTAGATACTAGATTATTTTGCATCTTACACCATTTATATATGTATATTCTTTGAATTAATGACTAACAAGTATTTTTAAATCACTAATACTCTAACTTTTCTCATGAATTACTCTTAATACATTCCCAAGGAGAAGAAACTCTTTTCTGAGCTAGATCAACAAAATATTTTATTATTCCATGGCATTCTCTGGAACACCAATAATTTCATGGGGGGTGTACAATTAAGATATTTTTTTTCTTTTATATCCAACCAAGTGGATTGGGTTGTATCTCACAAGGTTGTAAGGAATAATTTCAACAAAAATTTGTGGATAAGAGGAGAACACTCCATGCCCTTACAAGTTATTCAAATTTATAAGAGTTGGATATCCTCTCCCCCATAAGTAGCCTTTGAATTAAGGAATAAAAATGAGGTTGTCACCCAATGTCTATATTATATCAATCTACTTGGGGAACCTGCTGAGGAAGGGTGTAATATAAGGTGGAAATAGGCTAAGGGACATTAAAAAGAGGGACCCATTTAGCCCTAGCAACCTGCAGTTTTCCGTAAAAAGAGTATAGAATTATGTCATATGCATGGGGGAATGCAAAGATACTTGGTTGGGTTGAAATTTCATTATCTAATGATATGGTCTCTGAACATGTCCTATAATAGGGACTTCAAACAGACTAATAAAAAAGAGGTCGCCTACCATATTACCATAAAACAGAAAGGGGGATATCTCCTTCCATATGAAGCAAGGAAATTAGATTTTAGTATAAACAAATTCCATGGGAGCCATGTTCTCTCTAACTACAAATGAATGATGATTTCATAAGGAACATGCAATAGTTTTGGAAGGGGGAAGATGGGTGTCCAAATTGGCATGTTTTCAACACCCATTTATAACCTTTTTGATACCATTCTTACACTTCCCATCATCTATTTATGTACTCTTTATCCCATATCACCTCATTCCTGGTGTAGGTATGCCTGTTCTCTTTTTCTACCACTTTATGCTTATTCTTATATATTGCTTTGTGCAAACGATATTTTTCATAATAATATTGGTAGACAAGATCAAAAGGGCATTGTTGCAACTCCTTTGTGTAGCTGAAACTACTCCATGATGTTGCAATTTCAGTTGAGACTTCACAAGAGATGCTACAACTACAGTGTACACGTGATATGATCAACAGAGTGCTACAACTCTCTTCCATTTTTCCATTGAACGTTTCCATAGTGTTGCAACTCTAGCTTGACCATTAGAATGGGTATTACAACTCAACCAAGACAACGATACCACTACAACTCATGGGTACCCTAACTTTGGGTTGCCACAATTCCTATTACCACAACTCTGGTCACCACAACTCTTATTTCCATGGACTGCAACCTTTATTGCTACAACTCTGGCACATCACGACATATCAATGGTCAAATTCTCCATTTATACAACCAACATGTGTTTTTCATAGTGGAAAGAAATGAATGAAAGTGGAGGACCAATCAGGAAAGGAGTTGAAAATTCCAACAACACTCAGCTGATGTGAGTCACAGCAATTTTGTTTGACAAAGAAATCATCTGTCTACTTCCATTTTTTCCCTTTTTGGATTAGTTTCTCCTTGTTAATTCTAGTGAAATATTTTTTTTTCTATGTCAAATGTGATGGGAAAACTGGTATAAGCTTCTGAAGCAAAACAGAATGCAAAATTTGCTTCAATGTATAATTATTTCCCTGCATCTCAATGTCAATGAACATTATATTCTCTATAATAATGTGGAAAATTTTGCCAAAATATTGGAATATATTTATTTTTTCTGATTTTCCCATCCCAAGAAATAACCCAAACAAATCACAAGTTTTTTGAGTTCTGAAAAAATCACAATTTCAAAAAAAACACTAGAGTATTTAATCAGTGCCAATAAATCTTTCATGGATTTCCTTGCTTGGGTAAATATCAACTATGAGCAGGAGTGGCTGGCAGTAGAGGATGTCCTTAACCAGCCACTACAGGATGGACAAAGTCCTGTACTAGAATCAGTACCCACCACTATGTTTGACTCCAGCCACAAAACCTTCCACTACTAGAGGATGACCCAATATATATGCCCACTAAAGGAACAGAGGCATTGATAGTAGATACTAGATCATTTTTCATCTTACACCTTTTATATATGTATCTTCTTTGAATTAATGACTAACAAGTATTTTGAAATCACTAATACTCTAACTTTTCTCATGACTTACTCTTAGAACATTCCCAAGGAGAAGAACCTCTTTTCTGAGCTAGATCAACATAATATTTTATTATTCCATGGCATTCTCTGGAACACCAATAATTTCATGGGGGATGTACAATTAAGATATTTTTTTTCTTTTATATCCAACCAAGTGGATTGGGTTGTATCTCACAAGGTTGCAGGGAATAATTTCAATAACAATTTGTGGATAAGAGGAGAACACTCCAATTCCCTTACAAGTTATTCAAATTTATAAGAGTTGGATATCCTCTCCCCCACAAGTAGCCTTTGCATTTAGGAATAAAAATGAGGTTGTCACCCAATGTCTATATTATATCAATCTACTTGGGGAACCTGCTAAGGAAGGGTGTAAAATAAGGTGGAAATAGGCCAAGGGAAATTAAAAAGAGGGACCCATTTAGCCCTAGCAACCTGCAGATTTCCCTAAAAAGAGTATAGAATTATGTCATATGCATGGGGGAATGCAAAGATACTTGGTTGGGTTGAAATTTCATTATCTAATGATATGGTCTCTAAACATTTCCTATAATAGGGACTTCAAACAGACTAATAAAAAATAGGTCGCCTACCATATTACCATACAACAGAAAGGGGGATATCTCCTTCCATATGAAGCAAGGAAATTAGATTTTAGTATAAAAAAATTCCATGGGAGCCATGTTGTCTCTAACTACAAATGAATGATGATTTAATAAGGAACATGCAATAGTTTTGGAAGGGGGAAAATGGGTGTCAAAATTGGCATGTTTTCAACACCCGTTTATAACATTTTTGATACATTACACTTCCCATCATCTATTTATGTACTCTTTATCCCATATCACCTCATTCCTGGTGTAGGTATGTCTATTCTCTTTTTCTACCACTTTTATGCTTATTCTTATATATTGTTTTGTGCAAACGTTATTTTTCATAATAATATTGGTAGACAAGATCAAAAGGGCATTGTTGCAACTCCTTTTTGTGGTTGAAACTCCTTCATTATGTTGCAATTTCAGTTGAGACTTCACAAGAGATGCTACAACTACAGTGTACACATGCTACAATCAGCAGAGTGCTACAACTCTCTTCCATTTTTCCATTGAAAGTTTCCATAGTGTTGCAACCCTGGCTTGACCATTAGAAGGGGTATTACAACTCAACCAAGACAACGATACCACTACAACTCATGGGTGCCCTAACTTTGGGTTGTTACAATTCCTATTTCCGCAACTCTAGTCACCACAACTCTTTTCCCACGGACCACAGCCTTTGTTGCTAAAACTCTGGCACATCACGACATCTCAATGGTCAAATTCTCCATTTGTACAACCAACATGTGTTTTTCATAGTGGAAAGAAATGAAGGAAAGTGGAGGACCAATCAGAAAAGGAATTGAAAATTCCAACAACACTCAGCTGATGTGAGTCACAACAATTTTGTTTGACAAAGCAATCATCCATCTACTTCCATTTTTTCCCTTTCGGGATTAGTTTCTGCTTGTTAATTCTAGTGAAAGATTTATTTTTCTATGTCAAATGTGATGGGAAAACTGGTATAAGCTTTTGAAGCAAAACGGGTTGCAAATTTTTCCTCAATGTATAATATTTTCCCTACATCTCAATGTCAATGAATATTATATTCTCTATAATAATGCGGAAAATTTTTCCAAAAGATTGGAATATATTTATTTTTTCTGATTTTCCCATCCCAAGAAATAACCCAAACAAATAGCAAGTTTTTTGAGTTCTGAAAAAATCACAATTTCAAAAAAGGCACTAGAGTATTTAATCAGTGCCAATAAATCTTTCATGGATTTCCTTGCTTGGGTAGATGTCAAGTATGAGTAGGAGTGGCTGGCAGTAGAGGATGTCCTTAACTAGCCACTACAGGATGGACAAAGTCCTGTACTAGACTCAGTACCCACCATTATGTTTGACTCCAGCCATAGAACCTTCCACTACTAGAGGATGACCCAATATATATGCCCACTAAAGGAACAGAGGCATTGATAGTAGATACTAGATCATTTTGCATCTTACACCATTTATATATGTATCTTCTTTGAATTAATGACTAACAAGTATTTTGAAATCAATAATACTCTAACTTTTCTCATGACTTTCTCTTAGTACATTCCCAAGGAGAAGAACCTCTTTTTTGAGCTAGATCAACATAATATTTTATTATTCCATGGCATTCTCTCGAACACCTATAATTTCATTGGGGATGTACAATTAAGACATTTTGTTTCTTTTATATCCAACCAAGTGGATTGGGTTGTATCTCACAAGGTTGCAAGGAATAATTTCAACAACAATTTGTGGATAAGAGGAGAACACTCCATGCCCTTACAAGTTATTCAAATTTATAAGAGTTGGATATCCTCTCCCCCACAAGTAGCCTTTGCATTTAGGAATAAAAATGAGGTTGTCACCCAATGTCTATATTATATCAATCTACTTGGGGAACCCACTAAGGAAGGGTGTAAAATAAGGTTGAAATAGGCCAAGGGACATTAAAAGGAGGGACCCATTTAGCCCTAGCAACCTGTAGATTTCCCTAAAAAGAGTATAGAATTATGTCATATGCATGGGGGAATGCAAAGATACTTGGTTGGGTTGAAATTTCATTATCTAATGATATGGTCTCTGAACATGTCCTATAATAGGGACTTCAAACAGACTAATAAAAAAGAGGTCGCCTACCATATCACCATACAACAGAAAGAGGGATATCTCCTTTCGTATGAAGCAAGGAAATTAGATTTTAGTATAAACAAATTCCATGGGAGCCATGTTCTCTCTAACTACAAATGAATGATGATTTCATAAGGAACATGCAATAGTTTTGGAAGGGGGAAGATGGGTGTCCAAATTGGCATGTTTTCAACACCCGTTTATAACCTTTTTGATACCATTATTACACTTCCCATCATCTATTTATGTACTCTTTATCCCATATCACCTCATTCCTAGTGTAGGTATGCATGTTCTCTTTTTTTACCACTTTTATGCTTATTCTTATATATTGTTTTGTGCAAACGTTATTTTTCATAATAATATTGGTAGAAAAGATCAAAATGGCATTGTTGCAACTCCTTTGTGTGGTTGAAACTCCTCCATGATGTTGCAATTTCAGTTGAGACTTCACAAGAGATGCTACAACTACAGTGTACACATGCTACGATCAGCAGAGTGTTACAACTCTCTTCCATTTTTCCATTAAACGTTTCCATAGTTTTGCAACTCTGGCTTGACCATTAGAAGGGGTATTACAACTCAACCAAGACAACAATACCACTACAACTCATGGGTGCCCTAAATTTTGGTTGTTTCAATTCCTATTACCGCAACTCTGGTCACCGCAACTCTTATTTCCATGGACCACAACCTTTGTTGCTACAACTCTGGCACATCACGACATCTCAATCGTCAAATTATCCATTTGTACAACCAACATGTGTTTTTAATAGTGGAAAGAAATGAAGGAAAGTGGAGGACCAATCAGGAAAGGAATTGAAAATTCCAACAACACTCAGCTAATGTGAGTCACCTTTTCCTAAAAGCATACCAATTTTGAACATCTCATTGTAACAGGATGTGTGACTGTGTCACTTGATTCACTTAGTTGGCCATCCACGATAGAATTTAGTGTAGACATTTGCATATTTGTCTAAATACTTGATTTTCTTCAAAGTCTAAGATGAGACATTATTGTCATTTGTTAGAGGTTAGCAACAAAAGCATTAAGCAGAGGCTATAACAAGATTATGTGAAAGTGAGAAAGAACACCCATCATGAAGCATCAAGTAATATCATCCACAACATCAAGTTTCAACATCACTAACATCACTGTGTGAGGATATCAACTATGTAATTTGGACTGTCAAACTACAATTGTATAACTGCCATCATTGCCAGATTGTACATGCCATTTACAAAATGTCAAGGAAGTAGGTAGTGGGAGACCCATGTATTAGTGAAGGAGAGTGTGAAATGATGAATGGAGAGAGTCAAGTTCTAACAGTTTGGGTTAAAAATGCCAAATTTTTGTAGAGGGCATAACTGCAGAATTAAATGAAGCAGATTGCAATACTTGGCAATTAGGGTTGCTGACCATTTCGAGGTTCAACAAAAAGGAGAGGAAATTTATAATCAGTAGGAAAATCAAGCTGACTCCTGCACCCTATCCTTTTGGGGAAAGGAATCAATCTCAAAGAGATAAGTCTCACTAAAATTTTGTAAGCCATCCTGTAAAGATAAAGCTAACACTTTTTGACTAATATATTAATTTCAAAACCTGAAAATCACACTTACCTCCGGAATTGTTCTCAGAGAAAGCCTTTCATAAGAGATCAATTGAAATCCTACTGAATTTAAACTGCATCAAGGGAACATTTGCACTCTTCACACATTGAACCTCTGAAACTTCTTGTGTGTTCTTCGGCATTCACCACTGACTAGCACAGAGCACCCGCATTCACCGCACTTGGACTCGCTGAACTTTGAAGCAACCACCAGTTTCAGAGCGCTGTTAGACTGGCCAAAGCAATCACGGCACACTTGTGACTTGAAGCATTACGACTCAGAAAATTTATAAAAAAAATATAATTACAGTTGCAAGTTGTAACCCAAGGGCCAACACCACTGCCCAAACTCCTCCTCGCGTCGTGGGTTTATCTCCATGGCACCCGGGATTTGGGAAATGGACTATCTTGAGACTTGGACCTTGGTACTCTAGTTGCCCTCGTAAATGTGTGCACTGTGCAACTAAACCTGAGCCTGTCATCGGTCAATGGAAAATGTGTCCAGATCTCCATCGATCTCCACCTCCATCAATCTGGTAGGTTTTCACACAACTTCCAAGCCCCTTCCGAGCCCCAACCACTTCGCCGACCCGATAAATCCAGCGAAATTTTTATTGCACCTCTAACTTCCAAGCCCCAACCAGTCAAAAAATGGGGCAAATCACTCCAACACCTCCCTCCGACCCAGTAAATCCAGGCGAATGCCATTGCAATCTGCTCCAAACAAAGAAAATCGGGAGCGAATGTCATTGAAATCTGCTCCAACCAAAGACAATCAGGAGAGAATTTCATTTTTTCAGTTTTATGGGCATTTATTTTGGTGGGCTAATATTTAATAATTAATTATTTTTAAAATAATTATAGGGCTAACTTTAAAAAACTATAGAAAATGGGTTTTATATAAAAAATTCGCCCTATCAAAATTTAAAACCCCTTAAAATTCACCTTTGGGCTAAAATTCGCCCTTAAAATTTTCCCTGTTCATGAACTACAAGCCGCAAAGAGAAGATACATGATATTTTGAGTTTAATAATAGAAGCAGGGAATAAATTATAACCTTTGCAAAAAAAATTAAAAACATTACAAAATTATTTTCAAATTAGGCATACTTGTTGTTGTTGTTGAACTTGTTGTCTCACTTTCTTTTCCTTCAGCATATTGGGTTCAAATCCAACGCACATGATCTTAGTCATCAATGCAGAGAGGAACTATTCCTCACGCATTTGCTTGCTAACAGTGACAAATGTTAATATGTGAAATGAGGACTTAATACCAAAAATATCATTTAACATGGTAGATTAGGGGTAGAATTTATCTCAAACCCAATGATATGCAACATGAATAGGCATATGCGAAAAAAAAATTCTACATAAAAGAATGAAAATTTAAAAATGGGAATCCAACAAAGAATTTTCATAGCATGCAAAAATATTAGAAACTCGAGCATGAAAAAATAGGATAGTTGTAAATGATTACCTCTTGTGTGTGTCTACTATTTGTCACAGACTTGTTGTCATTGTTTTCCAAGATAATAGGCTTGTTGTCATTGTTTACTAAGATAATTTGGGGAAACTCTGAATTTGGAATATCCTTTATCATGTTCCACTTTACAGGGAAAAAACAACTCCACTTGTCTTGCTGCCAGAAATCCATGCTCTTGTCAAAATATACACTACCAACTATCTCCGCCACACCACAGAATTGACCACTTGCATTGACCTGAATAATGCTATTAGCCTTGAAGGAAAAATAACATGAGACAGTAATAAAATCTACTGATATAATATAACCGTAATTCATATCTACATACCTCGGACTCATCAATTGAATATAGAATATCATCAATCTTGAGGTTTTCCATTAATTCCACCACCTCTGAAGAAAACTAAACCTGAGGAATAACATTTCACTGTCCATCCATAAGTTCAACAGTCATTAACCATATTGAAGAAAAAATAAGAGAAGAGTGATGCATCAGACCCTTCGAACTTATGCATCCAAATAAGGACATATCTCATCACCGTCGATCAAAAAAATACTAAAACCCTTAGTAGAAAATTGATTTATAACTACAAAGACCAATTCTATAAATATATGAAACCACCTAGAAGACACAGACCTAAATCACTCCCTACTTTTATATAAAAAAAAATCATTTAATAAAAACGTTGAAAAGGGGACAAATATTGTGGCATGTGTGCTAACCCATGAAGATTTAACAACCAATGATCTATAAAATGAAAAAAACCCAAAATAAAAAGAACAAGGATGTCTTAAAAATAAAAATGATATGTTGTTTCCTCCTTTACTTTCTTCAACTCTACAGCAAAACTAGACTACTTCCACTCCTGCTCTGGCTCCCCTGTCGCAGCACAGGTCGACGACCACGCCTAGCCGCTCAAAGGTTCTAGGATCAATTCTCAACCCCTTAGCTTAAAAATAAATAAAAACCTAGCACTGTGTGAGCTACTTTGAAAAACCCTAAGAATGATTGAGATTTTGGGGTGTTGGGGTAGCATCGGATGTGCTCTAGCTCCCAAACTTTGTGGAGAGACTAGAGTACATAAGACCTCCAAGACCTGGAGAGCGTTTTAATAAATTTCATCGTGTTTAAGAGATATTTAATTAATTAATCCTTTTAATTAAGGACCCTAAGTCTAACTTAGGAAAATTAAAAGATTAAAGGTAATTAAATTAAACAATGATAAGAATGACTTAAGTGACGTGGATCAAGCATATTCTAATATTAGCCGTCGATTCAAGATTAGATCATGGTAATTGATGTTTGAATGAGAAAAGTATAAGAAGAGGGCTTGGGGTCAGTTGGAGAACACAAAAACTAGCAGAGCACTAAAGCTAAGCTGGAATTCTAGGGCGTGGTTTGCTAAGAGTTGTAGAAGTGTTTCAGCTGCAGAGAGGGGCAGCATTGGCGACAGAGATGGTCTAGTCCCAAGCCAAGAGTACAACAATGGTAGATCAGCATTATACCGAGGGAGCTCAGAGGCATCAAGAGATATGTAGGGCTGATGCATTCCCAAAAATGACAACGCAGAGGCAGCAGGAGGCTAGGAGGGTTGATGCAAGCCCAACCAGGGTAGCACAGGGGCAATGTAACCCAATCTAGGGTGACGTAGGCCCTTCCTGAGAAGCGTGGAGGCTGAAACAGGCCAACAAGGCTGACATAGAGGGCTTCAGAGCAGCGTTGGGGTTTCTAGAGGGAGGCAAAGGCTGAGTTTTGTAAATCTCATTTAAGGGTGTGAATCAATCAGTTTTTTGTCTCCAGAACAGAGGTACAACTGCAGTTTTTATTTCTCTATTGGGTTAACCAGTTTGGTGCCCAGATCTGTTGTACTTAGAATATGCTTAATAATAAAAATCCTCCATAGCTAAAAGATCGGTTTTCCTGCATTGGGCTTTTATGGGGATAGTTTTCTAGAAAATCCTTGTGTGTCACTTTGTCATTGTGCATGTTATTCAGTTCTGATCTGTATGTGTAGGATGTTAATGTATTTACTTCGATGTTACTTCAATCTCCAGTAAGAAGGCTGAAGGATCTGTGTTGTAGAAAGAAACAAAGAAAGCAGTAGTAGTATATGATAATCCAGATACGGCAGCGCAGCAGCAAAAGGACACAGGGGTAGCTAGGGCCACGCATGGACTGAAGTAGTCCCAGCTGTGTGACGCAAAGTCTTCCAGAGGGACACAGGAGCAACCTGCACTGTGCAGAGGTTGCGGTGAGCCAGTCTTCTCACGCAGAGGCCAGTCTGGGTGACGCATTCCAGAATCTGATAGTTGTGCAGAGTGCCGGAAGCTAAGTTGTAGACCTTCAGCAGTTGCTAATGGGGTGAATTTTCTTCTGATGCAGAATTTAGCCTAAGATAATTTGACAAAAAGCGGGAGGAGAACAAATTCTCAGAAGGTTTCCTGCTAAAGAGATATGTATATTGATCAGAGGATCAAAGAGAGATGATTTGTTTTATTTGGAAAAATTCCAAAAGAGGGAGTTAGTTGTTAGAGGGAGAAGAGGGTGCCTTTCTCGCCAAGGACTCTATATCTGAGACTATAACAGAGAGAGGAGGATCATCTCTGACAAATATCTAAGAAAATGGTGCCACATGGACTGCGTGATCAGGATAGGTTGGATGGCCTATCCAAATTTGAAATCTAGAAGGCCAGAATCCTCATAGCTCTTGAGGCATACGGCATAAGGGAGAATGCAGAGAAATTCCTAGCTACACTAACTGATGTAGCTCTCCTACAGAAGCGCAATGAAGTAGCGACACATGCCAAGTGCTTCATTATGGACAGGTTCAAAGATCATGTGGTACCACACATAGCCGAGAAGTC
Source organism: Pinus albicaulis (assembly GCA_034641835.2). NCBI lineage: Eukaryota > Viridiplantae > Streptophyta > Pinopsida > Pinales > Pinaceae > Pinus > Pinus albicaulis. The sequence continues at coordinate 656,626,511 of CM076575.1, read as the reverse complement.
AACGGCTCATGAGATGTGGGTAGCCCTAACCACATTGTATGAAGGAGGGTTTGTCCAAAGAAATATTCTTCTAGAGAACTAGCTGAGGTTATTCATGATGGCCAAGGGAGAGGAGATTGACCCTTTTATATCCAAACTACAGTTGATCCGACATTAGCTGACTGGCATGGGGGTCAAGATAGATGACGATTTCATGGTGAGGACTGCTCTCAATGTAGTCACAAGGGGCTGGGAATTACTTTTTTCCAAAGTCTCTTTGGAAGAGTGGACCTTCCCAACTGGGACAACATGTGGGTTATCCTCTGACAAGAGGAGATCCGCCGGATGACCAAAATACAATACAACACTGGTTCGAGCAAGGTGAAGAAGGAAGAAGAGGAAGATGCGTCAAGGGAAAAAGAAGTGTGATCTGTCAAAGATCAAATGTTCCCAGTGCGGTGAACTTGGACATTTCACCAGAAATTTTCCTCAGAAGAATAAGGACAAGGAATATTATAGTTCCAAGGCTACACTCATGAACCACAAAACTGGGGCGATCTTGATATGTAGAGCAGTTACAGAGTGAGGGCGAGATCATTGAGTAACCCAACTCTTGGATCACATCTGTGCTATAGGAGCCTTAAGACAACAGTGGGACAAGTGGATCAATGGGTGTAGAGGATCACAGAGGGAGTAGAGGAAAATATGACACGCTGATGAGGGAGCGGCGCAGTGCATATACAACAACAATTTAGGGTACACATTGTGTTGGTTGTAGCAGCGCATAGGCTTCAGGAGGACATCGCAATGCAGCATCAATGTAGAGGACAGTAACACAGAGAAAGTCTACTTACGTAGTGCAGAGTTGCAACAATACAGTAGACTTCATAGGATAGTGTAGAGAAGCAGCCTATGGCACTTCAATGATGATATTCTGCCCAACTAACTTGTTTATCAAATATTGGGAAAGAGTCCTTCAATTTCTTACTCTCTGCAACTGAGTTGCAATGCAACAGTTGGCAGCATGATGCAACAATTTGAGAGGGTGCTGCAGTACGAATGTAGTAGTGGCAGTGGCAGCGTCATGGATAGCAGTATAGAAGAGCAGCAACAACATAGTAATGTAGGGCAGCAGGCCAAGCATCAGTGCAGAGACCCACACCAGATATCAATGTAGAACTTCGGGGTGGGGTGTTTTTCTAGAGCACATTACTCGCTAAGAGGGAGTGTTGAGATTTTGGGGTGTTGGGATGGCATCGGATGTGCTCTAGCTCCCAAACTTTGTGGAGGGAATAGAGTACATAAGATCTCCAAGACCTAAAGAGATTTTTAAGAAATTCCATCTTGTTTAAGAGATATTTAATTAATTAATCCTTTCAATTAAGGACCCTAAGTCTAACTTAGGAAAATTCAAAGATTAAAGGTAATTAAATTAAACATGTGATGAGAATGACTTAAGTGACGTCGATCAAGCATTTTCTAATTTTAGCCGTCGATTCAAGATTAGATCACGACTGTTGATGTTTCAACGAGAAAAGTATAAGAGGGCTTGGGGTCAGTTGGAGGACACAAACACTGACAGAGCACTGAAGCTAAGCTGGAATTCTAGGGCGTGGTTTGCTAAGAATTTCAAAAGTGTTTCAGCTGCGGAGAGGGGCAGTATTGGCGAGGGGGATGGTCTAGTCCCAGGCCAAGAGTACAATGAGGGAAGAGAAGCAGAAGACCAAGGCAGTCACAGAGGGCATCAAGAGCTATGCGGTGGCTAATGCAAGCCCAACAAGGCGCACACAAAAAGGGCGCAGAGGCCTGGAGGGTTGACGCAGGCGCAACCGGTGCAGCGTAACCCAGTCTAGGGTGATATAGACCCTTTCCGAGCGACGCAGAGGCTGACGCATGCCAAGAAGGTTGACGCAGAGGGCTTCAGAGCAACGCTGGGGTTTCTAGAGGCCGAAAAAGACTGAGTTCTGTAAATCCCGTTTGAGGGTGTGAATCAGTCAGTTTTTTGTCTCTAGAACATAGGTATAGCTGCAATTTTTATTTCTCTATCGGGTTAACCAGTTTGGTGCCCATATTTTTTGTACATAGAATCTGCTTAATAATAAAAACCCTCCAGAGCTAGAAGACCGGTTTTATCGCATTGGGTTTTTCCAGGGACTGTTGTCCAGAAATCCTTGTGTGTCACTTTGTTATTCAATTCAGATATGTATGTGTAGGCTATTAATGTATTTACTTCTATGTTAATGTTGAAGATTTCATATTAATAACTTGTGTAAGTAGGAGAAGTAAATCAATAATTTAACAAGGGGTTTATGTTTATACATATTCAGAAATTTTCACAAGAACAGGAGACTGAATGTCAAAACCCTTAGATTTGATTCTCATATATATGAGTTCAAGATTTGAAATTACTCAGAAATGCATTTAAGGAAAATGAGAATTCTAGACTGAAATGCACTGCTAACCCAAAAGCCAGAATTACCAGTTGTTGGTCCTTACCTCCTTGTTCCCTTCCTTACTTATTTAGTAAGATTCAATAAATTGTCTATGATAAAGAGCAAGAAGGGTCATATCGAAGCAAGCAGCAGTGAAGGGTCTTACCTCGATCATTTACCTCATTCTCGTTCAAGAGGAAGGCTTTCAAGATCGTATTACCTCGGTGAAACTTACCCTATGAATGAAAGAGTCTTACAAGGAACACAATCACCACTCAAACATATTTCATTATAAGTAAACGCCCCAACCAGTCAGTAAAGCCCTTCCTCTCACTGAAGCCAGTAGGAACCTCTCGTACATTGAGGTTAAATCATTTTTCTTTCATGCACGAATTTTATAATGCGCAAGAATTTTAAATTAAATTTTAAATCAGTACTAATTTAAAAATATAGGTTTGTCACGCTAAATTTGCATGCATGAAAATTGTCGAAGGTATTGATTCCCAAGTTCCAATCTTTTTTCGCGGAGAGGAAGGCTGACATCTTGATCAAAAGAAAGCACAAAAAGTTTCTCTCTATCCGGACACATAGACACACCAAAACCAACACTTTGATTAAGAGAGGGGGTGGCCTTAATATTTATTTCAAGGCTATTTTGACTCCTTAGCATCGATTTTTACACCATCGTTTCCCAACTCTTCTCCCAGTGATAGAGGCGGCATCCGAACTAGTCCCTGTTTCTCTTCGCCCATAATCCCTTTCAATTCCAAGCCACTTGTGGGCCTTTGATAAGAGCAACACCTTCTGCTTTATTTAACTAAAACACTATTGAAGGATGAAAGACTTTATCGAGTGCAGAAATATTTCACAGTAAAGAGATTATCCATGTGGATATTGGTGGTCACCCGCCTATTCCACTTGGGGCTCCACCATTGTCTCTTTCATTTTTTCAGTTTCGGCACAATTTACTTTTTTTTAGCATTTTTTTGGGTCCTGAACTTCCGGAGCCGTTTTGAGGCCCTAAACGATGTTTTTTGGGCATCGCACCTCTAGCGAGTATCATTCCATTCCGGAATGATATTCATGTCGAAAGTTGTATTCCTGGGATAGATCTTTCTAATGAGCTATTGAGCGCATCAAACGAAGATCGTATGCCAAAGTTACGTCCCTAGGAACTTGAACCACTAACTTACCCAAACGGGGCCCATAGTTTTGGCACTTCATCTCCTAGGGTTAGGGTTTTGGATGCTTAGGGTTCTCTATTGTTTCTCAATACTAAATAGGCCCTCGAGCCTCATCAGAATTAGGCTCGTAGGTTTAGAAGCCGACACATCTCTTCTCGTAGATAGCTACCATCCAAATACCCTAGCTAGTTTTATTTCCATTCTGTCTGTAAGAAAATTTCAGTTCTTTGATATTAATGAAATGAAGTGTTATTTCCGCTGCATCTCTGTATTTATGGTTATATGTTTATTCTGTTGCATTCTTGCATAAATCCGGATCAAGAGAGCTATGCATAGGCTCTCAATACCATGATGAATCAATCATATGCCTCAATGATTGGTGATTATTATCACCACACCTTACCCCATGATTTGAGGAATGATCGCTATCGCTTGTCCCTTGTATTGGGAATAAAATGAACATTATCGCGGGTTGCATGATGAGAAAGGATGTTGTACACTTACTCGATTTAGTTATTGCAAACATACATAGTAGAAACCCAACGCTTTGAAGTGATTGAAGTCAATGAGAATCCTATGGGCAGTTTGGATGCACAAACCAATGTCTAACAAGACAAAGGCCATCAATGAAAGCAACCAGATCCAGGGTGTAAGCATCAATCCCGGTCTCGAAAAAAGGGGTATTAATTAAACGCGTCGGTAAGGGTTCGAAGATACTAAATCGCTAAGCATTAGAGGCGAAGGATACAGAGGTAGAGGCTGATAGAGCAGCAGTAAAGGTGGAGGTGTAGGCTGGCTAGATTGATGGCTTGAAGAACATGGACATGGATGTTGGTTGAATTACCCTAGTAGGCAGGCTAGGACAAGAAATGAACGAGCGAATGGGCTATAAAAATATATCAATTCTTCGAGCTCAACCCCCTCTATAAACATGTATATTTTCGAATCAAGAAAAGCTCCTTCTATGGAAATCAATTCATTATAACCAGCAAAGGCATGTAGCGTTTGTTTTCTTTCCCTTTTCTTCCTGAATTTTCCATCGACAAGACTAGGCTTTTTTGCTAGGAGAAGAAACCTTGCTACAAAATGGATATTATATAGGGCATCAAACAAGCTTATTATATCCTTTTTCCATCAAAATTAGATAGATCCTCTAGCAAGATAAGGTATATTACCTGAGCTAGGAGGAAGGTAAGTAAACCCAACCCTCCATAGCATAGAACTACTACTAGGACCTTCCTGATTTTCAGTGGGTCACCTTCCATTAATCCCAGCTCTTCTAGTTCATCGATCTCTTCCATCCATCTATACTTTGAGGTATGTAGGCAACCATAATGCTGGAATAGATCTTCTCTAGCGACCATAGTCAGAAAGAATGAATAGAAAGTTTTTTAACAAACAGTAAGTGAGATAACACACTATATGTTGCTTGTCGTGTTTGATGCTTGCTTTTCTTGCTTGTTTTTCTTGTTTCTTGCCTTCTTTTTTGTGTAGGGAATATTTTCATCTTCAAGAGTGTATTCAATGTTCACAACTTCTGCCTCCTGCTTTCTGGCACCAATTTTCATTGTCTCCAGCTTTCAAGAGTGTATTCAATGTTCACCACTCCCACCTCCTGCTTGTTGGCTCTAGTTTTCACTGTCTCCATCTTTCAAGAGTGTATTCAATGTTCACAACTTCTGCCTCCTGCTTTCTGGCACCAATTTTCACTGTCTCCAACTTTCAGTGTTCACTCTAGAGAACGTTGGATGGCCAAGAGTCAGGAATACACGTGAACAAGGAAGACTATGAAGGAACACGAAGACTAAGACGTCGAAGAAACATGTAATTGTTATGCAGGTTTCCGGTTTTAGTGACCGGTGGGCAGCAGACGACATCTCATGCACAACGCCATGTGGCCATGTTTTTGTTCTATAGCCATGTTTTCAAAATTATAAGGTAGCATTTAATATTTATGAACTAATGTTAGCATTAGTTTCCTCATAAAAAATTATGACAAAATAGATGAAATATTATATGAAAAATATCATAGTTATAGCCTCTTCCCCGGAGAAAAAGCCAATAAAAAAATGAATTAACTCATTATTTTTATTAATATTCATAAATAAATATAATAATTTGATTGGTAATCATAAATCTAATAAATAAAAAGCATTACCAATTTAAAACTCACATGAACTAATACTAACTAAAAATTTCCATTACTATATTCCCATGCCGTCTCACGAGGAGAGACTAATAAAAGCAACTTCTTTATATTGCGTTTACAAGTTAGTCGTTTCCAAATACATGGAAAAATTGAGTTTATATATATCTATAAATCCAATACCTTTCCGACCGTACAACGAAACATTAGCAAATATGTAACACTTAGAAATTATGACATGAACTATAGAATTAAATATAATTAAATTCATCCGCCCCTCTGATTTTCTGAAATTTTGTGTTGTAGCGAGATCACATAAGAAATGCTATGCTAGATAACTTGATACTGGCGAACAAAATTCTGTTAAGGATGCGTGTGCATCCATTGAGGGAATTCAGCGGTTTACACACTTGAATTGCACTTGAATCCAGGTCTTTTTATTTTATAAAGGTTGGGGTCCTATTCATTTTGACAGATTATTACTAGTCACACTTATTAGAATGGTATGTTAGAAGTTTACTATCTTTTTTTTCTTTTTCTTTTTTTTGTCATTTGTTTTTGGAGTTTTTAAAAGCCGTAGTCTAACTACACTGTTTTTTCGCTTTGAAAAGTATAGAAATTCTGGCCAGATTTTAAGAAAAATTGGAAGAGATTTTTGTAAATATAAGTTATAGTTATTAAACTTCAAAATTTTGGGTGTTTTAGAGGTTTTTGATGGTGTGAATCCATTTCCACCATAAAAAACTTAATTCAAAAACTGCTACTGCAAGATTTTTAAGTTCTTTTTACTTGGATTCTGACCAATTTTGACCACCTAGACAATTCTTCTGACTCGATAGACAACTCCCTTTTAAAAACATATACTATTTTTAATTTTTAAAATAAAATTTTATTTTTAAAATTGACAAATATTAATTTTAATATATTTGTTTTCAAATATTAATTAAAATTATGTGTTACATTAAAATACTAATTCAAAAGATATTAATCACTATGCATCCATCCCTTTGATTTTTCGAAATTTCATGTAGTAGGGGAGCATGGGAGTTTTAGGCTAATTATGATATGGATAGTTATAAGTTTGCATCAGACTATGACACTCATTTTGATACACACGTTCTTAAATTACACTGAATTACTGCTTTGATTTTGAATTCTAAGAATTGGTTTGAGATATCTTATTATTAACTTTGCAGTGATTTTCTTTAAATTTAGATTTAAATAATTTTATTAATAAAAATAAAAGAGAAATAGAAATAATAATAATATTAAATTAAAAAAATAAAGATAATACTAACTAATGAATCAATTTGTTTACAATGATTTAAAAAATAACATAATATAATATTAAAAAAAATAATTTTTAAATAAAGTAATAAAAAATTTACAAAATAATCTAAAAATTTCGGTAAGATTATGAAAAATTTTGGCAAAGACTTTTGAAAATCTAAATTATAGTGGTTAAACTTCAGTATACCCTAAAAAAAATTATGGTGGTGAATCTATGTCCACCATCAAAAATGCAATTCAAATACTCCAACTACATGATCTAAAAAAATAATAATAATAATAAATAAATAAAATAAATTACCAAATTTAAAAAATAAATGTTGTCCAAAATAGACGTAAACAACTCCTTACCGTTTTAGTAACTATTCTAACCATAATAGTTAATTCATTAACGTTTTGATATACACTCCAGTGCATTATGTTCCATCGGCTTTGAGCCATTGGAGTTTACATTTTCAAGTGGTTGGCTTTTGAATATCCAATGTGTCATGCAATTAAATATATATTAGTAGTCTTAAATTAAATAGTAGATAAAGACAAAAAGGTGGTCATAGTCATGGTATCAATCATAACTTATCATCCATGTCATTGTTAGAAATTCTGAGTATTCCATAACACATACAGAGGGAATAAAAATTCTTCTCTTAACACAGAGAACGCAAAAAAAAAATCTTGCTTGATGGAAAGAGATGACACCAAATGCTTCTATTTCATTAACAAATAAAACATTACAAAATGGTGTTCTTCCTCCTCCTGAGGGATTTACAAAAAAAACTGTATATGACTGCTCCAACACACAGTGCTTACAAAACAAAACTTTGTCTCTCACAAAAAAAACACACATACAGTGCTTTACTATTCTTTTTCTGTTTTGCCTTCGGGCACAGAGTAAACACACACAGTCTCACACTGTTAAAAAATATTACACTATGGTATTTATATGCCTTCGGGTTTTTTTTGTTTTGTATGGTGCAGCCTTTGTTTTAAAACAAAAAAATAAAACTATTGAATATATATTTTATAAACTTACAAAGTTTATAATATATATTATAACCCCTGTATAAGTTATAACCAAAGTCAAAAGACTTTTGGTCGCGCAATAACAAAACAAAATATTGCAATATAGAACATTAAAATAAGGTTTGAAAACCTTAATACTTCCGCCACATAAAACTTTAAACCAATGCTTGTGCACTAATGAACCCGGACCTCAAACTTCAATAAACCAAATTGTAATCAAATTCGTGTTACAAAACGTTGTGACATCACCCAAGCCATTTTCAACGCGAACGCAATCCGATTCGCTGGTGGTAGGACCCACCCAGATTTCAAAGACTTTATGAGCCGGAATTTATAACAAATTCGCATAACAAAAGGTGATAATGACGTCAGGGAAAATCGGCACGTCAAAAACTCATGAACTCGGATTCATAAAAGTTTCGAGTCTGGTTTTGGAGATTGGTTGCCCGACTCATTGCGCCGCCGATATGCGATGTGCGATGTGGGCCATATCGCATCGCAGTCCATTAGCGATCCAATGCTGCGATGGCATAGACCTTTGGCGCATGCGATATGCAATGTTGTGGGGACCACCATGACATGGCTCTTTCAACACTTGGCGCGCTTAAAATCAAAACTTTAGTTGGTGAGGGCGTTAAAGCTCGATAAGACTGTTCTTTTAAAACTTCTGCTATTGCGTGGTTGAACCATGAAAAACTTCAATTCTTCTTCTCTGCAAAGGTGGTTGCGCCCATAGTAAAATTTACTTTGCAGGCTTCATTAAACCCGTTGTTAAATGCACGAAGGTGTGCATTCAACCTTCTGCCCCTGTTGTACTTTGTTTCCTCCTGCACGGGGTTTTTGCAGGTGACTTTAACATTTTCAACACTCCCCCTTAAAATCAGCTGTTGGGTTATCTGTCATACCCATGCATTTCCTCAAATATTCAAAACTCTTTTGACCCTTGAATGGCCTTGTCAGTATGTCTGCAAACTGCTCTTTTGTTCTGCAATGTTTCAGAACAATTTCTCTATTGTTCACTGGCTCCCTAATGTAGTGAAAATTGGCATCTATGTGCTTAGTTCTTTTGTGAAACACAGAATTATTTGACAATGCTATAGCTGAGCTATTGTCACAATAAATCACTGTGCCTTTTACCTGTTCTTGGCATAAATTCCTCAACATTCTTCTGATCCACACTGCTTGACATGTTATTGTTGTAGCTGCCACATACTCTGCTTCTGTTGTAGACAATGCCACAATTGGTTGTTTCTTAAAAGCCCATGAAATGGCTCCTGAACCCATATGAAAAACATAACCAGATGTACTTTTCTGGTCATCTATACTTCCAGCCCAATCACTGTCAATATATCCAAACAATTCAGAATTTTTTGAAGTAGTATATAAATTTCCATACCTCTTTGTTCCTTTCACATACCTCAGAATTCTTTTTGTTGCTTGCCAATGTGCTTCCTTTGGCCTCTCCATAATTCTGGAAATTAAACTAACAACATGCATAATATCAGGCCTAGTTGTAGTCAAGTACATAAGGTTGCCAACTATGCTCTTTTACAAACTAGGATCAAAATCCTTGTTGTTGTCCTCTTTGCTGAGTTTCAATCCCATTACTGTAGAAGTAATTGTTGCCTTGCAATCTTGCATGTTAAATCTCTCCAAAACTTCATTTACATATTTAGCTTGAAAGATAAATATTTTATTTTCATTTTGCTCTACTTCTATTCCTAAGAAGTATTTCAGCAATCCCATATCAGTCATTTCAAATTCATCTTTCATGACTGTTTTAAAATTTTCAATGAGGTAATCATCATTACCTGTAAAGATCACATCATGTAATATTCCCAATTAGCAAATAGCTAATTGGAATATCAATCCGGATCAATTTTGCCGCCTCTAGTAAATTGCGAACAACAGGGAGCAGGTCGAGGACTCAACCGAGCGCGGAGGCAAGCACGCGGCTGAGTTGGCAGTGTGGGGCCGAGAAGGGCCGCGTGGGAAAGGAGGATCTCGGTTGCGCGGGAAAGGAGGGAGTCCAGTGTTCGAACGAAAGGCTGCATACATAAGGGAGACAGGTTCTTCGTTTTGGGCATTATTGATGTTTAAGATATTGAAACTGGTCGCTAAGACTTGAGCACGCCGGCTATTTAGCAGGTCTGCATCACTGTTTAGTGCGCCGAGTGTCTCCAAGCGGATATCTCAACCTCAGCCTCGGGGGACTTCGAGTGCCTGCTCGGGTGAGGCAGTTCTGTCATCATTTTGTCAGAGGATCGGGTTTAGAACTTGTGCAGAGTAGCGTCGGGAGTGTCGATGCAGTATTTGTGGGAAGACCGCGGATCGACCAGTGTGAGCTCCGTATTGTCACCATTGTAGTGGTTACGGGTCAGGAGGAGGAGCAGAGAGGATTGGGTCAAGGAGCATTGCGCAGAGCAGAATTAGGAGTTACTTAGCGGAGCCCTTTCAACCGCAGCATATTAGCAGCACGCGACAGTATTCCCAGCCGCTTGAACGCAACAGTAAAATCGTTGTACCCTTGTCTTTTCGGGATTATCTTTTGCCTTGCCTGCGCCAGTTTGAGCACTATCATCTAGGCAGCTATTGTAATCACTTATACTCCTCAGCATAATAAAATGGCTTAGTGATTTCTCTGTTAATGTGTATCTGTTGCATAGGCCGTTTTTATTATTTTATGTGCTGTTGAATATTTTCATGAAGGAGCATTCCATTGCTGTACCATTTGTTGTGTTTATTTAATTTCCTTAAATAGGAATATTACAGTCGTATCAGAGCATGGTTTTGGCTCAGCCTATGGAGTGAGTAGTCTATGTCATCAGAAGGACACCCCTACATCTATTACAGAGGTAGGAAATAAAGAGATATTGAGCGTAGGTTGGAAAACACCTACGGCGAAGGGGATTGTATTCGAGTAGGGGACACGGAACCAGGGGAGCCGGGGATAGGCGCGGAAGAGAGATAGACGATGGCAGACGATAGCGATGCAAAACAGTTTGGGGAAGCCCTCCTCAAATCCGTACAGGATCTGTCGCGACAGATTGAGATGATGGGGCAGAGGTTCACCGTTGTTGAATCTAGACAGCGTGAAACCCCGAGGGGTTTTCCGGTAGGTGAGGGGTCGGGTACATCCCACCATTTGCAGGATCACGCTACCACCCCGCACCAGGCATCACACGCCCCCACTCGTGCTACTATGCCCACTTTCCTAAGTGGAGATACTGGAACAGGAGCACAGGAGGAACCAGAGCCTGACCACATCAGTGATTATTTTGCTGAATACCAGACATATGGGCAGGAGTTCAGGGAGGCGCTTCTGTTTATAGATTTTGTCCAGCTCAAACGGGACCACAGGCCCCGTGACCATTACAGAGGGCACCGGCATTATCATGATGGAGACACCCAGCGTTCAGCAATCCGATATCATTTGCCTACGTTTGATGGTTCAACAAGCAGTTCGGCAAGGTCTTGGGTGGAGAAGCTGGACGTATATCTCCAGCTCAACCAGATGGCAGAGGCGGAGGCCATCAAAGTGGCTACGCTGCATTTGGATGGTGAGGCTCAGAATTGGTGGTTCCATGGGATGGTGACACTTGGGCATTCCACTGTGACCAGATATGTCGAGTTCACCCGAAGACTAATAGAGAGATTCGATCGGAAGGATCCGGAAGAACATTTCGTTGAGTTGACAAGGCTCAAGCAGACGGGAAGCCCAGAGACATATATTGCCGACTTCATGAGGCTTTCAGTGAGGGTGCCCGATTTATCTGTGGCACGGATGATATTCATGTTCATCAAAGGGCTAGAGGAGCCACTTCGAGGATTGGTCAGATCCGCGAGACCACCCACACTTCAGGATGCTATTGGCAGGACCCGGGATCTGCAAGATGCATTGCCCAGGACCAGAACACCTTACCCCCAGAAGCAGTTTTTTCCGCCGAGAGGGAAGGATATGAGGACCCCGCCTTCCAAGGGGAATCTGGGTGGGGGACAGTTAGATGATAACGCCAGGAGGGAATTGAGGAAGAAAAAGTTGTGCTTCACCTGTCAGGAGCTATGGGTGCCGAGGCACAGATGTACGACCGGTAAGGCACATTTTATAGAGGTCTTCTCCGAGAGTAGTGGGGAAGAAGAGGAGTACGAGGATGGAGAGGCAAGAGACAGGCAAGCCGTGCAAGATCATGGGCCACCGACAGCGGGAGGTGCGGCTTTCGCACCCACAGGGGGAACCCTTGAAGCATTGCGGGGAGTACCTAAGTATCTAACGCTGCGCATCCGAGGGACAGTGTGTGGGCAACGAGTTTCAATTTTGGTGGACAGTGGGGCAACCCACAACTTCATCGACGCATAGATGGTTGAGCGGAGGGGCATACAGACAGAAAGCTTTGATGGATTTTCTGTATTGGTCCCAGGAGATTAGTCAATGCAGTGTGCGCGATACGTTCCGGAGCTGGCAGTAACCATGGGCACCTACACAGTGACCGACCATTTCTTTGTGGTCAACATACCCAACACCAATGTGGTTTTGGGCGTACAATGGTTGATCACTCTGGGGAAGGTCACCACGGATTGGGAGGCCTTGGAGATGGAGTGGGACGATAGGAAGACAGGGAAGCATGAGAAGATACGTGGGATGCACACTTACCCACCTCAGGTTGTTTCAGCTCACCGGATGGAGGCAACTTTCTGGAAAGGAAACATAGAATGGGTTGTAGAGCTCCGGGCATCAAAGTCGGGAACCGCTGGGCGGGCAGTTCATCCTGACATCCAGGCTGTCCTTGACAGACATGACACATTGTTCAGGGATATACCACCAGGCCAGCCACCGAATCGGGGGTTTGAGCACACGATAGAGCTGGAGCAGGGCATCCATGCCATTATTACCATGCCCTATAGGCACCCTAAGGCCTATCAGGACGAGATTGAGCGGGCTATCCAGGAGTTGCTGGCTCTTGGACACATCCAACCGAGCACCAGCCCTTTTTCTTCCTCCGTGGTGTTAGTTAAGAAGAAAGACGGCACATTGCGAATGTGCATCGATTACAGGGCTTTGAACAAAAAGACCCTGAAGAATCGGTACCCTATACCCAGGATCGATGAGCTAATGGATGAGTTGAGGGGAGCACAGTTTTTCTCAAATATTGATTTGAGATCCGGGTACCACCAGATTAGAGTGAGGGAGCAGGACGTGCCCAAAACCGCTTTCAGGTGCCACTACGGCCACTTTGAGTTCTTGGTTATGCCTTTTGGGCTAACCAATGCCCCTGCCACCTTCCAGTCTTGCATGAACCACATCTTCCACAGTCACCTGAGGAAGTTTGTATTAGTATTCTTCGATGATATATTGATATATAGCAGGACGTGGGAGGAGCATCTCCAGCACATTAAAGCCGTGTTGCATATCTTGGAAGAGCAACATTTTTATGCCAAGCTCTCCAAGTGTGAGTTTGGGGTGACTGAGATGTTGTATTTGGGACACATCATAGGAGTGGACGGAGTAAGGGTCCATGAAGAAAAGATCAAGGCCATCCGATATTGGCCAGAGCCGAAGAACGTGACAGAGCTTCGAGGATTTGTTGGCATCTGCACATATTACCGGAAGTTCGTCAAGAACTTCTCTCAGCTCGCAGCCCCGCTTACGAATTTGACAAAGAAGGGGGCCTTTAGTTGGTCCGAGACAGCGCAGCGAGCTTTTGACAGGCTCAAGGAGGTTATGAGCAGCTGCCCAGTGCTTGTGCTGCCAGATTTCACGCAGCCTTTTGTTTTGGAATGCAATGCGTCGGGAGAAGGGATCGGCGCAGTTTTGATGCAGGATGGCCACCCTATAGCTTATGAGAGCCGGAAGCTCCTTCCCCATGAGCGGATGTATCCTATATACGACAAGGAGATGCTAGCCGTGATGCACGCGTTAGCCAAATTCCCGCAGTACTTAGCGGGTAACAGGTTCAGGGTGAGGACGGATCACAACAGCCTCCGATTCTTTTTGGAGCAGAAGCAGCTTCAGGAGAGGCAGCAAAGGTGGATCAGCAAAATTCAGGCTTATGATTTTGACATCGAGTATGTCAGGGGGAAAAACAATGTGGTAGCTGATGCACTTTCACGTAGACCAGCTACATTGTCCCTGATGAGTTGGGAGGCGGATTGGAGGGCTCAACTCTTGGTGGAGTACTCCAAGGACATGTTCGCTTGTGAGATTCTAGATGGTCAGGTGGCGGACGATAAGTACAGGGTGATAGATGAGATTATCTATTACAGAGACAGGATCTTCTTGACTATGGGCTCCCAACTCAAGAAGAAGATACTTCAAGCGTCTCATAATTCACCGTTAGCCGGACATCAGGGGTTTTCCAAGACCTACAGGACCATCCGGGAGAGGTTCGCGTGGAAGGGCCTCAAAGGGGACGTACTCCAGCATGTTAGGGAGTACGAAGTCTGCCAGCACAACAAGGGGGAAACGAACCTTCTAGCAGGACTGTCACAGCCTCTTCCCATTCCCGAGGGGAAGTGGGAAAGTATTTCTATGGATTTCATTACAGGATTGCCCGTAGTGCAGGGCAAGGATAGCATATTTGTTGTCATCGATTGGCTGACGAAGTACACACATTTCTTTGCCATATCCGCACACTATACAGCCGCGCATGTGGCAGAGCTGTTCTTCAAGGACATCTTCAGGTTGCACGGTCTTCCCAAGACCAATGTCAGTGACCGGGACAGTCGCTTCATGGGTGGGTTTTGGCAGGAACTCTTTCGGTTGGTGGGGACAGAGTTGACACCAAGCACCAACTACCACCCCCAGACAGATGGGCAGACAGAGAGTGTTAACAAGTGGCTGGAAGGCTACTTGCGAAATTATGTCAGTGGGCAGTAAAGAGCATGGCTGAAGTGGCTGCACCTAGGGGAGTATTGCTATAACACCACATATCACATGTCTATCGGAATGTCTCCGTTTTATGCACTGTATGGCTATCATACTATGTCTTTTGTTGATGTTGTGTTTGGTGCCTGCAAGGCTCCGAGAGCCAAGGATTGGATTCAGGAAAGTCAGGACATCCTCCGGGCTCTCAACGATAACATCGCCGCTGCGCAGAATCAGCAGAAGTTGTATGCCGACAAGGGTCGGGTGGAGAGGCAGTTCGAAGTAGGGGATTTGGTCTACTTGCGCCTACAACCATACCGCCAGTCTACTCTGAAGCGGAAGGGGGTGGAAAAGCTCAAGCCCTGCTTTTATGGACCCTACCGGGTGATACGCAGAGTGGGACAAGTTTCTTATGAGTTGGAGCTACCCCAAGGCAGCAAAATTCATAACATTTTCCATGTGTCGTGCCTAAAGAAATCTTTGGGATCACAGGTGATAGCGACGGAGGAGCTTCTGCCCACAGATGACAAAGGGAATTTGGTGCTGCAGCCGAAAGCCATCATTGATGTCAGAGAGAAGAAGCTGCGGAATAGAACGGTCTGGGAGTTCTTGGTAAGGTGGAAGAACTTGTCGGATGAGGATGCTACGTGGGAGGGAGAAAAGATCTTGCAGCACCCATCACTACAGTTGCTTGGGGTCAAGCAACATTTTGCCAGGGGAGACTGTAATATTCCCAATTAGCAAATAGTTAATTGGAATATCAATCCGGATCAATTTTTCCGCCTCTAGTAAATTGCGAACAACAGGGAGCGGGCCGAGGACTCAACCGAGCACGCGGAGGCAAGCACGTGGCTGAGTTGGCAGTGTGGGGCCGAGAAGGGCCACGCGGGAAAGGAGGATCTCAGCTGCGCGGGAAAGGAGGGAGTCCAGTGTTCGAAAGAAAGGCCGCATACATAAGGGAGACAGCTTCTTTGTTTTGGGCATTATTGATGTTTAAGATATTGACACTGGTCGCTAAGACTTGAGCACGCCGGCTGTTTAGCAGGTCTGCAGCATTGTTTAGTGCGCTGAGTGTCTTCGAGCGGAGATCTCAACCTCAGCCCTGGGGGACTTCGAGTGCCTTCTCGGGTGAGGCGGTTCTGTCATCATTTTGTCAGAGGATCGGGTTTAGAACTTGTGCAGAGCAGCGTCGGGAGTGTCGACGCAGTATTTGTGGGAAGACCGCAGATCGACCAGTGTGAGCTCCGTATTGTCACCATTGTAGTGGTTACAGGTCAGGAGGAGGAGCAGAGAGGATTGGGTCAGGGAGCATTGCGCAAAGCAGAATTAGGAGTTACTTAGCGGAGCCCTTTCAGCCGCAGCATATTAGCAACACGCGGCAGTATTCCCAGCCGCTTGAACGCAACAGTAAAACTATTCTACCCTTGTCTTTTCGGGATTATCTTTTGCCTTGCCTGTGCCAGTGTGAGCACTATCATCTAGGCAGCTATTGTAATCACTTATACTTCTCAGCATAATAAAATGGCTTAGTGATTTCTCTGTTAATGTGTATCTGTTGCATAGGCCGTTTTTATTATTTTATGTGTTGTTGAATATTTTCATGAAGGAGCATTCCATTGTTGTACCATTTTCTATGTTTATTTAATTTCCTTAAATAGGAATATTACACATCATCAACATATAAAACAACAAAGATACTAGTGGATGGAAGAGATGAGAGCTCTGGAGTGCTAGGGTTCATGCGCTGCCCCTGCCTCTGCGCCGCCACCTGCAATCACCCTGAAACTCACCCTGGCTCGCTCCTGTCGCTTTGCTGAGCACGGGCGCTGACTCACCTACCATGGCAGGCCCTATGGGGGGAAGTGAAGGTTCTTCCCCCTCACAAAATGACACACCTGCTGCCGGGTATAATACCAAGCAAACGACCCAAAACACAAACAATCTGGAAACGGAAGACAAACGCAGTTCTGAAGGAAAAGCGGATGCGCCTGACAAGCAGAAAGAGGTACAGGAAGAAGATTCGGGAAGAAATGACAAGCCCCAGGCGAAATCGACCACTTGCAAGCCGATTGCAGCGGAAAGGCCCAAAATCGAGCTGCCCAGCCACAGGATCAATGGAAGGATCCAGTACATGAAGGACCATGCGCTAATCGGTAAATTTATAGGTTTCTGGCCCACGGAAAAAGCTTTGCACGGATGGATTGCAGCCAAATGGAAACCCAAAGGGCAGGTCATCCTCCAACTTGGCCCCAAGGGTTTTTTCACAGCCATCTTCATTTGCATTGAGGATAGGAACAGAGTCCTGGATGAAGGCCCGTATTTCTTTAACTCAGCAGGCCTCTACCTAAGAGACTGGGTCGAAAGATTCAACCCAGATAAGGAAGATTTCAGTTGGGCCCCTGTCTGGATCAGACTATACTCGCTTCCCCTGGAATACTGGGATGAGGACTCCCTCAAAGACATTGCTCAAGGTTTAGGGGAGTTCATCAAAATTGCGGAGGAAACAAAGCTGCGTCGTTACACCTCTTACGCCCTCATATGTGTCTATATGCATTTGGACAAAGCCCTTCCTGACTCGGTAAGCCTCTTTCACGATGACTTTGAATGGATCCAACCCCTTGATTTTGAGCATGTACCCTTCCGATGCCGTAAATGTCATGTTCATGAACACCTATTTCGGGACTGCCCTCTCAATGCTAAGCCACAAGCCTCCAATCCTCCTGATGACTCAGATCCGGATGGCTTTACTAAGGTTACCAACCGTAGAAGAGCCCATAAGAAACCCCCCAATGGAAAAAAACCCATGGCTCAATCCTCCTCTGTCCCATCCTCAAGTAATAGCTTTGAAGCTCTTGCCTCTATTCCGGAGAACCTTCCTCCTGTCGATCACTCTGCTACCCACCCCACCAAAATGAATCCGACTCCTCCTCTGCCCACCTCTAAGCCCTCTCCTAAGACCTTGAAGGAACAAGGAATTTCTATGGAAGGAACCCCCGTAGATCCAGATTGGATGCTGAATGGAATGGATGTGGATTTCTTACCAGCTCAGCACACGGAAGGCAGCAACCAAGCGCAAAACATGGAGGTTGAACCAGAGAGTATCGATCTCACAAGGCTGGACATTCTCGAACTTGAACTTGCCTGCAAAAGAAAGGAATTTGATAAGATTCCAGATCAACAGCTAGATATACTGGAAGTTATCATATCCCGAGCCTTCAGACAAAAGAGCTAGGAATACAGCCAGGAAGCAGATGGGATGGCAATCCATCAATCAAGGACTCCAAGAAACGAGGCCGGAAAACTGACTTGGAGCGAACTATCACGGTTGGGAAACTCCTGGTCGAATCAGGAAGATATGCCAAGTTGACTCAGTAATACAAGCTACTCCCCCACAGTGAACTATGAAGCTAACCTCATGGAATGTCAGAGGACTTAACAGTACTGGGAAACTAAGAATGATCAAAAACATGATAAAGTTGGAAAAACCACAGATCCTCTTTATACAGGAAACCAAATGCAATAGCAGCACTCTAGGTAAAATCCTCTCCAGCGCTTGGCCTGGCTGTCACTCGGTGGCAGTGGATGCATTGGGCGCTTCTGGAGGGCTCGCCATTGCATGGGATACTCGGACCATTACACTATCTGATTTCCATGCCTCCCATCACCTCATTCAAGCCACCTTTCACATCATCGGCACCAAGGTTCACGAACATCTCTCTAATGTTTACTTCCCACAGGAAGCGGGCAGGAAAATGGCTCTCTTGGACACATTGGAAGAACTAAACAATACCAAAATCCATCCTCTCTGGATTCTAGGAGGGGATTTCAATATGATCACATGCCTGGGGGAGAAGATGGGAGGAAGGGCTAAGCTAAAACCAGAAAGCAGCCACTTCAAGAACTTCATTCAAAACAATTTGCTTATAGATCTGCAGTACAGCAATGGCATTCACACCTGGAGCAATCGCAGAACGGGACGCCAACACATAACCTCAAAGCTAGATCGATTTCTAATATCTGATAATGTTGTACACCTAGGGGGTGACATCTCTACTTCTATACAGCCGTTGAATGGATCGGATCATTGGCCCATCTCCTTACAGTGGCTGCGACTGGGGGACTCCAGGAAGCGCCCTTTTCGCTTTGAGGCTTTTTGGCTAACCCATCCCGCCTTCAAGGATCTCATCAGTGCTTGGTGGAGGAACTTCAAGCCGCCTGAAGGATCACAAATGTACCAATTCCAGTGTAAGCTCAAGAACCTCAAACTCCACATCAAACACTGGAATCACAACACTTTTGGCAATATTTTCCAGGCACAACAGACTCTCAATGTGGAAATGAAGGCCCTCCAGCAGCAGATTATCTCGAATGGATACACGGAAGAGCTAATGGCAAGGGAGAAGCAGCTCAAAACTCAGTTGGATGATCGATCAAAGCAAGAAGAAATCCTCTGGCGGCAAAAATCCAGGGTAAGATGGCTAAAAGAAGGTGAACGAAATACTAAATTCTTTCACCGAACCACAATACAAAGGAGAATGCACAACTCAATCACGGCTATTAGGAATCCAGAAGGGGAGAAAGTGGAAGAACAGGAAGAGATAGAGAGGGCGTTTCTTGCTCATTTCCAGACAGTGCACAAAGAACCCCCTATGGACAGAGGACCTGCCATCAATAAAATCAGCCAAAACATCCCAAGAATTATCACTGATGAGCACAATCAGCTGCTGCTACTCCCAGTTTCTAGGCAGGAAGTTGATTTAGCCATGAAGCAACTAAAGGATGGAAAAGCCCCAGGCCCAGATGGTTTCACAACCACTTTCTACCACCAGTTCTAGGACCTCATTGGTGAGGAAGTGTGGATGGTTGTAGAAGAATCACGAGCAATGCATTGGCTTCTCCCTTCTTTAAATGCAACATTCATTGCTCTCATTCCCAAAGAAGAAGAAGCCAGCACACCGGAAAAATATCGCCCCATTGCTTTATGCAATGTGATCTACAAAGTCATCTCTAAGGTCATTGCCAACCGATTAAAACCACTCTTGCCTCTGCTCATCTCACCTGAGCAGTCAGGATATGTTGAAGGCAGGCAGATTTTGGACGGGATCATTCATACTCATGAGATCATCCATTCGCTCAAGCAAATCAAACAGGCAGGTATGATTCTCAAAATCAATCTTTCCAAAGCATTTGACAAATTAAGTTGGACCTATATTCAAAAAGTGCTCCTGGATTTTGGCTTCTCTCCCACCTGGGTTCGTTGGATCCACAGTCTCATTTCCTCCTCGTTCTTTTCCATCCTCATCAATGGGACTCCCTCCCGCACTTTCACTCCCACCAGAGGCATCAGACAAGGGGATCCCCTCTCTCCCTTCCTGTTTGTTTTGATAGCGGAAGGCCTGGGACGACACCTTTCCTCAGCAGTCCGCTCCCAACAAATCCAAGGCATCTCTGTCCACAATGCACCAGCTGTCACCCACCAACAGTTCGTGGATGACAACTTGGTGTTCGGCTACCCTTTTGTTCAAGAAGCCTCCAAGCTAAATTCCCTAATGCAGGACTTCTCCGATGCGTCTGGGACAAGCATAAACAATTCTAAATCCCAGATCTTCTTCTTTCACACTCCCCCCCTTACTCAATCTGCAATCGCCCGCATTCTCGGCTTCTCCATAGCCTCCCTTCCCTCCACTTACCTGGGCGCTCCGCTCATTGCTTCCCCTTTTAAGCATGCCTCCTGGCGCAAGCTAGTCGATAAACTGGAAACCCGCCTCTCCTCTTGGACTTTCCGAACCCTTAACATTGCTGGCAGACTGGTTCTCATTAAATCCGTTCTTCAGGCCATGCTGCTCTACCTCTTCTCCATTCTGGCGGCTCCCAAATGGGTTCTCAATAAGATTAAAGCCCTTCAACGAAACTTCCTTTGGGGCTCCAAGGGGACCAATCGAAAATGGGCGCTGGTTCAATGGGCAACAGTTTGTCAACCCAAAGATCAAGGGGGAATTGGCCTTCGTGACCCTCTCCTCAGCAATGCCATCATGAATGCAAAAATTTGGTGGAATTGGCTCACTGCCCCTGAAAAGCCCTGGGCCATTCTATGGAAAGCTAAATATGCTCAAAACCAACCCCAGGAAGAGCTTGTCAGACTCACTCCGGAGGAGAATGGTTCCATAATCTGGAACTCGGCCAAACAGCACCATCTTCTCATACAACAGCACAGCTTCTGGGAGATAAGGAACGACACCTCTGCAAGGTTCTGGACAGACTCTTGGGAACAACTACCAAAACTTATCACTATTTTTAATCCGTCCATGGAACCTGATTGGGATATGCGACAGCTGGAGGCAGTAAAGCATTATTGGGAAGACACCAATAAGCAGGGCTATCGGCAATGGAAACAAATAGCAAGAATAGTCAGGGGCGCCCCTGAGCATGAAAGAAAAGCCATCACTGATGACCTCAGAGCTCGGTGCATCAGAATCTCGTAGGACAAGGATATTCTAAGATGGGGGCATACTCTTAAAGGCACTTTTTCCACACGGGAGGCCTATAGGATCCTCAGTGCGGATCCGGAGCCCAAGGATCCTCTATGGGGCAAAATCTGGAATATAGGGGTATGGCCCAAAGTTGCCTTATTCCTCTGGCTCCTTGGCCACCAAATAATACTTACTTGGGACAATCTACGCAAGAGACATTTCCATGGTCCCTCCATATGTCCCAATTGTGGGGTGAATGAAGAAACTCAGCAGCATCTCCTCTATGCTTGTCCCCTCGCCACTCAGCTGTGGGAGAAAGTCAGCTTCAGGTGCCAAAGGAATTGTACACCTAACATAGTTATCCGCGAAGCCATACGTGACTGGCATCAACATCCCTTCAAGAGTGGACTTCTCAATCATCTCTGGAGAATCATCCCAGGCCTTCTCCTATGGACCATTTGGAAAGAAAGAAACAAGCGCATTTTTAAGGACCAGAGGACCTCGATAGACATCATCTGGAGTAATTACTGTCTCAATCTTGAGGAAAATTTAGCTTTGCAGTCTTGGAGCATCGAGGATTTCCCCACTCTAGCCAAGGAAAAGGCTATATGGGAGAACTGGGGAATTAAGATTCAACACAACACTCAGAAGCAAACTCACCCCAACACTGACAAACTCAATCCCACTTGGACCCCTCCCCCCTTGGAATACCTATAAGCTCAACTTTGATGGTGCCTCAAAAGGCAATCCAGGCAAAGCAGGCTTTGGGGGCATTATAAGGAATCATGATGGCACTCCCATGGTGGTTTACCTAGGAAGCATTGGATGGGACACGAACAACTCTGCGGAGCTGGAGGGATTATGGCAAGGTCTTCTCCTCTCCCAACAGAAGGGGCTACATCCTATTGAGATTGAGGGAGATTCACATATCCTCGTCAATATAGCAGCACAACTTCTCAATGGAGCTTAGGCGCGCAAGGTTGCCAGTAGCTGGCGACTGGAGGCTCATTTGGAAATAATGGAGAAGTGGCTTCAGGGAAACAGGGCTCTCCTTTTTAAGCACACCAGAAGGGAAGGCAACAAGGTAGCGGATTTACTAGCCAATCTGGGGGTTGACTGTGATAGCAATCTCAGAACAGGGACGCTGGACATAATCCAAGATGAAGATCAAAAAAGGAAGTGCCACAATCTGATACAGGTGGAGGCGAACTCCCCGGATGCAGGTGATAGCATTGTCAATAGGGGTGATGGGATAGAGGTCGATAGGACGGGAGGCCACATGCCATCCCATACGAGACCTTCGAGCCCACCTGATCGCAGTAATTACCATCTGCCCGCTCTTAATGATATACGTTATGGAGAAGCCTCTCGATAAGAATACTGAGGATCGAGGCATTTTCGACTGTCGCAACAGCGATTCGCTTAAGGTTAACAGGTCTGGTCATTCAATGCTGAAGGTTGTTGGTTGCAGGAGCAGGGTGCTATATGAAATGGATACGCTATCTCCTGCACCGAGGAATTCATTGTGCAATTCAGTGGAGGACAGCGCCAACAAGCGCACCACCACAGGGAAGCGCAGTCGCCATACTTGCTGCCTGGAGCCTGACGACAGTCTCCACATCTCCATTGCTGGTTCTTGCAAGTCTGCTTTTTTGGTCCTGAGCATTCCTCAGAGCCGAACCTTGTCAATTCGCCGTTGTTCCAGAGCTACAGCTCCATTCCTGCTGCAAACATGCCCCGGCTGAGGCAGAGGATGCGTTGCAGGAGGGGTTCCTCACGCTCTGCCAGGAGGCGCTCGCCCTCCACATCCACTTCTCCTTCTGAAATCTCATTGCCCTCTGACAACCTACCTCACCTCTTCCATGGCCGCCAGTTTCACTCTGGACGCAGGCTCGACTCGCCCTCTGGGGATGCGTTGCCTGCTCAGTCCCATACGGCTCTTTCTTCGTTTGATTGCGCCCTTAATAGACCAAGAGTTTCGGTGGCCATCTCTGTTGTCTTCCTGGAGGATCCCCTGCCTGAGAATCCGCCGGATGATTCTGCTCCTGTCGATGGCGCCAACATGGAAGCAGTGCTGCTTGACTCGAGGGGTCAGCCAAGCGAGCGAAGGGAGGTAATGCAGGAGGATTCAGCTCGTGGTCAGCCACTTCAGACGGAAACTCCTTCAGAGGTCCTTCCCAATGCTGAACTCTCTCATGACCATGGCGCACCAGCAGATTACGGTTGCAGGATCGAGGAGGTCACTCCTGATGAGTAATTTGACCTTTTTTCTTGTTTTTCATGCTTTTGCTCTGCCCTCTCTGAGGGAGTGTCTTGTTGTTCTAATGTTTCCTTCAGTTATGGTCCTTTTTTGTCAGCGACCAGTCTTAGTTCTTACAGTGGTCCAGTTTTGTTATGGTCCGATATAACTGCTATATAATGTATATGTTCTTAGTTCTCAGTCAAAGCTATCCAGGTCCGATCCACTGCGCGGGATTTTTTCTGTTGAAAGTTCTTCAGGCTGGTTTCCCTCTAGAAGGGCAGCCAAAAACTAGTCCATGCAGGCACTGTAATGGCCTCGGCCTGATGTACTATATTTCTTACTGTTAATAGATTACTCTAACTTAGAAAAAAATAAAAACATATAAAACAACAATCAACATCTTACCATCTTTCTCATTGATGTATAATGTGGGTTCTCCTTCACATTTTTCAAACCCATTCTCCAGTAGATAAGAATCTATCCTACTGTACCATGCTCTTGGTGCTTGTTTCAGCCCATAAAGAGCTTTCTTCAATCCGCAAACTTTGTGCTCTTGGCCTTTTTTCTCATAGCCTAGAGGTGGTTCAACATAAACCTCTTCCATCAATACTCCATTTAGGAATGTTGATTTAACATCCATTTGGTAAACTTTCCACTTGTGTTGTGCTGTTATGGACAACACTGCTCTCACTATTTTCATTCTTGCAGCCGGTGCAAAAGTTTCTTCATAATCTCTTCCATGTTGCTGCTTGTAGCCTTTGACAACAAGTCTGGCCTTGTGCCTTTCAATCTTACCTTCAGCATTGCTTTTGATCTTGTAGACCCATTTCACTCCAATTACTTCCTTACCTTTTGGGAGATCAACCAATTCCCATGTTTTATTTTTCTCTATTGCATTCATTTCTTCATCCATAGCATCTATCCATTTCTTATCTTTTATAGCTTCTTCAAAATTAATAGGATCCTCAACATGATAATATAATGCAAATAAAGAGTTCATACCTTCATTTGCTGCCTCTTTCTCATAAATATCATTCAAATTTCTGAATTTGGTTCCTCTTTCATTTTGTGTAATTGTGCTTGAAGAAGCACTCAAATCTGCTCCTTGTACTGTGCTTGAAGAAGCACTATAATTACTTCTCAAGGGTGTCCTCATTCCTGCTTGTGGTGTCTATTGCTGTCCTTGTGTTGGTGGAGGTAGTGGTGTTAACGATGGATGTATTTCAGCCATCTCATCCTCATTTTCATCATGAGACAAACAGCTCTTTACATTGATTGTTTTCTCAATGCTTCCATCCCAAGCTTCTTCTTCAATAAACTGAATATCTTTGCTCACAATAAATTTCTTGGTGGATGGATTATACAACCTATAAGCTTTGGATTCCTTATTGTATCCAATAAAAATACACTTCTCCCCCTTGCTTTCCAACTTCTTTCTTAGTTGATCTGGAATGTCTGCATAAGCCACACAACCAAAAAATTTCATGTGGGTGACACCTTGTTTTATGCCACTCCATGCTTCTTCTGGAAATCTATTCATTACTGTTTTGGTTGGGCATCTATTCAAGATGTATGTGCACAATGTACAGCTTCAGCCCAATAATCATTTGGAAAATGTTTTGCCTTCAGCGTACTTCTTACCATATCCATGATTGTTCTATTTTTCCTTTCAGCAACTCCATTTTGTTGCGGTGTGTACCTTGCTGTAAATTGCTTGTGTATGTCATTTTCTCTGCAAAAATGCAGAAATTCTTTAGAGATATACTCACCTCCTCTATCAGTTCTTAAAACTTTTATGTGATGCCCACTTTGGTTCTCAATAAGTGCCTTAAAGTGGCAGAATTTCTCAAACACTTCACTTTTATATTTCAAAAAATAAACCCAAGTTTTCCTTGTGAAATCATCAATAAAAGCCAGCATATAATGGCTGCTTGCTAGTGATGGTGTTTGCATCGGTCCACACAAATCTGAATGGACAATTTCTAAGAGTGCCTTTGCCCTTATGATTTTTCCTGATGGAAAACTTTCTCTGTGTTGTTTGCCCAAGATGCAGCCTTCACATAGGTTGTTCGTTTTCTCAATCAATGGTAATCCCTTTACCATTCCTTTCCTATGCAACTAATTTATTCCTCCAAAGTTGAGATGTCCAAATCTCAAGTGTCATAACCAATTTTCATCTTTTGTTTCTCTTTGGAATGTATCTTGTGTCACTGCTGCCATTTCTTCTTCTTTCTTCAAATCTGCTCTCATTTTGAGAGGAAACATTCTATTCTTTGCCATCTTCACTTCAGCAATACATTTCTTGCTTGGTGGTTTATCCATGATGGTGCATACATCATCTTCAAAGAAAACATTGTACCCCTTTTGAACGAGTTGTCCAATGCTCAAGAGGTTACACTTCTTACCAAGCACATAGTAAACATCTGATATGGTCTTCTTTTCTCCTTTCTTTGTCAAGACACCTACACTACCTTTTCCAATGACAGAGAGCTTACTGTCTGTCCCTAATGTAACTTGAGACTTCACATTCTCATCTAACATGGAAAACATAGAAATGTTTCCAGTCATATGGTTACTACATCTTGAATCTAGAAACCATATATCTTCATTCTTTTCGTCAACCATATTACATGCTAAAAACATCTTATCTTGACTGATATTTTGTTTTGTAAAATTAGCACTGGATTTATTACCCATGTCACTATGTTTCTTCCTACATTCATTGGCATAATGTCCATACTTCTTACAGTAATGACATTGGACTTGGGATTTATCATACCTTTGTCAATGTGCTTGATTTTGTCCACCTTGCTGTCTGTTGCCTTGGCCTTGGTTATGATTTTGATTGCTGCCCTTTCCACTTGCAGGGTTGTTTCTTCCTCCTTTGTTTTGGCTTCTGCCTCTTCCTTTTCCTCTGTAGTTTCCTCCTTGACCTCTTTCTCGTCCAAAGTACATTTGGGTCTTGAAGGCATGCTCCAAATATGAGTGTGCATTTCTACCCAATCTTTGTTCATGTGTCATCAGTGATGCATGAAGTTCATCAACTGAAAAATTTGAGAGGTCCTTTGTCTCTTCAAGAGTTGTGACTATCACATCAAACCTTAAGGGTAAGCTCCTCAACACTTTTTCCACAATCCTTCTTTCTTCAAGTGTCTCTCCATGAGACCTTATCTAGGTAATCAACCCAATCACATGTGTGAAGAATGAGTCTATGTTATCAGAATCTTTCATACAGAGAGTTTCAAAATCTCTCCTCAGCAATTGTAGCTTTGTTGTCTTCACATTCTCCATACCTTGATAGGTAATCTGGAAGGTATCCCCTACATCCTTGGATCTCTTAGCTACTGCTATCCTTGGAAACACACTCTCATGTACCGCTTGATAGAGATAGAAGAGGGCTTTTGAGTCCTTCTTCCTATTGCTCTTCAACAAATCCTTATTTTCTTGTGTTAAAGCATTAAAGGCATTTTCATCTGTTGGTTCTTCAAAACCATCTTCAACAAGCTCTCATAAGTCTTGAGAGGCAAACAGGGCTCTCATGGTGATTGCCCAATAATCATAGTTCTTCCCATTGAACTATTGGAGCTGATTATTTCCAATACTCATGCTTGTGTTGGCTCCTGCCATGGCTAGCACTTTGAACTATGCAATAAACTTGACTGTGTGTTTTTTTTTTTTTAAACAAATTGTCTTTCCTTCTTTAAAAGACAAACTCTGTCTCTGAGGACTGCACTCTTTTAAACAAAACAAGACTATTTTTTTGAGAAATACTTGAACTGTTGCTGAGCCTTCACTCTGCTGGAGAATTGCTGCAACAAATCCTTCCTTCAGCGTCTTTGACGCCTTCAAAGAGTCTAGACTAGCTCCGATACCATGTTGGAATTTCTGAGTATTCCAGAACACATATAGAGGGAATAAAAATTCTCCTCTTAACACAGAGAATGCAAAAAAAATTCTTGCTTGCTGGACAGAGATGACACCAAATGCTTCTATTTCATTAACAAAGAAAACATTACAAAATGGTGTTCTTCCTCCTCGTGAGGGATTTACAAAAAAAACTGTATATGACTCCTCCAACACACAGTGCTTACAGAACAAAACTCCGTCTCTCACAAAAAAAAAACGCACATACAGTGCTTTACTATTATTTTTCTTTTTTGCCTACGAGCACAGAATACACACACACAGTCTCACACTGTTTAAAAATATTACATTGTGGTATTTATATGCCTTTGGATTTTTTTTTTGTATGGCGCAGCATTTGTTTTAAAACAAAAAAAATAAAACTATTGAATATATATATTATAAACTTACAAAGTTTATAATATATATTATAACCCCTGTATAAGTTATAACCAAAGTCAAAAGACTTTTGGTCGCGCGATAACAAAACAAAATATTGCAATATAAAACATTACAATAAGGTTTGAAAACCTTAATACTTCTGCCACATAAAACTTTAAACCAATGCTTGTGCACTAATGAACCAAGACGTCAAACTTCAATAAACCAAATTGTAATCAAATTCGCGTTACAAAACGTTGTGACATCACCCAAGCCATTTTCAACGCGAACGCAATCTGATTCGCTGGTGGTAGGATCCGCCCAGATTTCAAAGACTTTATGAGCCGAAATTTATAACAAATTAGCATAACAAAAGGTGATAATGACGTCAGGGCAAATCAGCACGCGAAAAACTCATGAAATCGGATTCATAAAAGTTTCGAGTCCGATTTTGGAAGTTGGTTGCCCGACTCATTGCGCCGTCGATATGCGATGTGCGATGTGGGCCATATCGTATTGCGATCCATCGGCGATTCAATGTTGCAATGGCATAGACCTTTAGCGCATGCGATATGCGATGTTGTGGGGACCACCATGATGTTGCTCTTTCAACACTTGGCGCACTTAAACGCAAAACTTTAGTTGATGAGGGCGTTAAAGCCCGATAAAACTGTTCTTTTAAAACTTCTGCTATTGCATGGTTGAACCATGAAAATTTTCAATTCTTCTTCTCTACAAAGGTGGCTGCGCCCATAACAAAATTTACTTTGCGGACTTCATTAAACCCACTGTTAAACGCACGAATGTGTGCACTCAACCTTCTGCCCATGTTGTACTTCGTTTCCTCCTGCATGGGGTTTTTGCGGGTGACTCTAACATTTTCATTAGTAATGTCATAGTGAGTGGACTTATTGAATTTCGTTTGTTATCTTTAATCATTAACATCGTAATTTTAAAATGTGAAAAAATAAATTAGAATTTAAAATGCGTTTTGATGCATGTTGGACGGGCTTGCAGCGTTGTTGCTGCAAGCTTACATGCCATTTTATCAAATAAATTATCAGATTTGAGATTTATTTACAAATGCAATGTGGCAAAGATTATTAATGATAATGTATTTTCAAAAATCGGGTATAATGCATCGACTACTTGGGCTTCTAGCATTAGCATTGAGTTCTCTATAATGTCCCAGCTCTCGTTTTTAAGGTAGTGAATAACAAGGATAAGCTCCCGCTTTTAAGGTAGTGAATAACGAGGATAATAACAACAGTGTCATTTCTGTTTAGGATATAGGTGTACAAGTTGTATTTAGTAGTTATATATAATGAAAATAATTTAAAGTAACGAAAATAATATAGTTTGAGTAGATTTAATGGTTAAGAATTTGTGTTTTTTTGAAAAAATTATATGATCTAAATTAAAAAAGAATAGAATATATATATTTTACTAAACTTAACAATCAAATAACTATAATCTTAAAATTAAATAAAATAAGTTATAATATTTTTATTATTATTAAATTTGACAATTTTTATTTAACTTTTTCATATAAATATATAGTTAATTGGCAAAGACTAAATTGCATCCAACAGAACTAGTTTAAATTGCAAATTCATATAACTACCATGTCAATGTCAAGTTAATCTTCACTTTGTAACAAACACTAACATTAAAAAAAAACTGATGTTTTCCTTTCCAATTAAACCATTTTTTAAAATATAAATTTGCTAGAATGTATAAGATATTATAGTTTTTATTAAATACATACTCTGAAATTGTTCTACAATGTAGTTTTATATTTTACCACATATATTTAATTTATTAATAATATATTATAAGATATTATAATTTTTATTAAATACATACTCTGAAATTGTTCTACAATGTAGATGTATATTTTACCATATATATTTAATTTATTAATAAATTTATTATTAGTTTTAATTTTAAGTGTATTATTTAAATGTATAAATACCTGTTAATCTGTATTTTTTTTAGTTAAAAAATCAATTTAAAAAATAAATAAATGAACGACAACTATGCTGATTCTTTTCATAATGATCACACTTTTCCAAAACAACAAAACCATAGTAAATCTACCAAGGAATCCATGGCTTAATTTGAAGCGTCGCAGCTGATGGCAATATAATTTATCTAGATATTCAACATATAAATGAATCATTTCAGGTAGTTTTCTATTGTATTTTACTTGACTTTTGAAAATTGGTGCTACTTTAAAATGGGAGCTGTGAATGTCGGGGAGGAAGATTACTCACAATTGTTGGAGGAATTACCAGGCGATTTGATTCAAGATATATTTGCATGGCTGCCAATAGAATATCTGTATAGATTTGCTACTGTGTGCAAACAATGGAATGCACTCTTTTCATCAACCAGTTTTCTCAGAAAACATTGGGCAGAGGCGCCTCCAAACAAAAATGCATGGCTTGTTTTGGGAGCTGTGGAGAACAATCAAAATTGTTGGACATACTCCTGCTTCACACAGAGTTGGAGGAAATCTTGTTTATCCCTTGACTTTTTAGCGGGGGAGGTAGATGGACCTGTTCGTTATGTGGGCTCAGGCGCAGGTCTCTTCTTGATGAATGCCTCATTTTCCGACTCAATCTATGTGTGTGATCCTCTCACAGCCAAGTGCTTCGTACTCCCACGCGGACTGGCAGGCACCGGACTTTTTTGGGTCGGGGAGATAGGCATAGTTGAAGAAGGGGAAGACGGATACAAAGTGTTGGTGTTGCGCTACTCTAATCTTTATCAACAGAATATAGTTGAAATATACGATTCCTCTAACAAGGCATGGAAGGTGGCGGGACTCCTGCCGAGGCGTTTAGACACATATGAAGCGATGAATGATTTTAGTCTAGGAACAGCAATTTCTGGAGGTTATTTCTATTGTTTAATGGTGGCACACCGCTTGACCGAAGGCATTATATGTTTCAATATGGTAGAGGGGACGTACATCTTTGTGCCATTGCCTCGTTTTGATTTACATCACGATAACTTTATTTATTTCAATCAGTTACTCCTCTGCGGATCACGAATTCTACTCGTGCAGGGGATGGAAAACCAAGCACGAGAGGAAGAAGAGTTGCTGATCATATGGGAATTTAATAAGGACGCCGCTACAAAGTGGAAAGAGATTGCCAGAAAGCCCCCAACAGTGCCTCGGATTTTTAACAACATTGGACGAAGAGACACACGGGTTATAAGAAGAGAGACACCGTTTAGGTGTGCTGCAATAGGGGATTGCCTTTATTTCAAAATGTACACAGAGGTGCAGTTGGTAGTTTACAACTTGACCCAAAATTCGTGGACTTTTCTTACCTGTCCCAGACCTACTTCTCTGCTTGCTCGGCCTCTTATTGCGTTCAAGCCAAGGCCCTATATGAAATTGGAGTGACTTTCATGAATTTGGTAATTGTTAAGAGTTTTTATACGAAACTTAGGAATTGCTGAGACCGTTAAAAAGTGATTTGGAATTTGGATTATTTTTTAAGAATTTGTTGTAGCGATGTTTGAATCATGTTTTTGACTGGGTGGAAATAGGTTGAGCACCATCAAGAACTTCACTAGCTATCCAAAATCTTGAAATTTGATAACTATAATCTAGATTTACAAAAATCTGTGCTAAAATTTATTAAAATCTTACTAAATTTTCAGAAAAAAAAAAAGCAGATCTAATTAGACTACCCCCAATTTTTATACCATTTATAAATGGTATTGTATTAATATAACTACATTCCCTAAATTAATATGTCTGGTTATATCAATTTTACTATTTTAATTAAAATAAATAATTTAAAATATATATATATATATATATATATATATATATATATATATATATATATATATATAATAACTTAAGTTATGAATTTTTCACCATATAATAATAGTAAGTTATGGTATTATAACAAAGCTAATTTAAATTTGTACAATAGTAAGACATTGTATTATAACAAAACTAAAGCATTATATTATAACAAAAATAATTTAAATTAAATTTATAATTTAATTAATATTCGATTTGTTTCATCTTTGATATAAAACTTCAGTAAATATTTTCTTAAACAAGTATTTTTGGTTTTTTTAAATAACGGAAAATATAAAACCCTTTATAATTGATGATGTCCTTAAAAAAAGAAGTTTCATGAAATTTTCATGAAAAAATAGCTAGTTAGCATGCGGCAAAGAACCCATGAACCTTATCATTTTCATTTTGTAGCTCGAAACAAACACTTGGATATTCTCGGAATGGAGGTTACATTAGAACAATTTGTGAAAGGGTGATTAAGAATGTTGGTTGTGATTTTTGTTTTTCATGGATAAAAACATGATATACGAGTGTAAAACACATTTTGTATTTATTCTTAAGGAATCAAACAATATTGTTTAATTTAAAGCTTAAACAAATTAGTTATAAATGTACTATTATTTCGGTGTTTGTCTTTTTCACTTTTGGAAATTTTAAAAAAATATATGTTTTTGAAGATACAAAACCACTTCCAAAATTGAAAAATTTCCCAGATCTCGAGCCTAAAATAATTGATAAATATAGAAATTAGGTTTCTATCTATAGACAAAGACATGGTAAACTCGACAATGGTGCCAATGGGATGTTACATATGCCTTATCAACAATAATTCTCATTCAAGATTATGTTAAGAAGACATAGAAACAAGTGGGTTGAATTTTATGCCCTCTTAATTCTACAGAAAAGATTACAAGAAAAAGGACTCTCCAAACTAATTTATTTTGGATATTCAAACATGGTTGTTGATTGTGTAAAAGGCTCTTTAAGGCTTTAAAACATCACTTTAAAACCTTTACAGGACTAGGTATTAGTTTTTTAGTTTTATCATATAGATATGTTGTCAAAACAAGCATTGATTGATCAAACAGTTTTGCTGAAATTGAAAAACCTAGGATGGGGATACCCCTCTCCCCCACCACATATTTCTAATATATATATATATATATATATATATATATATATATATATATATTCATGGATTTCACTGAAGTTCTGGTGTTTCTTCAACTTACAATAATAGTTTCTTTTTGGGTTGGCACTAACAAATACACAAAAGAGGAGAAGCAGAAAAACAACAGAGAACAGAACAAATTATTGGAGAAACACACCTTGAAGATTTACTAATGTGAACTATTTATACATGTAATCAGACAGTTATTCAGAAACTGAAATGGAACTGAACACAAACTAATTCTAAACTAATCATTAGAACTAATTCTTTAACACTCCCCCTTAATTTTGAGGGTTACATTGTTTTATTCCTAACTTTTGACATTGAAATTCAAAATTAACTTTTCCTAGCGGTTTGGTGAAAATATCCGCTAACTGCTCCTTGGAATCACAAAATTTGAGAACAATGCCACCATTCTTGACGAGTTCATGAATGAAGTGAAAACGAGTGTTGATATGTTTGCTTTTTTGATGAAAGACATTGTTCTTTGACAAGGAAATAGCGGAAGTGTTGTCACAAAGGATTGAAATCGGTTCATTTTATGTATATCCGAAGTCAGAGAGAAGTCTCTTTAGCCACACTGCTTGACATGATGCTGAACTTGCTGCAATGTACTCGGCCTCTGTTGAAGATATTGCAACTATGGGTTGCTTTTTGGATGACCACGAGATCAAGTTTCTGCCAAATAGAAAAGCATAGCCAGAAGTGCTTTTCCGATCATCAATACATCCTGCATAATCACTATCTGTATAACGAACAAGCTTACTGTCTGTAGAGGCTGCATACGATAAACCATAAGTAGATGTACCTGCAATGTATCTTAACACCTTTTTTCCAGATTTTCAATGACAGTCTTTAGGAGATTCCATAAACCTGGAAATATAACTAGCTGCAAATGCTATATCAGGCCTAGTAGCAGTAAGATACATAATACTACCAGCAAGTTGCTTATACAAAGTCGCATTAACAATAGTACCCATATCATATTTACTCAAATTTGTACCAACTTCGATAGGCGAATCCACCGGTTTACACCTATCCATCTTAAACGTTTTCAAAATGTTAGTAGCATACTTTTGTTGACTCATAAACATACCATCTTGTGTTTTTTTCACTTCGATACCTAAGAATTATCTCATTAATCCAAGATCTGTCATTTCAAATTGATTTTTCATTGCAGCTTTAAATTCGTCTAACTGCGTGTTACATGTATAAATTATGTCATCAACATAAAGACACAGTATCAAAATATTACCTTGATGATCATTCTTGATATACAAAGTGGGCTCGTGGTCGCTCCTTCTAAAACCATTATTCAACAAGTAATGGTCTATTCGGCTGTACCAAGCTCTTGGAGCTTGCTTCAAGCCATACAATGCTTTCTTCAACCTGTACACTTTATGTTCATGATTTTTGATTTCGAAACCAGGTGGTTGTTCAACATACACTTCTTCATTCAAAACACCATTCAAAAAAGAAAAATTTACATCCATTTGGTAAATAGGCCACTTGTTTTGTGCTGCAATAGCTAATACAAATTGAACTGTATCAATTCTTGCTACAGGTGCAAATGTTTCACCATAATCTATGCCAGGTTGCTGTGAAAAACCTTTGGAAACTAATCTTGCTTTGTGCTTATTAACTTCACCTCTCTCATTTAACTTTGTTTTAAAAACCCATTTGACACCTATAGAGTTTTTATCATCAGGTAGATCAACCAAATCCCAAGTTTGATTTTTTTCAATAGCATCGATTTCATTATTCATAGCATCTACCCATACTTTGTCCTTTATAGCCTCTTCAAAACAAGTAGGTTGAAATGAAAGAAATGCAAAATTTACAATATCATCAACATCATCTTTACTCAACTTTGTACCAACTTCGATAGGAGTATCCACCGGTTTACACCAGTTTACACCCTGCGTTCGAATTTTCTGAAGAGGAACTGAGCAGCTGAACTTGCTGGAGGTTCCATTGAGAAGAAGAATTGTTGAGGACCCTTTGTTCGAACCTACCTGCCACTGGAGATAAGCGTGTACGTTCTTGTTTGGCATTTTTTTATGTTTGCAGTTCTTGTTTGATGTTTTTTCCTATTTCGTGTTGCTTGAGAGAAGCATGCAGATCACGTTGGAAATCCCACTTTACATTGTCTCATGCATGACTAACTTTCGCAATTGAATAACGGGGTTGCCTTATGATGTGAAAGTTGTGTATTATATTCTACAATCATAGAACAAGAGTCTATTGGGTTGAGGCTCTTTTTTATTTGCTTCTAGTAAAGGGGAAAAGACTGCGGGATTATTAAAGGTGGTGTTTTTTTTTTTTTTAACTTTTAACGGTGTAGAGTCAAATTTCTTATTGTTTTAAACATGGCTTCGACAACTCATTTTTCCATCCCGACGCCATTATTTAGTGGAAAAATTTATTATTTTTGGAGCCTTAAAATGAAAGCATGTTTACAAGGCTTAGGGTGTTGGGAATCAGTAGAGTTGGGGTTCACAGAACATGACGCAAATACAATTGCTGGTATGACTGTTGCCCAAAGAAAACAATTTGATGAAATTAAACAGAAAGAAGGTAGAGCAAATTAGTGCATTTTAAATTCATTAGATGACTTTATTTTTCCTAAAATCACTGCTACTAAAACTGTTAAATCAATTTGGGATATACTTAAGGTTGCTTATCAAGGAAATGATAAAGTAAAAATGGTAAGATTACAGACTCTCAGAACACAATTTGAAACACTTAAAATGACTTACTCATAAACCATTGATCAGTTTATGACTAAATTTATGGGCGTTGTTAATCAGCTTCGGATGAATGGTGAAGAACTTGATGACCAAATAATTGTTGAAAAAATTCTTAGATGTTTGCCTAAAAAAATTGATATGATCGTTACTGTTTTTGAATCGAGATAATTGACAAAATTATCTGTGGAAGAATTAACTGGTTCTTTGTTGGCACATGAAGCAAGAATTAAGTTAGATGCCAGTAATTTAGAGCATGCTTTCAAATCTAAAGCTTTTATGGATACAGGTAGAGGCAGAGGTTTTCGTGGCAGGAGAAGTAAAGGTAGAGGACAGTCTCAGTCTGATGATAGATCACAGGTAATTGAAACACATTCAGAGAAGTCTCAAAATGATCATGGTCGTAGGTGGATAGATAAATCTAAAATTCAGTGTCACTACTACAAAAAATATGGCCATTATAAGTCTGAAAGTCGATAACTACAGTATGTTTTAAATAAAAACAAATCCAATGTCACAAACATTGAATGTGAAACATCAGATGCTTTATTTTTTGCATGCCAAGTGACTGTGCAAGCACCTAATAAAGATGTTTGGTTGGTTGACAGTGGATGTAGTAATCATATGACTGGTCATAGTGATTTGTTTTCACATCTTGATACATCTTTCAGTTCATCTATTAGTTTGAGAGATGATCGTCAGGATAAAGCTTCAGGTAAAGGTGTTGTACCTGTCTTAACCAAACAAAATGTTGTGAAGAATATCTATGATGTTTATTATGTACCCAATTTCAAGCATAATTTTTTGAGTGTTGGTCAGTTAGATACACATGGTTATGATGTTAGCTTTCACAACACTACTTGCATGATTGTTGATAAACATAAGTCTCTTGTTGCAAATATTCCAATGACAAAGAACAAGTTGTATCAGTTACAGTTGAAAAGTGAGAAGTTGTATGCACATAATGTTTCAACGCCAACTAAATCTTATTTGTGGCATTTGCGATATGGTCATTTACCTATCAAAAGTATGAGTTTGTTGCAAAGTCAGTCTATGGTGAAAGGGTGTTACCAACAACATCAAACAGAATCGTGAGCAGCGGCTCTAATCCTCACAATCAAACACTCGAGCGACAACAACATCAAACAGAACCGTGAGCAGCAACTCTAATCCTCACAATCAGACACTCGAGCGACTCTAACCCTCACAAACAGAACCGGCAATGGCTCTGATACCATGAAAAATTCACAAAAGATGAGAAGTATAAAAACAACAGAGAACAGAACAAATTATTGGAGAAACACACCTTGAAGATTTACTAATGTGAACTATTTATACATGTAATCAGACGGTTATTCAGAAACTAAAATGGAACTGAACACAAACTAATTCTAAACTAATCATCGAAACTAATTCTTTAGCACTTACCTAATATGGAGTGTTAGCTAAATTATGTTTTTAAAGGTTCAAATACTTCAATTAGTCTTTATCTATAACAAAGGCATACCATAAACACCTAGAAGTATAATAGAATAGCATAATATAGAGATGCATCTTCAAATAGTTTCTTGGCATAGGAATAATAGAGTTCCTCCTTTCTAGAAAAAAAGGAATAATAATGTTCCCCCTCTCTCGAATTAAATATATATAAACACTTTTAACACTACTTACATGTACATTATAATTTATTCTTGGTTGATATCCAATAAGAAATCAAATGTGTTTTTTTCACAACATTATCAAATAATAATACAAAAACTAACCATGAAAATATATGCATAAGAGTAATGGAAGTTCACACTACAAATAAAATTTACTCTATTGATGGCTACACTAAATTCTTTACAATATCTAGTCTAAAAACCCTCAAATGAGAAAACTGAATATATTTGTAGGCAAAATTACTAGAAATTAATGTAAACCTTAACTATGAACATGTATGCATAACAGTGATTGTTGTTTGCACTACAAATAAAATTTACTTTATCGATTGCTATACTACATCCATACACATACACAAGGGAATGGAAAGGATTGGGAAACATCTACCCTGGTTTCTCTAGTGGTTTATCTGCTTGCATTATGTAAAAATGATGGGAAAGACTATAGAGGAACATCTCTATGATTTCAGGGAGTCTTTTAGCTTATTTGACAAGGATGGAGGTGGATGTATCACAAGAAAGGAGCTTGGGGTAGTAATGCATTCTTTGGGTCAAAACCCCAATGTATATAGGAAGTGGTCCAAATGTTTTATATTCAATAATCCAATCTTGAATACAATCAACCACATAAGAGCTTTGTTGGAAACTTCCACTTCCATATTTTCATAAACCATTTCTTGGAGGAAGAGAGAATTGGTGGAGAAATGTACCAATATGCCTCTCTTACCTTTATTTGACCTATCACCAATTTGTCATTCCATACATATTTATCCACGTTTTCAGTGAGAAATATGCCTACACATGCAAGGTCTCGCACGTAGATAGTCCATTTATCTACAAGGTCCCCATATAATCCAATGTCGGAAGCCATGAGCCAATAAGGATTGGAAAATACATCATGTATAAATATTTGACTAACATAGTGTACGCCAAAATTGTAGATTTATAGTAGAAGGTCTGATAGAAAGGCGCGATCACTTGTAAATCCAAAAAATGGATCTAAGCCAATTTAAATGTTTATGCATTTTCCAATTTGCCACTAAATATTACTCATAAGCCATGCGTGAACCTTCATAAATCTCCTCCAAATATAGGATATGTCACGTGGGATGTGTGCACCAACCTTTATCCACAATATCATCAATTTATTTTGGAGGTATTTAGATTTGATGATTTTATGCCAGAGAACATCTCCATTTAGATCCCACCAAAAAAAAATCATAAGTAATTCCCAACTCATACGCTCGAGATCAAGGATTCCCATCCTCCCTCTTTCCTTCGAGTCAGAATTTCCATGTTGGCCAAATGATATTGTGCTTATCAAAGTTACCATCCCAAGTAAAGCTTGAGATGATGGAGCAGACCATTTTAATGATATTCTTCGAAAGAGCGAAAAGATGAAGGTTGAAGCCATTATACCAAGATGTTATGAAAGACTAATTGAACTAGAGTCAACCTACCTCCCAAGGAGAGCCACCTGTATCCCCATAATAAAATTTTACGGTGTAATTTCTCTATAAGCCAGCTCTTGTCCTTAATTCCATAAAAATTAGGTTTGAGTATACATCTAATATATTTAAAACCCTCATCCAATGCAATGCAGATAAAACCGAAAATATGATAAATATCTAGTACAAGTGCATCATCTGGGTAAGAAGAAATCATCTGAGATTTAGTATTATTCATAAGGAGTCAAGAGATAAATCTAAAGAGGTCAATAATACCATAAATATGTCTCCATACGAGAACAAATAATCCACTAAATAGTAACACGTCATCAATAGAAATCAAATGAGTAATCGTGACTTGTATAGTAATAAATATACATGTCAGTGACCCATCCATATGTGTGTGCAAGGGCAATCTGCTAAGTCCCTCAATAACAAGAATGAAAAGAAGAATTGATAAGGCACATCCTTGTCGGAGACCCCGAGAGGTAGAAAAAATTTAGTAGGAAGTTCATTAACCAATACAGAAAAGTTTGCAGTAGATACAGAGGCCATGATCCATTTTGAAACTTGAAATGAAATGTAATTTTTTTGTAAGACCAGCCGAAGAAAGGTCCAATCTACACAATCAAAATATTTTTGTTGGTCCATCTTCATAATAATCGCCTATAGCATATGATATTTGATAGTATGTAAGCCTCCTATGCAATAGAAACCACATCTTGAATTTGTCTTCAACGAAGAAACCAGAATTTTTCCTGGGAAATACCATCCAAAATTGCAGGTTTTAGCCTTATTAGAAATGATTTGGAAATCATTTTGTATAAGGTGTTGTAGTCAATAAAATTTGATGCATGTGAAACCCTAGGAATCAATGTTATGGAAGTGGAATTAATATCACCCAGGATATAACCAATCTCTTGAGCTACCAAAGAGTGTAGAGATGTCAATGGACAACCCCCATCGCAGATAGTCTTTGATATTCCATGTCGCTGATTTCAAAATATACGCGGGTACTTGACAATAAGATGTGCAACATTATGAAAACCTCGGAAGCGAAAAGGAATTTCCCAATAGTCAATTTGTTTCCTAATATAGAAGCCACCTTAATTGAGCTCCACCTTTGCACGAAGTCCAACAGTGAATTCCACCTCCTCTAAAATCCATGTGATATGCTTATCCCTCTGTAACAATCTTGCTTCCTCCAAGAAATAAAAATTAC
Source organism: Pinus albicaulis (assembly GCA_034641835.2). Classification (NCBI taxonomy): domain Eukaryota; kingdom Viridiplantae; phylum Streptophyta; class Pinopsida; order Pinales; family Pinaceae; genus Pinus; species Pinus albicaulis. Next base: position 656,586,521 of record CM076575.1, on the reverse strand, counting down.
CAATGGAATTTGTGATCATCATCAATGATTCATGTGACAAGAATACGAGGGATAAACTAGGAAGTTTAGCCCAAACCAATTTCTTTCATGGAAATTCTAAGTATGGGTCAAAACCCATATTCCAGTGATGTAAATAGAGGAAACCACGACCATGAACACTAAAGGAGCCTAAAATCTTCGCAGCATCATCATCATTAATAAAGTGGAAGCAGAACCATTGATTGTATAAAATTTTGAAAAGAGGAGAGTACATAAGAATAGATAACCAATGTTGTTTAACCCAGGATGTCATGTGAGAGACATCCATTAGAAAATAATACAACGTACTCACCAAAGCCTGTTGTTGTAATCTTAACACCTGTTCCCAAAAAACATTAGAACTAGAAACGAAATATTTTCCATGGATTACCACATTCAGGTTGAATAACCAGTGGGGATACCAAAACATTTTCATCCATGTGTATAGTTGCAAGTAAAGACGATGTCCTGGAGGGATGGGCTCCCGACTTGGGGCAACCAAGACTCTTTGCGTCAATAGTCGCATGTACCAATGCATTGAGTAATGTAACTTAACCACCCTAGTTGCCTTTAGTATCAAGTGACATCCTACCGATAGATGTAAATTCTAGTTGTACAGATGACACCACCGACACTCTACAATCATGCCTATATGTGCACCAAAGTAGATAACATTACCAAAAAATACCTTCTGTATTAGTGTCTAAAAAAACCTTGATAAAATATGTATACAAGGTAAATTAATGTCACTTATCAATTATAGATCCCACTCGATGTAGGTCATCACCAGGTCAATCCACTAGAACACCCCTTCAAATACAATAGATTAACCAATCACCACCGACCAATGTCTTTCAGAAAATCTCATCAAGCACACAATCACCAAAGATCTTCAATGACGACGCAAACCATTGGTGGATTTTCCCTCATATAATTAATATCCAACTTGGAAAATAAATATCCCCTCAGACCAATTAATGACCCCAAGAGACTCCTTTGTGATCGAATTCAAAATTATAATATGTTACCAACTCCACCAACCAAAATGAATGCACATACATAGCAGTAAAGATCCTCTGAAATCCCCCAATTGACCAAAATTCCAAACCAGAGAGGAGCAAGAAGATCCACAGGAGAAAAGGTTTAGAAGAAGGACCACCTAAAACTATCAACTAGTGTGTTTGAGATAGACCAGAGAGAAGTCCAACAGGTAGCAGCCAAGATCCTCGAAAATCCCCCGATTGACCAATCCCAAACCAAAGAAGGAGCAGGAAGATCCAAAGGAGAAAAGGTTTAGAAGAAATACCACATAAACAACTAGCTAGTGTGTCTCAGATGGACCACAAAGTAGACCAAAAATAGAGTGGAAAACAAATTTTTATTAGTGTAGCTTGAAAAAAAATAACCAGTAGATATCAAGATATCATCCAAAATCACGATAAAAATTGAATCTAGCTCAGATAATTATGCTTAAGCATATTGCACCCAACAACACCAAAAACTGAATCAGTGAAGGCTACATTTAATCCATCTACCTCCACTCCTACAACCAAAATTACCACCCTTGTGAATTTTGTGACTAATGCTTCCACGATCCAATATTTTATCCGGAGCACTTGCTTCTCACAAAGTTGTCTTAGATATTTTGAAGTAGGCATATTTTCCACCAACTAGGGAAAATTTTAAGGTTGGAAATTTATTTTAAAGTTTAGAAACCTTTGTGAATCTCACTAGTACCTAATATACAATTTTTAAAATGATTGGCAATGTTTTACTAAAACTATTCAAATTTATAATAATTTTATATAGTCTCTATATAAAAGTTTGGCGATGTTTAAGGTAAAATAATTTTATACTATAAAATTTGGGCAAATAATTTTTAGAAAAAATGGAAATTAACGAATCTGTTTTTTGGAAAAAGAATGGAAAATTAGCCCACTTGTGAATATTAGCCCCTAAAATTTTCCATGCTACCAACAAATATTTTGTAATTTTCCTCCACCATCCTTGTAGAAATTATGGTGTAGATTTGCAACTACTCATGAAGTTTTAATCAAAATCACAAGACATAAACCTACTCTACTGATTTGAGGAAGTTATTTCATAATTTAGAACAAGATTTTCAGACATGCAATAAGAAATAACTCACCTGCACATAGTATTTTTCCTGGGGAAAATAATCTGCTAAAAACCCCAATGCCTGCTTACCTCAATTTGATGCATAGAGATGTATTACGATTTCTTTTATCAACTGCACACAACCTACAAGTGAATAACCTATCTCTCTTCTCACTGAGAAACTCTAAACTAGACTTAGTCAATTTTTGTCTCTACGTGAGCCCTTATTTCCTTAGACAATTCTTTGAGAAATTAGGCCCCTATTATTTAGGAATTTTTCCAAAATGGATTATACAATTCCAAGGTTGATCATCTTACTACATGCAACACTTGTACACTCAAGACTAATCTACAATTGATGTTACATTGCAGATTAGAAGATAAAATTGGTCTTAAATGACATGCAAGTTGTCTCTAATCGTATCAACAAAGATCGAAGGGACATAAGAGGAATTGATGTTCAAGAAATCTTGCGAGGAAAAGTTGTCATGTTCTTTAGAGTTGGTTACTCCCACAAAAAAAAGAGCCCAACAAATCATAGTCTTTATATAAGATAACGTGAATGGTGAGTGAAATAGCAGCCTTGGTATAAGCGTGAGACAGTGGTAGCCTGCAAGTTGGCAGACTTAGGGCGCATTTTGAAGTTGTTAGATAATATTGTCTTAAATTGATATGGTTTTCTATTAATTTTTAATTGTCTTAAATGAGTTTAGTCTTAATTGTCATTGTCTGAAGTGGCCATTGTCTTAAATATAAATTTTTGTCTCAAAATATTTGTGTGAAATTATTTTTGTCTTAAATATAAAGTTTTGTCTTAAAATGTTTTTGTCTCAAATTGTTTTTGTTTTAAATATAAAGCTTTGCCTTAAAATGTTTAAATATAAAATTTTGTCTTAAAGTATTTTTGTCTCACATTGTTTTGGTCTTAAATATAAAATTGTTTAAAATATTTTTGTCTTAAGTTATTTTAAATTTTATATTTAAAACAATTCAATTAATATTAAATTTTAATGTCAAATAACTAAAATAAAAAATATTGATATTAAATTTTAATATAAAATAACTAACACAAACTATTTCTCTTGTCTTTAAAAAAAAATGCAAGTGACCTTGATGTTGTAAGTGACCTTAGTGTACATTTTAATGAAGAATGTCTTGGAATTGATCAACATTTTCAATATGAAATAAAAGCAGCTCCTCTATAGTTATTCGTTTCCAAATACATGGGAAAATTGAGTTTACATATATGTCTGCAAATGCAGTATGCTTTCCAACTGTATAACAGAACATGAGCAAATATGTAACACCTAGAAATTATGACAAACTATAAAAGTAGCAATTGAACCAAATGTTGCAAAGGAAACAATGTAAAGCAGTAACATAGGAAAGAGTAGTATATAGAAAATGCTCTCACATGAATCATGCAGGTAGGAAATAGTAGTATAGAGGAAATGCTCAACTACAGAGAGTGAACAACATGATTGGGCTATTATAATTAAATCAAATTATCATTAAATCGTCACTTTAATTTCTTTTAATAAAATTAATTTATAAGATAAATATATACAATTTATAATTAAATCATCACTTTATGCAAATATTGAAGTGAATGATATTTTATGATAATGGAAAAAAATATTTCAAAATTTTATTTCAAACAAATCACTTAAAATTTATATTTAATAACTTGTAATCATTTGTTTTAAAAACAATTTTAATTGTCTGTTAAAACAAATTGAAGTCCTATTTAAAATTGATATTCCCAATAATCCAAAACCCATTAACATAATACCAAAATTTAAATTACTATATAAATCAAAACTTATATTTATCTTTGATAAAATCATTTACTCATCATCACCTAATAATTCAAAACCTATTAACATAACATTAAAATTTAAGTTATCATAAATAACTCAAAACTTATATTAATCTTTAATAAATTGAAATCGTTTACTCAAAACAAACTATTTCTATTCCTACAAGGTAAAATACATCTTTGCAAGTTTGGAAACATATTGAAAAGAATAATTACCCAATAATTCAACACTTATTAATATAATACTAAAAATGTGAGTTACCATATTTAAAAAAATATTATTACCTTGTCATGTTTAATAATGAATCAAAAATCCATTTTAAATATTGAATTACTTATTTAACAATTATAAAACAAATCGTATAGTTCATACAAATACCCTCGGCATTCAAATTTTGTTCATCCATGAAAATATCATGGTTTCAGATATTCACCAGTTACTTAAAACTAGGCCACAATAAATTCATTAGAACTGAAAGAAAAACAAATTAAACAGACAAAATAGTTAAGCAAAACTAATGGACCCATTAGTCGTCCAAGTTCTATATAATTGATATCAATAGCTTAATATTTTTTCTATTACATATTAAGTTCATTAGATATTATACATTAATATTCAAGATGGTAATCTATTAACCATAAATACATATCATTGCAAATTTTTATATTTTAAAATAAATCAATTTTGGTTATTCATGGATAAAATGGGAATGACACTAAACAAATTGATGTATAGGAATAAAAATAACTTGGTGCATAATATATGGAGCTAGAGATTGTCAAGCTATCCCTATGACTATGTATGCCCACAGAGAAATTTCATCCAATTGTCCCTTTCAGTAAAGGTAGGCAACACCCATGGATGCCCGGGGTAAGAATGCTGGCAGTGTGAACCAGGATTTCTTCGATCCTGATAATTATGAGTAGTCCAATGCATTGTTTTTGTGGACATTGTGAAGTCTGGTCAACATTACTTCTCTTACACCCAACTCCACAATTCAAGAAATAGTCGATAGTAGGGAGGGTTTGTATACTTGTAATGTCGCCTATCGCCTATTGTTGGTGATTATGCAAAACCCTTCCCCATCCAATCCAGAACCTTGATTCTCGCGTCTCAATGATCTAATTCCACCAATTTTATAACGGCCTGTATCACATATTCATCCTAATCCTTCACAGAGCCTACCAATTCGAACATCATGAAAAACTTCAATAAGTAAATATATTTTACCTTTGGCAATTCCAACAAAGAAGCAACTATTCTATTTAATTTGATCGGTTTATTATTTTTTACATTTTTCCCTTTGGCTATGTCAGAGTTGCGGTCATATAAATGCATTAATGCTTCGACTTATCAGGAAATGTGAGAGAGAGGCATCTTGGACATTGACAAAATATTTCAATGGAAAATTTTCCATCGGCACAATATTTCCTGCTATAGTGAAGAAGTGAATTAGTAGCTAACAATCACCAATTTATATGTGAAAATAATTTATGGGGAAAAATTAGTGGCTACAACATTTTCAGCTTTGCAAGGACATCTCCAATTGACATGGCAGATTAAAGAAAGCATGATCAAAATGTAAAGGCTCTATTTGAAGAATACCCTAAAATGATCTATATCTAATCCAAAAACAAATGTCAAAACTATACTATCACACTGTATTTCAAGTGGAACCTAGATTATTTCTCCAATATGTTTGGATTTTTTTTATTTTATTTTTTTTCCTCCAAGTGGTTCACGTTCCTATGTGCCCACACACATGTACTAGCTACATCCACGGTCTTAATAAATCACAGTAAATCCTCCCGAAGGGATCTACTATCGGGCCTAACACTGAGGCCTGACCCCGCGGGCGTCTAGGAGATTTGATCCTGTGACCTCTCAATCTAGGAGTACTTTCAAGCGGGGACTCAACCTAGCTAACCCTTGGGGCTACCAATATGTTTGGATTACCTGGTAGGGAATCAATATTATCAATCCTGACTTTCAGTGAGAGAAAACACATGCCAGAACTTTAGAAGATCTGCTCAAAGAAAAGGTAACTAAAACTGATAAATTCCCAATTTTGGATTTTATAGCTAATCGATGTTGAACTCATATGATAATTTTTAAACTAAACAACAATACTCACTTGCAATTTCGTTGTACTTCTAAAGGAAGAGAAGGATTGGTTAAAAATAGCCATTACTATCATTTTAACAAAATCTACAACACATGTTTCTATCATGGATTGGAAAAATTTATGTCATGGATTCTACAGGGGATTTCATCAATATTGGGATAATAATGGAGAAGTGGAGTGATATGTTTTACCGTTATCCATTGCAAGTATGTCTGTTAATATCTGGTTCAGTGTTGGAATTAGCTTCAGGAAGTGTGTACTTTCTCTACATTACAGACTCCCTTCAGGCTTTGTTCTTGTAACCACTCCCATTCTGCTCATTATTTATGTTATCTTCTTCCACAGTGTTATGGATTCCGCTCTGTAATTCACTAGCTCATAGTAAAATATTTTGCTGATGGACTCGTTTTCTTGAGTTAGTTTTTGAAATTTTGTTCATGTTTTCATCCAATTTAATGGAAGCAAATTGCCAATGGCTGCTTATTTGATTCAATGTGTGGTTACATTGTTTGAGGTATAAAAAATATGTAATTTTTTTAGTGGATTTTTTTATTTGGGATATAATTTGAATAATTTTAAAAGTAATATGGGAACCATGGAAGGTAATGGATACTTATGGTGAAAGAGACGAAGCGTCGTAAAATATTAGGGAGAATTTTTACATGACCAGTGATTTGAACAACACAGAAAAAAAAAATTCAACATATAGTAACCTTGTTATCATGGAATATCCATATCTAGCTAGTTTCTTCGTGTTATTGTTTACCTACCCAATAAGAGAGGTCTAAAAAATTGATTGATATTTTGTTGCCAGTGGTTGTTATAAGTATATAGGAGAAGGATATGCAATGATGCCAATGTTGATCATCATGGAAAAAATGGTGAAATTAGCAAGCTTGCATTAAGATGGCTATACCAATGTCTAAAATCTAGAGAGTATAATTTTCCTTCAATTTACTTTCATGTCTCCACATCAAGTCCCTTAACACCATATCTTACTATCCATGACAATGTGATAAAAAATTCTAGAATATGATTGAGGAAAATATACGACTTTATTTCGTTCAGGCAATGTGAGAGAGAGGCATCTTGGACGTTGACAACACATTTCAATGGAAAATTTTCCATCAGCACAATATTTCCTACTACAGTGAAGAAGTGAATTAGTAGCTAACAATCACCAATTTATATGTGAAAATAATTTATGGGAAAAAGTAGTGGCTACAACATTTTCAGCTTTGCAGGGAAATCTCCATTTGACATGGAAGATTAAAGAAGGCATGATCAAAATGTAAAGGCTCTATCTGAAGAATACCCTTAAAGGATCTATATCTAATCCGAAAATAGATGTCAAAACTCTACTATCACATTGTATTTCGAGGGTAACCTATATTATTTCTCCAATAAGTTTGGATCACTTGTTAGGGAATCAATATTATCAATCCCGACTTTCAGTGGGAGAAAACACATGCCAGAACTTTAGAAGATCTGCTCAAATAAAAGGTAACTAAAACTGATAAATTCCCAATTTTGGATTTTATAGCTAAGATTATATCTCCAATATGTTTGGATTACTTGGTAGGGAATCAATATTATCAATACCAACTTTCAGTGGGAGAAAACACATGCCAGAACTTTAGAAGATCTTCTCAAAGAAAAGGTAACTAAAACTGATAAATTCCCAATTTTGGATTTTATAGCTAATCGATGTTGAACTCATATGATAATTTTTAAACTAAACAACAATACTCACTTGTAATTTTCCTATACTTTTAAAGGAAGAGAAGGATTGGTTAAAAATATACAACACATGTTTCTATTATGGAAATTTATGTCATGGATTCTACAGGGATTTCATCAATATTGGGATAATAATGGAGAAGTGGAGTGATTTTTTTACCCTTAACCATTGCAAGTATGTCTATTAATATCTGGTTCAGTGCTTGAATTAGCTTCAGGGAGTGTGCTGCTCGCTCTACATTACATACTCCCTTCAGGCTTTGTTCTTGTAACCATTCCCATTCTGCTCATTATTTATGTTATCTTCTTCCACAGTGTCGTGGATTCCGCTCTGTAACTCACTAGCTCATAGTAAACTATTTTACTGATGGACTCGTTTTCTTGAGTTAGTTTTTGAAATTTTGTTTATGTTTTCATCTAGTTTAATGGAATAAAATTTCCAATGGCTGCTTATTTGATTCAATGTGTGGTTACATTGTTTGAGGTATAAAAAATATGTAAATTTTGTAGTGAATTTTTGTATTTGGGATATAATTTTAATAATTTTAAGAGTACGTAAGATTAACCTCCTCGGCTTCAAGTTACAGTAAAAAGTGTACAAACGGAAACATTTGAATTGATGTCCATTAAATGATACATGAAAACGAAGAAGTGTTAACACAATGGTGTCCTGCAAACTCAAACTGCTTAGCTAATAAATCAAGGAACAGGCACTGTGGTGCACACTCCATCGCCTAGCAAGATACAGATATTGCCATTAGAGTGAAGAAGAGGTACTGACTCTGTATCCCTCTTGTGTTCTCATTTACAGTGATGTTCAATTTCTTCAACTCTCCTCCATGGAAAGCGCCCCGCAACCAGTGGCCACCTGCCATATTCAATTAATTCAATTCATATCAAACAATGAATAAACCTTAGTTACAGAGAGATGAAGAGACAAACAGTAAAAAGTGTACAAACAGAAACATTTGAATTGATATCCATTAAATGATACATGAAAAAGAAGAAGTGTTAACACAATCGTGTCCTGCAAACTCAAATGTCTTAGCTAATAAATCAAGGAACAGGAAGTGTGGTGCACACTCTACTGCCTGGCAAGATACAGATATTTCCATTAGAGTGAAGAAGAGGTATTGACTCTGTATCCCTCCTGCGTCCTCATTTAAAAGTAATTTTAAATTTATTCAACTCGAGAGCGCCCCGCAATTAGTGACCACTTGCCATATTCAATTAATTAAATTCATATCAAACAATGAATAAACCCTAGTTACAGAGAGATGAAAAGATGAAAACAAGGTTTAGGGAAAAGTGATTCTCAGAGAGATATTCTCATAATGAATTCACATGTGTGTTTTCATCATCTTTTTCCATCCATTTGACAGAAGTAGCAGAGGAACGATGCAGGACAGTTTTAGAATTTGCATTGGGCTCTGGGTCCAGTACTGGGATGGTAGTCTACTTACTCCTTTATGAATTTTTTTTCTAAAATAGCTGCCATTTTCATAACAAGGCAGAGCATAGCCCGAAACCTCCATATATGTCTTCTATGAGTACCTCTCGAGGTCAAATCACCATGGATCCATCTACTACTACTTTTTATTTTATCGCAAATTTGTTATACTAGCTTCAGCAGCAGCAAAGGACATGAAACCCCTTCACCACAGCCATACAGGCATGGCGAAATTCATCAAAACTTCTTGCAAGCTTCTCTGCAATAATTTGTCAAACCAAATAAAAAACTGAAATTAGATTTTTTATGAATCTGTAGATCAATTTCTTGCCTTTTCAAAAATGATGCACAGAGATTAACCCCCTCGGCTTCAAGTTACTGTAAAAAGTGTACAAACGGAAACATTTGAATTGATATCCATTAGATGATACATGAAAAAGAACAAGTGTTAACACAATCGTGTCCTGCAAACTCAAACTGATTAGCTAATAAATCAAGGAACAGGCAGTGTGGTGCGCACTCCACTGTCCGGAAAGATACGGATATTTCCATTAGAATGAAGAAGAGGTACTAACTTTGTATCCCTCCTAATTTCTCATTTTACAGTAATTTTCAATTTCTTCAACTCTCCTCCATGGAAGGCACCCCGCAATCACTGGCCACCTGCCATATTCAATTAATCCAATTCATATCAAACAATGAATAAACCTAGTTACAAAGAGATGAAGAGACGAAAAGCAAAGATTCAGAAGAAAGTTGTGAAGGAGTCGTGACGATGAACCTCGACTGGAGAAGAAAATGAGCTCGATGTGTGAGAAGCAGAAACCCTCACGGAGTTCTGATGCGGGTATAAACCTTCACCGGGATGTCTTTAATATATATTTTCCTCTGTAACTGATTAAAAATAATAGTTTTTAATCCTAAGGTACAGATTATTTTAATCGTCTAACATTAAAATCAAGGATGCAGAATAGTACAAGTAGAAATTTAGGAAAGTTGTTTTCAAATAGATACGCTTTACAGCATAATTAAATATAATAAAATTCATCCGCCCCTCTGTTTTTCTGTAATTTTTTGTTGGGGCAAGATCACAGAAGAAGTGCTATGCTAGATAGCTTGATACTAGAGAACAAAAATCTGTCAAGGGTGTGTGTGCTTTCATTGAGGGAATTCAGCTGTTTAGACACTTGAATTGCACTTGAATCCAGGTCTTTTATTTTATAAAAATTGAGTTCCATGTATTTTGAGATTATTACTAATCCCACTTACTAGAGTGGTATCTTAGAAGTCTACTCTGCATTACTTTAGGCTTTAGTAAGAGGGAGTTTTTTAAGACATACTATTTTTAATTCTTTAAAATATGATATTATTTTTAAAATTGGAAAATATTAATTTTAATTGGTACAATATATAATTTCTTTTTAAAATTGAAAAATATTAATTCTAATTAATACAACAAATATAATATATTTGTTTTTGTTTCTAAATATTAATTAAAATTATATGTTATATTAAAATATTAATTCAAAAGATATTAATCACTATGCATCCATCCCTAAGACATTCATTTTGATATACATGCTTTCAAATTACAAATTACACTGAATTGCTACTTTCATTTTTAAATTTTAAGAATTGGTTTGAGATATTTTATTATTAATTTTGTATTCTTTTAAATTTAAATTTAAATTTTTTATTAATAAAAAATAAAATTTAAATATTATTATTAAATTTAAATTTAAAAAAAAAAATACACTAACTAATAAATAAATTTGTTTAAATGATTTAAATATTAAAAAATAACATAATATAATACAAAAAACCAACTCTTAAATAAAATAACAATTATCATTTTACCAGCTACGCTAACCACAATAATTAATTCATGAACGTTATGATCTGCACTCCAGTGCATTGTGTTCCATTGGCTTTGACCCATTGGAGTTCACATTGTCAAGCGGTTGGCTTTTGAATAGTCAATGTGTCATAAAATTAAATATATAATAGTAGAGTCTTAAATTAAGTAGCACATGAAGACAAAAAGGTGGTCATAGTCAGGGCATTCCCATACCCTAAAACGGATGGAACTCTCCCACACTATCATCCACACATATAAATGTCATGTCATAGTGAGCGTACTCTTTGATTGCTTTTCCCATACCCATAAGGTTTATGTCTTTTGTTATTTTTAATAATTAATATAATAATTTTAGAATGTGAAAAAGGAAATTAGAATTTAAAATGCTCTTTCAGGCCTGTTGGACGAGCTTGTTGTTGCTGCAAGTTGCATACATGCTATTTTATCAAAGAAATTATCATATTTGAGAATTATTTACAAATATAATGTGGCAAAGGTTATTAACGATAGCTTCTTATTTTTAAAAATATGCTATTTTATCAAAAAAATTATCATATTTGAGATTTATTTAGATAGCTTCTTATTTTTAAAAATTGGGCATAATGGATTGATTACTTGGGTTTCAGTATTAACATTGAACTGTGCTGTGTTTTTAAGGTAGTGAATAACAAGAGTACATAACAGCATAATAGCAGTGTCATATCGGTTTCGGTTTAGTATATAGGTGTATAAGTTATGATGTTTTTAAAGGAGTGAATAACAAGGGTACAGAAAAATAGTCTCATTTGGTTTAGGATATATGTGTACAAATTGAATTTTATATTTATTTATAAATATTATATTGTTTTTACATTATATAGTTGTGATATTAGTAATGGAAACAATTTCTCTAGTTTCAATTTCATTTCTTCATCTTTATGAGTATCACTTGATACAATGAGTGTTAAGTGGACTATTCAAAAATCATAAGAAATTAGTGGTAACCCTTTCATAGAAACTCTCATAGAAATGGTCATAGTTGAATGACTTTCTTAACCTAGTTAAATCCCAAAAAATAATATCTAATATAATAAACTGCTGAAACCCATCAATACTTAAGTTATAATATTTTTATTATTATTATTGACTATTTTTATTTAACTTTTTCATATAAATATATAGTTAATTGGAAAGGAATAGATTGCACCCAGCAGCACTGGTTTAAATTGCAAATTTATATAACTACAATGTCAAGTTAAGTTTCACTTTATAGCCAACACTAAAATTCAAAGAAAGTTAATTTTCACTTTATAGCCAACACTAAAATTCAAAGAAAATTGGTGTTTTCCTTTCCAATTAAACCATTTTTGAAAACACAATTTTACTAGAATATATAAAATTTTCACTGGATAGCAAACACTAAAATTCAAAGAAAATTGATTGATTTGAAGCGTCGCAGCTGATGGCATAAACAACATATAAATGGAGCATTTCGTATTTTACTTTACTTTTGAAAATTGGTGGTACTTTAAATATGGGACCTGTGAATGTTGGGGAGGAGGATTACTTAACATATTTGTACGAGGAATTACCAGGCGATTTGATTGAAGATATATTGGCATGGCTGCCAGCAGAATATTTGTATAGATTTACTAGTGTGTGCAAACAATGGAACACACTCTTTTCATCAACGACTTTTCTCAGGAAACAATGGGCAGAGGCGCCTCCAAACAAAAATCCATGGCTTGTTTTGGGAGCTGTGGAGAACAATCAAAACTGTTGGACATACTCCTGCTACACACAGAGTTGGAGGAACTCTTGTTTATCCCTTGACTTTTTAGAGGGGAAGCTACGTGGACCTTTTCGTTATGTTGGATCAGGCGCAGGTCTCTTCTTGATGACTGGCATATTTTCCGACTCCATCTATGTCTGCAATCCTCTCACAGCCAAGTGCTACGTACTCCCAAGCGGAATGGCAGGCACGAGACTTTTTCGGGTAGGGGAGATAGGCATAGTTGAAGAAGGGGAAGACAGATACAAAGTGTTGGTGTTGCACTACTCTCAGCTTCATCGACAGAATATAGTGGAAATATACGATTCCACTGACAAGGCATGGACGATGGCAGGACTCCTGCCCAGGCATTTACACACATATGAAGCGATGAATGATATGGGTCGTGGAACAGCATTTTCTGGAGGTTATTTCTATTGTTTAATGGTGGCACACCGCTTAACCGAAGGCATTATGGTTTTCAATACGGTAGAGGGGACGTCCATCTTTGTGCCATTGCCTCATTTTAATTTAGGTCGCGGTGACTTTATTTATTTCAATCAGTTACTCAACTGCGGATCACGAATTCTAGTCGTGCAGGGGATGGAAAACGAAGCACGACGGGAAGAAGAGGTGCTGACCATATGGGAGTTTAATAAGGACGCCACTACAAAGTGGAAAGAGATTGCCAGAAAGCCCCCAACAGTGCCTCGGATTTTTAGCAGCATTGGACGAAGAGAGACACGGTTTAGCAGGGTTGGAAGAAGAGAGGCACCGTTTGGGTGTGCTGCAATAGGGGATTGCCTTTATTTCAAAAGGTACAGAGCGATGCAGGTTGTAGTTTACAACTTGACCCAAAATTCGTGGACTTTTCTTCCTACCTGTCCAGGAGTTACTGCTCTACTTGCTCGGCCTCTTATTGTGTTCAAACCAAGGCCCGATATGAAGTTGGAGTGACTTTCATGAGTTTGTCTATTTTTAGGAGTTTTCTATAAGAAACTTAGGAATTGCCTATTTTTAGGAGTTTTTTTTTATGAGAAACTTAGGAATTGCCGGGTAGTCAAAAGTGGTTGGAATTTGGGCAATTTTGTTTCAGAAACTGTCATAGCAATGTTTGAATTAGATAGTGGAAATGGATTCAGCACTATCAAAAACTTCACTAGTTATCCAAAATCTTGAAGTTTGATAACTATAACCTTGTCCTCTCATTCTTTTTGTCTCATGTTATATTAAGAGAGCACATTGAGTTAGAGCTCAGCAAATAGAGGTGAAAATAGAGATAAGCATACAACATTGAAGGAGTGACATTATTCTCATTGGTGGGGTGGATCTATTTTCCCTTGGCATTTTATTCATGAAGCAGCCTTAATGGGTTAAAAGAAAAAGATAAGTGTTTATGTGATCACTGTTGTTTCTCATTGTTCTGTTGAATGCAAATGGTTTATATACTTTACAAGTGAAATTATGTTGAACATTTAAGATTTGAAATGGAAAGACTGGTATGTAATTCCATCTATATAGCATCAACTATATTTTAATCTATTGAACCTGTTGAAATTTGTGTGTAGTATACAGACAGTGTTAACAGGTTCTACTAACCTAGAACGGACCTTGGCCCATTAGCCTATTACAGTCTTGAACCTTCTTCAAGAATCTCGAATATATACCTTAAAGGAGAATTCCACCATCAAGGTATCTGGATTGCACTACAAACAAAATATCTAATTAAAAAGTTTGTTGAACCCAACCAGAGGTAAATCAAGAAAGAAAAGAATAAGAACGATACCAAACTAAATTATTCACAGTACAAAATTATGAAGTGATTTGTGATGGAGGAACACAACATTTATGGGCCTACCTAACATGTTGATAATGACATTCATATACAAGAAAATGATGACAAATACTGGAGGAATTTTAGAGATACATTGTTGGTTAAAATATTGTGTGTGAAACTAGAACATTTATAACAATTGGAAATTTTAAGCAATTCCAACTACAAACCCTAAGACTTAGGGTTAATGAAGGAATTATAAAGACCCATTGTTGGATAAAATACTATGTGAAACTAGAACGCTTCAGCAATTGGAAAATTTACACAATTCCAATTACAAACCCTAAGACTTAGGGTTAACAAAATATAATTAAACAAACATTTTATTGAAACAATAAAGAATAGTACACAAATATAATACACTTTCTCCTTTAAAAATATATCGCATATTCGGGAAGGAAATCCCATTTAATAACACCCGCTGCTATACAAATAAAAATCAAAATTTTGTAACCGTGGAAACTTATATTAACACAAATTCAAGTTGAAACCCTCGACGCCAGAGAATACAAACTTGTAGCCAAAACAATGATGGCTTTCACGAAGACTGTTTTAAATAAAACAAAAATTGTACGCACTAGTTGTGTCCAATATGTCTCAGTTCAGTTCAATATAAACCCTAAGTGAGTTTCAGGCCCAAATGTATATGCCAAGTTGTGAAACGACAAGGAACCCATCAGTCAGGTTATGGTATTGCCAACCAGAAACCTAGAAAGAATAAGGATGAGAGAACAAGAACAAAAACATGTTTCCATGGTAGCGAAAGTCCCAGTAATTCGAAAGAAGAATTGATAAAAAAAAACTCTGGAAGAAAATGAGACCCTATCCTATAACCAACAAGAACAGTCGAATAGTTAACATCAAAGCTCAGTTTGCACAAAAGGTAAATATAACAGTGTGAATAGGTTAAATAGAGGAGAAATATGTAACTATAACAGTTTCTTTGTCGAGCATGTGGACACCACACTAAGAAACAAGGTTAGAAGCGTTAGCCATTAAACAAATCACACAATGAGTTCTCATAACAATTTGAAGAAAGAGTTTAAATGAAAAAAGATAAAAAAGGAAAAGGAAGTCAAATTGCCTATAATATCTTAACGAATGGAGCATTGAGGCCAAATACCTAAGTTTTTATTGAGTGACATCAATTATGTCATGGCCTACCGATTCTGGAAGTCGGGGAGACAAACTAGAAGTTCAACAAGGATAAGAGTTTAGCTCAAAACTTAAGGGTAATGGAAATTTGTAATAAATAAACTGGTAGCTGCACAATGTGGTGTCTGGTAATGTGAAAGAAGCCAACTCAACCTAGGGTTTGGTTGCATACTATAGATCCCAACATGAAAATCGGAAGAACGCAAATGAGATTGGTGGCAAGGTGGAAGGAGGGGGTAGTTACCCCTTAACCACCCTTCACAATTCCATACCGTTTGATTAAAACCCTAAGCACTCAATAAGGGATCTAATGACACTTTTCCCAAGGAAATCCGCTTGTCACATTATAAAATCAACGAGAGAAAGGGAGGTAGAGTAGTTAAATAACCATATATAAAAGAAAAATGATAATGTGTTACATTGGGAACTTTAAAGGCATAGTTTTGAGACCATTACAAGTAGCCATTGTACCAGATGTTGCGAAAGAAATGTTTTAAGCCATAAATTCTGGAAGCATGGTGACATACAAAAAAATCATACAAATGGAATATGAACAAATGATTATTTTCATCTTATTTACTTTTGTATTTACTTCCGTTTTCCATCTAGTAGACAGGGATTGACTAATAATTTAAATGTGTATAAAAACTTTCTTTTTTCAAATTTAATTTTACTTTTAAATAATTTGAACATATTTATTATATCTAATATTGTTTCATGAAAATGCTAAAAATTGAAATATATATTCTAAATGTAAATATTATAAAAATAAATGTGTCTACTTAAAATGTAGCTTGCTATATTTAAATTTAATAAAAAGCAGAAATAAAAAGCATAAAAATAAAAAAATGCTACACTACTTTAAGAAGAATGGGCCTCATCCTCCTTAAAGTATTTGGAAGAGGTTTTACCTAGATTTTATTTATTCCAATAAAAAAAAATTGAACATAAATACATCCATGTTTCTTTGTAATTAAGATATAATCCAAAAGTATTCCTCAAAATAATCATGCAATAACACATCTAAATATATAATTTAGCTAGACATAAACCTACAATAACACATAGAAATATAAGAAAAATAATATATCAAAATACAAAGTATATTAAAAATATATATATACATATTAAAATATTACAAATATAATGAAAAAAATTTACCTTTAATTTTAAAACAATATATTTATCAAGTAAAAATATGACATAAAAAAATTGTCAATAAAAATGGGACAATAATATGAAACAATGTAACTTCATAATTATCATAAATATTTATATAAAAAATTATAAAATTATCAATAATAATAAGATAATAATATTAATCAATGTAATTTCATATTTATCAAAAAAAAATTATATAAAAAATCAA
This sequence comes from Pinus albicaulis, assembly GCA_034641835.2. Taxonomy (NCBI): domain Eukaryota; kingdom Viridiplantae; phylum Streptophyta; class Pinopsida; order Pinales; family Pinaceae; genus Pinus; species Pinus albicaulis. The sequence goes on along the minus strand of CM076575.1, from coordinate 656,569,284 downwards.
TAATATTAAGTATATAATTTCATAAAAAATTATCAATAATAATGAGATAATAATATTAAGCAATCTAATTTCATATTTATTAAAACTAGCAAAACCACATTATATTTACTAATGTGGTTGATATATGCCGATAGGCGTATATAAAATAGATTTACAACCACATTTACCAATGTGGTTGATATACGCCGATAGGCCTATATCCACTACCCATCACATTAATTTATATATCAAAAAATAAATATTATATATAATAATTTTATTATATTAACTTGAAATATATATATTATATATTAATAAGAATATTAATATATTAAATATATTAATTATGATTAAAATCACAAAAATATTTTTTATATATTAATAATATTATAAAAAGTATTAATAATATATATTAAAAATATTTATTAATATATTAATAATATTAACTATATACATACTATAAATTAACTTGAAATATATATAATATATATTAATATAAAAATAATATTAAAAATATATAATATTTTAATATTTATTTATTTATTAATATCATAGATGGTTATATTATTAATAAACCAAAAGAACCAATAATATATTAATAATATATATTATATCATAGTTGGTTATATTATTAATAATATTATAATATTACTAATAATCATTATTAATAAATATTAGAATATTTATTTATAATGATTATTAGTAATATTATAATATTATTAATATTACTAAATAAATATTATAATATTATAATATTATTAATATATATTATTAATAATATATATTAATAATATTATAATATTACTAAAAAAACATTATTAATAAATATTTGAATATTTATTAATAATATATATTAATATTATTATAATATTACTAATAATCATTATTAATAAATATTTGAATATTTATTTATAATGATTATTAGTAATATTATAATATTATTAATATTACTAAATAAATATTAAAATAGTATAATATTATTAATATTATATATTAATAATATTATAATATTTTTTTTTTTGTAAGTAAGTAGGATCAATATATTATGATATGAACAGAGGTTACATCTTTGGTGCACAAAGACTTATGGCTTTGATAACGGAAGAACTGTAAACCCGATCTTACGAAGGTGAGTTTTTATGGCTGAAAAGATAACGAACTTTGACCATCTTAGTCCTTAAAACAAAACTGGAGGCACATACGCGAGGAACACCCCGCAGTTGCAAAACTAGACCAAATATTAACTGTGGACATAGAGGCCTTTTTGTGAGGTGTTCATAAAAGGTTTGTAAGGAAACATAGGACACGAAACGGTGTGATTGGGGGGGAAAGGTAAGAACCCCTTGAATGGTTGGGGTGGGGCTTGCCCGAGTGACCCCCTTCGTAGTGGCCTTCTGCTTTGTGGTGGGAGCACGACGAACGGAAGTCGATCACGATTTTGCGCATCATCCGAAGGAAGCTCGATGGAGACATGGTGAACGTGGAGGAGATAGATTTCAAAGCGGCGGATGAACTTTTCCAGGGCTGTGCCATGCTGTTTTAATTCCGTAGTTAGCGAGTTAAATGCAATCTCCAGTTTGTCGAGGCGGGCAGTGTTTTGAGCCGACGCCATGGAAGTCGCCGCAAACGTTTCCTTTACTGCTGCCCCTTGCATGGCTATGGCCTTGGCCAACATCGTTTTCACTTGCCAAGCGACGACTTGTGCTTGCAGAAATTGGGTCTGACGTGTGGATGGAGTTCCGGGGTCCACGAGCCAATCAACTTCTTCACTGATGTTGGTGTCGTCCGTGTGTGTTCAAGCCAGTTCTACTTCTTCCTCCAGCACCTCGATAGTCTGCTTGCCGCGTTTGGAGACCGAAGCCTCATAACATTCCATGGCCCTTTTGAGGGCTTGTGAGGCTTTGATGCTTCTTGGATTCATTTCCGCCATGGCCCTTGAGACTGTTCTTGCACCTATCACTTTGTATAAGCTGAAAACTAGATTAGAAGAGGAGCCTGCAGAATGAAAATCAAACGCAGGAATGATACAGAAAGGTTGCGGAGATGAGCTAATAAAGAGAATGGAGAAGGGTTGAAGCGTGCTTCGGGGAGGCCATTTAAGGCCATAATTGAGGGCAAGTTGCCTAAATGTACAGCCGCCAAGGCTGGGTGAATGATCGAAGTTGTCCGTTCTGCCATGTAATCCTCCACACACTGTTATCCTGCGCTTTAAGCGCTTGGTGGAGCTTTTTCCTCTGCCATAATTCCTTCCCATTAAGGCTGGCTGATTCCGATGGCTTCTCATTAACCTCTCCTGCGTGTGCCGCTCGACTGGCGCAATCATCATACCGTTAAGCCTGATTTTCTGATGACGACTGGCCTGCCGTCCGTCCTACAAAATCACCCGCATTCAAGTCCTTCCTTGATATTGCGCTGCATTGATCCCGAAGCTTATCATCCGTGAGCTCATGCCAACACGTGTCCCTGGCAAGAGTCGGGTTGTCAACCGCGTAGTTAGCAATGTGGTCCGCAAGCGAGTTTGCTTGCCTTCGCACGGATTGCAAGATTATTCCGTTGAGAGAAGGCAAATGCTGTGCTATCCTTTCCGTGACCGCGGCTAACCTCCAATGCTTGATTGCTTTGGCGGGTTGCGTCCCATGTTGGATTTTCTTAACTGTAGTAATGGCCACCTAAGAGTCGCCTTCCACGACATCTTTCCTTTTGCCAAGGCTGAACTAAGAGTCGGGGGAATACTGATTACAAAAACATGAATTCGGCTGAACATTTGTCAATTCTCCCCGATTTTTGTGGGATATGAATGATTCTTGCTTTTATCACGTGGTGCCCCGGTACAGGCCGAGGTTGCCTTTTCTTTAACGAAGTCGGTCAACCACCGAAGCCATGGGGGCGGACGCGCGGAACACGGGGAGGAGGAATTGGTCAGAGAACGCTTTCGTGGGGAAATGTTAAAACAGTCGATGAGCCGAAGATGCCAGTGTCATTGGAGGGATGCTGTACTTTTCTCAGCACAGAGTACGAGTTGTTTCCGTGAGCCCTTGCATGATGATTATTTTTAAATCATCAAGTTGCCAAATGCTGCGCTTTTGGAAAATGCGGTTGTTTCTTTCCTTCCATACATTTCATATAAGGAATCCTGGACTGTTCTTCCACAGTGAATTTACCATAACGCTGTTGGAGTATTGTGTTCGCCAATTTGTTATGGTCTCTTGAATTGAATTGTGTTGTCTGTCTGACTGCCGGAAGATATCTTGAAGCCATTCCTACGAACTTACATTGGTCCCGGTCACGGTACATTGTGAAGAGATGGTTGGTTGTTTCCTCTCTTGCTCACATAATGGAACGCGGAAGGCCCTATAAACCCTCTTTTGGTTAGATTTTCCCATGTTAGAGTTTCTGTTCCAGACACGAAATTCATTTAAAAATTTTGAGACATATAATTAAAGCCGTTCGTGCCTCTAACCAAAACTGTGTCTGCTCCTCAACTAATGTTATCCAAGTAATGCCTGGATTCTTTCAGATTGAAGGAGCCGCCAGCCAGCATGCCCCAGCGGAGTTTGTCTGGACCGTGCATTTCTCTTAGAACTCTTTTGCTGAGAGTGTCATTGAGGGTGTTGTTTAAATTCTGCAGTAGTTCCTCCTGGGGAGGGGGAGTCAGTTGCCAGCTCCTCCATTGCTGCGGTTCACTACTTTGCGCCCAGTAGTGATGGACTTTTATTTTTCCTTTTTCCTGATACCATTGCTGCAAAGGATGAAAATTAGGGCTTTCCAGAATCGGGATCTGTTGCCAAGCATCTTCCACGGGAAAACCATTTTGCGTTTATTATTTTAAAACGTGATGCAGATTGTAATAGGTGGCTCGGCTAAGTTCCAAATGGGGGGCCCATCGGGACCTTGGTGATTCAGTTTACGATAGCTCTTCGTCTTCTCATGGAGGCATATTTGGCCTTCCATAATTTTTCCCACGAATTATGCGCTTACGGTAGCCATCTCCACCCTTAGCTTGGCTCCGTGGCCTTATTGATAGTTCCGGGGATCCTGTGAGCCTGTCCCTCAAGGTTTGGGTGCATAGTTTATCTGTCCTACTTAAAGCATTTTTGCTTTCCGAGTTGCAGAGCCACGGGAAGTTTCGTTGATTGGTCCTAATTTTCGAAGGATTCCTTGCGATCTTTGGAGAATCGAAAGCATGTAGTGAGGAATTGCTTGAAGAACCGCTTTGGTCATTACCATACGCCCTGCCAGATTGAGGACTCTATTGGGCCAGTGGTTGCATTTGTCAACAAGCTTGGTTATTAGTTTCTCCCAATGAGACTTATGCCATGGCTTGTCTGTGAGGGGAACCCCTAAATAATTGGAAGGAAGAGTGCTTCGCTTGAAACTGAGGACCTCAGTTAAATGTCTTTGAACCACCAGATGGGTGTTAAAAAAGAAGACCGATGATTTGTCAAAGTTGAAATCCATTCCAGAAGCCTGACTGAACAAGGTGAGAATTTTCTTAAAGCCTTTTGCTTCTTTTATAGTGGGCGTGCCATGTAGCATCGTGTCATCCACGAACTGCTGGTGCGTGGTGGCCGGAAAATTGGTTAATGGCTGCAACCCCTTTATCAGATTGTTCTCCTGAGCTGATTTAATGAGACGGCTGAACCCTTCCATAAGAATAACAAAAAGGAAAGGGGAGATTGGGTCCCCCTGCCTTATACCCTTGGTTGGGTAGAAAGGTTGAGTGGGGGCTCCATTAATTAGAATCGAATGGTTAGGCGTTTTGATCAGGGCTGAGATCCAAGTTATCCATCTGGTGCTGAAGCCAAAAGCTTTGAGGACAGCCTCGAGATAGGCCCAAATCACTTTATCATATGCCTTTGAGAGGTCCAATTGAATTATCATACCTGCCTTTCTAAGTGTCTGTAGAGTGTGAATCATTTCGTGGGCTAACAAAATGTTATCCATGATCTGTCGTCCCTCCACGTAACCTGATTGTTCCTCTGAAATGATTTGATGTAAAATAGGTTTTAGTCTATTAGCTATGACTTTCGAAATGATCTTATAAACCACATTGCAGAGGGCAACGGGCCTAAATTTGGACGGAGTGCAGGCATATTTTTCCTTGGGGATTAAAGCAATAAAAGTGGAGTTCAGTGACTTTAAGATGGAAGAAGATAATCTTCAATCTTCCACCACTTCCCAAATGTCTTCTTTCACAATGTCCCAGCAGGCCTTGAAGAAATCCATTGTGAAGCCATCAGGCCCTGGAGCCTTCCCGTTGGCCATTTCTCTGACTGCCACCTCCACCTCCTGGAGAGAAACTGGTCGTTCCGGGGCACTGTTTTGCTCATCGGAGATGAGTTTGGGTATGGTTGAGGTTACCTTGGAAATGGCCTCCCTTCGATCGCAATCTGGTTCAGTGGCAATGAACTGAAAATGTCTGCGAAGTTGATTGGCGATGTCCTGGTGTGAGCTAAGAATCTCTCCACGCTCTCCTTGTAATCTGGTGATTCTATTGCTGCATCTATAGTCCATAGCAGACCTATGGAAAAACTTAGTGTTCCTTTCTCCCTCCTTCAGACATTGATTGCACAACTTTTGCTTCCATAATATTTCTTCCTGCTCGCACCTTTCATTCCATTTCTTCATGAGCTGCTTTTCCATCTCGATGGATTCCTGTGATGTATTGCCCTGAATCCATCTATTGTGGATCTCTTCCAGTTGCTGCTCCAGATGGCGTTTTTCTGCAAATATATCTCCAAAGACCTCTCGATTCCAAGTTTTCAGTTGTGCTTTAATAAACTTGAGCCTTTCTTGTAAGTTGAACATTTTGGTACCCTCCACAGGCAGAGGAGTCTTCCACCAAGTTTTGATATGGCTGAGAAAATATTTATGGGTGAGCCAAAATATTTCGAAGCGAAAAGGCCTGTTCTTAGGGGTGCCCGAAATCGAGACTTGCAGAGAGATGGGCCAGTGGTCTGATCCCCTAGAAGGGAGGATTTCAGAAGTCATAATGTTCCCTTCAAGGAGAAGGCTTTCAGAGACTAGAAACCGATCCAATCTGGATGCTATAAGCCTGTCTCCTCCTTGTCTGTTGGTCCATGTGAACAAACCATTGTGAGGCCTGATGTCTACCAAATTAACTTCTTGAATGAAGGCATTAAAGGCCCTGGCATCTTTGCTGAGAGCCCTAGTACCCCCCTTCTTTTCCTCGAGAGAGGTTATCATATTAAAGTCCCCACCATAAATGGCCTGAGAGGTGCTGTGCCTGTGATGCAAGCTGGTTAAGTGACAGAGCGGCATAATTTTATCTTCCAAACGCTGAGGGCTGTAAATATTGGCAAATAAGAAGGAGCCTTTTTCCCCGATAATCTACATTTGCAGGGCCAGGAAGTTTTTTGTGGCTTCAACATTAATGAGATGGTAGACATTCGGACTCCAGAGGATGGCTAAGCCTCCACTCATGCCTGTTCCTTCCACAGCTAGATGCTCGAGATGTCTGACCAAACGCTTAGTTAGCTCAGCTAATTTCAGATTTGTGCATTTGGTTTCCTGGAGGAATACCATATCCGGTTTTTCTTGTGTGATTTTATTTTTTAGGAGCCTCTGTTTCCTGAGGCTTCCCAGTCCTCTTGCATTCCATGAGAGGACTTTCATAGTTAAAAAAGGCTTAGGAGGAGAAGGAGAAAGCCTAAAGGGCTTTCATCTTTCCCGAGTTTATTAACATTTGACCCAATTCGAGGAGAGCATCTTTGTCTGATCTTCTTCCTCGTTTCTTTTTATACTGGCTGCTGGCTTGCGTATGGTGTAGGGTTTGTGATTTGATGCCCAAGCCCTTGGTTGCTCCATGACCTCGTTTTATTCCTTTTGATACTGCATCCTATCTGGTTAAGAACAGATGGTAAACCCTGTTAATTTCCTCTTCTGGTATTTTGTCTAGTCCTTTCTGTTTCCACTGTTCCACTATTGAATTAAGATCTAGCCCCTTTTTTTCCAAAATCTCGCCTAATTCTAGGTCCTCCGTACCTTGTTCACTAAGGACCATGTCCTCATCCTCTTCCTGGTCTTTGTCTTCTGAATTTACTGTGTTGAGATCAGTCGATCCGAAGGCTTCTTTGGTTCGGTCATCTGTCTCCTTTCCCGGCTTTACTGCTGGAATTTGTTCTACCTTATCCTTCTGAGATTCCTCGCCCAGTATTCCAAAGGAATTTTTTGTGCCAGTGTTTGGATCCACTATTTTAGGAGGATTTCTGCGATTGGCTCTGTGTCTACCTGTGGGTCGAATGAATCCACCCGAGGTCAAGGAGGGTTTCCCCTTGGGGTTTTCCTCCGTTTTATTTTGAGGGCATTCTCTAATTAAATGCCCATGCTCATGGCATTTCCGGCATCTGAATGGTATCTGCTCATAGTCAATAGTTTGAAAGTAGGTTTCATCTCTACAATCTAACCATAGTCCTTCGTGTAGAGGTCCAGAGACATCCATTTCAACACAGATGCGAGCATAAGTTGTGTACCTTTTTTGAAGAGTGGCTTCAGAACCACGGACGAAAGTGCCCAAAGTGTTGCCAATTTGTTCCAGCGATGCTGGCCTCCAGTAGTCTATTGGCAGAGAGAAAAGCCTGATCCAGACTGGCACTTGAGTGAAGGTCTCTTGTTCGGGCGCGAAGTTGGGTTTCCACGGCCGCATGTAGAGGCCCGCAGAAGCATAAAAATAGGGGCCTCCTTCAAATATCTGGTCCTTATCGTCCAGATTGGTGAAAACGACAGTGAAAAAACCTTTGGCCCCCAGGTGAAGTTGTACTTCCCCTCGTGGTTTCCAGACTTGCTTGATCCATTGACAGAGAGCTTTTTCACTGGGCCAGAACCCCATGAATTTGCATATTACCGCGTAGATTGACATGTGATCCCGGTATTCTTGTAGATCTGGGTCAGTGATGTTTACCCTAAGGCTATCAAGAGCCTTTGGTTTGCATCGCCCTTGCAATTTTGGTTGTGCTCCATTTCCTCCAGAATCTTCAGATCGACCAAGATGAGCATTTTGGTCGGCATTATCACTCAGATCTGCAGCTTTTCCTCGTGGATCTGCCTCTTGCGAGGGTTGATCGAGACAGATTCCTCCTTTTCTGGTAGATCCCTCCACCGTTTCTGCTGTGAGGCTATCCGAGAGCATCGCATTATGCCTGGCATGATTAGGAGTTGCTGAGGAGCCCGGGATCTTTGAACCCTCGGCCATCTTCTTGCCTTTGTCTATAATTACTTGCTTGAAAGTGGGGGCTCCAGGGGCCCCCGACCGTCCCCATCTTCTGCGCCGGTTTCGGACAACATTGCAACGGATCTTGGAGGCGATCTAGAGAAGAAGCACACAGTGCATGCAGATCGAGAGATCAATCCTCAAAACCCTAGACCTTTCGCATCAGATTAGCCGCAGACCTTTCGCATCCTCTCAAAATATACTTTGCTGATGGCACTCAGTGCCTATTAGCTTTTAGAAAAAGAATCTAATAATATTATAATATTTATTTATAATGATTATTAGTAATATTATAATATTATTAATATTACTAAATAAATATTAAAATATTATTAATATATACAAAAATATTTTATATATATTAATATTATTAATATTATAATAAGTATTAATAATATATATTAAAAATATTTATTAATATATTAATAATATTAACTATATACATACTATAAATTAACTTGAAATATATATAATATATTATATATTAATAATATTTATTAATATAAAAATAATATAAATAATATATAATATTTTAATATTTATTTATATGTTAATATCATACATATTTATATTATTAATAAACAAAAAGAACTAATAATATATTTATAATATATATTATATTATAGTTGGTTATATTATTAATAATATATATCAATAATAATATTATAATATTACTAATAATCATTATTAATAAATCCTGACAATTAATATTTTAAAACGAAGATATTAATAAGCTGAGGATAATTAATAATACAAACCCAATGTCATCATAAACCAAAGGTTTAAATATTATAAACCATAGGAATTGGTAAACCCAAGGGATAAATATTATAAACATAAGGGATCAATATTAAAAACACAAGAGCTTAATAAACTGTAAGAATTAATATTTTAAACTAAAAAACCTAATAAATTAATAATCCATAAGAATCAATATTTTAAACATAAGATATTATTAAACGAACGAGATTATTAACATTATAAACCAAAAGAACTAATCGACCCAAGGGTTTAATCTTATAAAGCAAAGGAATCAGCGAACCCAAGGGATAAATATCATAAACCTAACGGATTAATATTATAAACAATAAAGATTAATAAACGCTAAGATTTAATATTTTAAACTGAAAAATCTAAGAAATTAACAAACCCTGAGAAATAGAATTTTAAACTCAAGAGAGTAATAAACTGAATGTGTGATTAACATTACAAACCAAAATAACTAATAAACCCAAGGTTTAATATTATATCAGCCAAAACGGGTATTACGGATAGTATTAAAATTATGCTTGCTAAGGGATACGTAAGGCTAAGTATGTCGGCTTGGGGTGTAGAGATTAATAAAACCCAAGAGTTTAATACTATAAACCAAATCAGTTCTGGTGAACCCAAGGAAAACCATTACCCAAAAAATTATAAACCAAAGGAATTGGTGAACCCGAAATTGATTTAAACATTGAGACAATTGTTGTCACAATGCGACGTTGGACCAACTATGACCAAGGTTGGCCATGGGTGATTTTCATATTGAGACAATATTTGTCAGAATGTGACATTTGATCATGGATGACATTGATCGATTATTCATATTATAAACCAAAGGAAGGTGAACCCAAGGGACAACCATCACCCAACAAATTATAAACCAAAAGAAATTGGTGAACCCAAGGGAATTGATTTAAACATTGAGAGAATTGTTGTCACAATGCGACGTTGGACCAACTATGAGCAGGGTTGGCCATGGGTGATTTTCATATTGAGACAATATTTTTCAGAATGTCACATTTGATCATGGATCACATTGATCGATTATTCATATTATAAACCAAAAGAACTAATAAACCCAAGGGTTTAATATTATAAACCAAAGGAATTGGTGAACCCAAGGGACAACCATTACCCAACAAATTATAAACCAAAAGGAATTGATGAACCCAAGGGAATTTATTTAAACATTGAGACAATTGTTGTCACAATGCGACGTTGGACCAACTATGACCATGGTTGCCCATGGGTGATTTTCATATTGAGACAATGTTTCTCATAATGTGTCATTTGATCATGGATGACATTGGTCGATTATTCATATTATAAACCAAAGCAAGTGGTGAACCCAACGGAAAATCATTACCCAAAAAATTATAAACCAAAGGAATTGGTGAACCCAAGGGAATTGATTTAAACATTGAGACAATTGTTGTCACAATGCAACGTTGGGCCAAGTATGACCATGGTTGGCCATGGGTGATTTTCATATTGATACAATGTTTTTCAGAATGTGACATTTGATCATGGATGACATTGATCGATTATTCATATTATAAACCAGAAAAACTAATAAACCAAAGGGTTTAATATTATAAACCAAAGGAATTCATCAACCCCACTGAAAATCATTACCTAAAAAATTATAAACCAAAGGAATTGGTGAACCCAAGGGAATGGATTCAAACATTGAGACAATTGTTGTCACAATGCGACGTTGGACCAACTATGACCAGGGTTGGCCATGTGTGATTTTCATATTGAGACAATGTTTCAAAATTTGACATTTGATCATGGATTCCATTGATCGATTATTCATATTATAAATAAAAAAAACTAATAAACCCAAGGGTTTAATATTATAACCCAAAGGAATTGGTGAACCAAAGCGAAAATCATTACCCAAAAAATTATAAACCAAAGGAATTGGTGAACCTAAGGGAATTGATTTAAACATTGAGACAATTTTTTTCACAATGCGATGTTGGGCCAACTATGACCATGGTGGGCCATGGGTGATTTTCATATTGAGACAATATTTGTCAGAATGTGGCATTTGATCATGGATGACATTGATCAATTATTCATATTATAAAGCTTAAGAACTAATAAACCCAAGGGTTTAATATTATAAACCAAAGGAATTGGTGAACCCAAGGGAATTGATTTAAACGCTGAGATCAAGTATGACCATGGCTAGCCATGGGTGATTTTCATATTGATACAATGTTCGTCAGAATGTGACATTTGATCATGGATGGGGTTTAATATTATAAATAAAAGCAAGTGGTGAACCCAAATAAACCCAAGGGTTTAATATTATAAACCAAAGGAATTGGTGAACCCAAGGGAATTGATTTAAACATTGAGAAAATTGTTGTCACGATGTGACGTTAGACCAACTATGACCATGGTTGGCCATGGGTGATTTTCATATTGAGACAATATTTGTCAGAATGTGACATTTGATCATGGATGACATTGATCGATTATTCATATTATAAACCAAAAAAACTAATAAACGCAAGGGTTTAATATTATAAACCAAAGGAATTGGTGAATCCAAGGGACAACCATGACCCAAAAAATTATAAACCAAACGAATTGGTGAACCCAAGGGAATTGATTTAAACATTGAGACAATTGTTGTTACAATGCGACGTTGGACCAACTATGACCAGGGTTGGCCATGGGTGATTTTCATATTGAGACAATATTTGTCAGAATGTGACATTTGATCATGGATGACATTGATCGATTATTCATATTATAAACCAAAATAACTAAAAAACCCAAGGGTTTAATATTATAAACTAAAGGAACTGGTGAACCCAAGGACAACCATTACCCAACAAATTATAAACCAAAAGGAATTGGTGAACCCAAGGGAATTGATTTAAACATTGAGACAATTGTTGTCACAATGCGACATTGGACCAACTATGACCATGGTTGGCCATGGGTGATTTTCATATTGAGACAATGTTTGTCAGAATGTGTCATTTGATCATGGATAACATTGATTGATTATTTATATTATAAACCAAAAAAGCTAATAAACCCAAGGGTTTAATATTATAAACCAAAGAAATTGGTGAACCCAAGGCAAAATCATTACCCAAAAAATTATACAGCAAAGGAATTGGTGAACCCAAGGGAATTGATTTAAACATTGAGACAATTGTTGTCAAAATGCGACGTTGGACCAAGTATGACCATGGTTGGCCATGGGTGATTTTCATATTGATACAATGTTTGTCAGAATATGACATTTGATCATGGATGACATTGATCAATTATTCATATTATAAACCAAAAAAACTAATAAACCCAAGGGTTTAATATTATAAACCAAAGGAATTGGTGAGCCCAAGGGACAACCATTACCCAAAAAATTATAAACCAAAGGAATTGGTGAACCCAAGGGAATTGATTTAAACATTGAGACAATTGTTGTCAGAATGCGACATTGGACCAACTATGACCAGGGTTGGCCATGGACGATTTTCATATTGAGACAATATTTGTCAGAATGTGACATTTGATCATGGGTCACAATGCGATATTGGACCAACTATGACCATGGTTGGCCATGGGTGATTTTCACATTGAGACAATGTTTGTCAGAATGTGTCATTTGATCATGGACGACATTGATCGATTATTCATATTATAAACCAAAAAAACTAATAAACCCGAGGGTTTAATATTATAAACCAAAGGAATTGGTGAACCCAAGGGAGAATCATTACCCAAAAAATTATAAATCAAAGGAATTGGTGAACCCAAGGGAATTGATTTAAACATTGAGACAATTTTTGTCACAATGCAACATTGGACCAACTATGACCATGGTTAGCCATGGGTGATTTTCATATCGAGAAAATGTTTGTCAGAATGTGACATTTCATCATGGATAACATTGATAGATTATTAATGATTATTAATATTATAAACGGAGGGGAATAAACATGGTTTACCATGCTTGATTTAAACATTGAGACAACTGTTGTGACAATGCGACGTTGGACCAACTATGACCATGATTGACCATGGGTGATTTTCATATGGAGACAATATTTGTGAGAGTCTGACGTTTGATCAGGGATGACATTAATCGATTATTCATATTATAAACCAAAAGAACTAACAAACCCAAGGGTTTAACATTATAAACTAAAGGAATTGGTGAACCAAGGGAAAAGCATTACCCAACAAATTAGTAATAGAAATAAAAATTAATAACAAACTTAAGCGATTAAAAAAGTATTATAAACCAAAAGAAGTAATAACCCAACGGTCCAATATTAGAAAACAAAGGAACTGGTGAACCCAAGGGAAAAATATTAATAACCCAAGGGACCAATAACGCGAAGGGAACAAAATTTTAGTCGAATATTAGTATCACAACCACATTATATTTATGAAGAGATTAATAAAGTGGAGGGACTATTAATAATATAAACAAAAATATATAATAAACCCAAGGCTTTAATATTATAAACCAAAGGAATTCATGAACTCAAGGGAACATTATTAAAAACATAAGTTATACCAATAGTCCATTCTGTTTATATTAAGTTGAGTGAGTGTTTTTCATAATGTGAAATTGGACAATGCATTAGTATTAAACTCCAGGACTAATATAAAAACCCCAATATTTGAATTTAATAATGCGAACGGAATATTATTACAAACCGAAAGAATCCGAAAAATCAAGGAATCAATGTTATAAACCCAATTGATCAACAAATACAGTGAAATATTAATAGTATAATCATAAAACATCAATAAAGCAAAGGGACCATTAATATTATAAAAATTGAACATCAATAAACTGAATAAATAAATAAACTAAAATGTTACTCAATTCCACCATCAATGAAACCAAATAAAAACACTGAAATTAACATATGTTTTTTGTTGTCTTTACATAAAGAAATCCCACCACAAAAATGGACTCAAAACACTCCATCAAATGTCATTTATCAAATAGCCTCTTCAAGAACACAACCAGACCGACCACAAAAGGAACACCAATTCAAATCAACAGGATAATGATCACGATACTTAACGCTTTCCAACCAATCCCTTCTTGTTTTTCTCCCAGCCTCCCTCATGTGCACATGCAACAGGTATTTCACATTCATTTTCATTTCATCAAGCACACGAAGATGCTCATCAATAAAAGTAGGATGGAAGCCATGTTTTCTATCGAGCTTGTTCTGAATGTAAGAAACAAGACTGATGAGTCTAGAAATATTTTCCACCGCTTGATTATAATAGATCCCATCATTATTATCCATACCTGCATTTGAAAGGAAAATGACAAAATAAAAATTTATACAGAAAGAGATAGAAACATCTAGACAGATATATATATATATATATATATAACACCCCGTTTGTATTGTTTTAAAAAAATTTAATCTTAAAAACGTGATGCTATAAACCTCATTAGAAATACATACTACACACATGAAAAGAGTGATAAAAATAAATGTGTGATATGACCCATATTACAATAATCAACAAGAAAGCACAAAATTCTAAACTCAATGTTTATAATGAAATATTAATAATGTTAGTAATTCAATATTTGTATTTAAATTAATGTCAATGTATATATTAATTTTAGTCTAATATTATTAACAAATATAAATATCTTGTCATTGAACCAAACCACAACACATTTAGCAAACCACATTGATAAATATTTTTAGTTTCATGTAATAGGGATATGGACTTCAATCTTGAATTTAATGATTGGCTAATATAACTGGCTGTATATGTCTGAATGGTTTACTATAAATAAAAGAACAATAGTGACTAAAAAACGGAGGTATATTGAACAACACGAAAAACGATGTATGGAATTTCTCATATATTACTATATTGCATCTCATGAATGTATTCATTTAATTAATACATCAAAAGAATTCCTATACTAAATGAAAAAAGAGACGATAATAAAAACAATTATAAAACATTCTATAAATATGTCAGAATACTATTAGCTACATGTGATAGTGATATGGAATTCCATCTTGATTTTTAATGGCTGGCTCGTGTAACTAGTTTTCTACCTGTGAATGGTTCATTGTAAGAAAAATAACAAAAAACGACATTATAAAAACAAGAAAATTAAACAACAGAAAAAACGATGTAAACAACATTCCAAAATACTACTATGAATTTGATGAATGTAGACATGTCATTAATATATCAAAAGCATTATTATTATATTAATAGTTGCATATCATAGCGATATGAACTTTAATCTCTCCTCTTCTTTCTTCCTAATTGTAACATACGCACTATTATTCATCTTGGCATAACGCTGATAAGAGAAAGGCGGTGCAATGCGTAAACCATCTATTGATTAGATTTTCTAGGCTTCAACAGAAGGTCAGCCCTTGTTGTTCTCTATTCCCGATATCAATTGAAGCTCGCTCTAAAGTCAAACCTTGTGACTTGTGAATTGTAAGAGCCCATGCCATCTTTAAAGGAATTTGTTTTCGATTTCCTCTTATCACTGGTGTGATAGGTACAATGTTTGGATTGCTTGCATCAAATGGAACACCAACATACTTATCAAAAATAACAGTTGTGAACATTGGAAGCTCAGGTGTCTTAGAGTTGGGCATATAAAATATTTCCTTCACGTACCCAAGTGCACCATTCACCAAACCAGCTTCAACCCACAAATTACATGTCAACATAATACACTGGCCACGGCACAACAAAAATTCACGGTCCAGTTGATCATCATCGGCACCACTGATTTCTGAACGCCTTGAATTCACAGCAATACATCGTGCAATTGGAGAATTTAATGATTTCAACATATGTCTGTTATGGAAGGAGACCAAATTATTTGTTGGAAACATGTGAACTGCTGCATTACATAAATCCCTTTCTCTAGGATGCAACCTGATATCAGCCCGTGACATAAGAAACTCCCAATCATCAAGAACAGGTTCTGTGTTTCTTATGTTATTGAGGACTCGACGAAAACAAGATTGTTTCTCATTACTCCCTTGTTGGCGAAATATTGTGTCAAGAGTGACAACAGTGTTGAATTTTTTCCATAATACTTTCCCTGATGTATTACCTGCATACAAAGGCTTATCTTTCACAGGAGGTAGCTAGCCAAGGTCACCCACAAGGATCATGGATCTACCACCAAAAGGAAAATTCTTTTTATCTGGAAATGCTTCTCGTAATCGAGCATCTATTTGCATGAACAACCTTGATCCTAGAAAGCTCATTTCATCAATCAATATATATCGAATGTGCCTCATTTCCTCTTGGAATAGTGCCAATGATTGCCCCTGTAGTGGTTTCATATCTCTAATTGGGATTTTCAAAGCAGAGTGTATTGTTTTTGCATGTATATTGAAAGCAGCTATTCCTGTTGGGGCAAGAAGAAGCAAAGGACTTTTTCCATTACTTGACAGATTAGAAAGAGCCTTAGAAATACAATGGATAAGGAAAGACTTGCCAGCGCCTGTAGTGCCTTGAATAATCATAAGAAGAGCTTCACGAATCTCATATTCAGCAGAATGCCTTAAAACGATTTCAAAAGCAAGTCGTTGTTTTTCTGCCAATGAATCTGGAGAGACAAATGTTCTATTTGAAAGGTCACCAACATCACCCCTTGATATTGCATTCCTTATAAAATTAATAGCTTATTCGGCCACATCATCAAGAATAGTTGTATTTTGCCAGTCAAAGGATATATCAAAATCCCTTCGACCAAGGGTGTGAAGATCAGAAACATTGACACTATTTGGTGGAACCAATCGAGATAAAAGTTGCCACTCTTGAAAATCATCTTCAAGATTCATTTCCTGGTTAGCAAAATCACCATCTTCTCCATCTTCAATATTTTCATCAATTTATGGATTTCGATCAACATGCCAAGCTCGATATCGGAAATTCCTCCAGTTTTCAACAATAATTTCAGCTGAAAGCCCAATCTCTACAGAAATGTCACGAAATGGCTTGTACAAGATCAATTCTGTCCAGCAAAAGGTTTCAAATTCTTCTGAATCCTCACCAGGAATAGAATAAAACCGTGGCCAGACCCGAACAACCACATGAGCATCTCTAGGCCTCCACGGATATTTTTTACGGCTGCTCTCATAAGTCCAAGATCTTGTTGTTTCTATCAAAGATAGATGTTCAAGGAAAGAAGGTCTCTTCTGATAATTTTTAACAAATGTATTTTCAGATGAACAATGCAGGCCATCCCTTGAAATTTTCCTGAACACCTTTCTTCCAACATTTAAGGAAACAAATTTTCGAGTACACACAACAAGAGGCAGCTTAAGCAACATATGACATGTTTCTTGTGCTCCAATGTCGCGTTCAACGACTGTTTTTGCAAGAAACCTCCTGTAAGCACATAAAGCATGATCCTCAGAGGCAAAAGAATTTGAAATTCTAGTTAACATATCATGATAGCTTTCAGACCTTCTCTCTGCTTTTGATGCATACTTAGCAATATATTTCAGGACATCATGCCGAGAAAGCACTGGTTGGCAATCAACATTTGCACGCCACATTGTTAGAAGGTCAATGTTATGTACATTGAGCCTATCATCATTTCTTGCTGGTTCATATTTTTTCTTCCTGGATCATCTATGAACAGTCTTGATTCCCCAGAAAGATCCCATTGGGCATTGTACCGACAAGCGAGAATAGTGCCCTTTTTGCACAAACAAGAATCTACACTACACTTTGTGTGCCTTTGGACACAGTTCAACAATTCTTCATAATCATTATGAGGATTGCAAGAGAAAATATGATCAGTATTCAGTAGGCAAGGGTCATCATTGAGACTTCTTGGAACCATTATATTACGATGATGTATTTCACGTGGATTCCATGCAGTTACATAATTGTCAAAGAATCTCTTTGCATGTTGCAAATCACAATCATTTGACCAATCAAGTCTTTCCATGTCAGGAGCTCCTTGCAACCATAGGAAACCATGGATATGTGTTGAACCTCTATGTTGCCACTCATATCTGGAAAAAATGAACACAGAGCTAATATGAAAAATATGAATGGAAAATCAATAAGAAATTGACAATGAATAGAAAATAAATTCAAGAAAACAGACCTATACCAGAAGTCTTTAGCTTTAAGATATTTTTGGATAACTTCCTCTCGAAATATATTGAATCATGGTGCATAAATGTGGCAACAATATGAGGGTACTGGATAACATTTTCAACCTTCATACGATGCTCATTTAAGGAACGAGAATGTGACGGTGCAGGCATGAGGCTATGCAGCTCTGGCCACTTTGTGTCGGCTGCACTCAAAGTAAAGAACAAAGATGGACATCCAAACTGAGTAATCATGTCAGTCAATTCAGCTCGACATTTAGTCCAGTATGCCCTTGTACCTCTTAGAGAAGACCCAAACCGCATAATATGCTCAGCCAACTTATTATTTGGTAAATCAGAAAGTTACTGACGCAACTCATCAATTGTTGTCGGTGAGTTATCATGTAAATTTTTCTTCACAAAAACTGAAGCAGTTGCTTGGCTACGATGCCTCATTATCATGTTCAACAGGAAATATCGGAAGCGAGGATGGCTTCCAAACCTCTGATCATAGTATCTAAGAATATGCAATGCATACTCATGAAGTTCAATAGTACAAATGCGTGGTTGCAACCAATCAGCAGCACCAGTGGGGAACAATGTGGGGAATGCCATATCTAATAACCCCTCAGTATTATATTCATTCACTGGAGATGTTCCAATACTGGGCCAATCCATTTCATCAACATCTGAAGAATCAACATTATCAAGAAATGCTCTAATTTCTTCCACTTCTCTCAATTCATTGGGTAGGTGAGCAATAAAAGATGAAGGATGATAGGGAAAATGGTTAAGAGGAAACCCTTCATTATTAGCCGCACTAAAATCAGATTCTACAATGTCACAATCAACAAATTTAAGCCTGGAGGAGACATCTGTTGATCTTTCAGGTAGAGCATTCACTGAATCATGGTCAATTACAACATCTCGATAATATTGATCACGTTCAATTTTGAAACACAATGCATCCATAACGCGGGATCCTTTTACATAACATTCATAATATTTAGACTGAGCAGCATGTCTCCTCACAATTAGAAAGTCAATATCTTCAACATGGCGCGGAAGACTTTGTGCAATTGTTGAAATATCTTGGGGAAAGCTAATTTTGTGTCCACTATACTTATATTGCCCACCTCGAGCATGTGTCACTTGCAAAATAGGATTTACACGTGCTATTAACATTTCTTCAACTTGAGTAAGAACTCTTAAAATATGAGGTTGCTCGCCAGGATCCATGTTATTATAGCCACAAAAACGATGTGAACCTCCTTCATTCTTACATCGTCTGCAAACAGGTCCTTCATCATCTCTCAAAACGTGGATTCCAGGATATGATTCTTTACAGATGTGGCACATTTGGACAACTGACAAGCTATCTAGATTTTCTCGAAATATTTTATGCACTGCAATCATATTTTCATCAAAATAAATATGATTTGTATTGGTTGGAGCATGTGGAGAATGATGTGGAAGAGTATAATTTCTTCTAAGATTTATTTGATTTTCAGCACCACGAGACTCCCTCCCCAAATTTGAAACATGTGCAACAAATCTATGACATGGCGTTTCCAAATCTGTGGTCTGCATTTCTGGAACCTGAGAGTTTGCAAAGGTTTCTTTAGCATTTTTTTTTTTTAAATTGAATGTCCAAATAATTAGAATTGAAAAAATGGAAAAAAGAAATAAATTCATTCAATATTTACATTTGTTTGGCGATGTCGATGAAGTGTACGAGATGGTTGCTCTTCACTTATAACATCAGTAGATTGAACATTTGGCGAGTTAGTTTCGACGCCTCCATTTAAATTAGTTTTTTCCTATTAAAACGAATTAAAATATTTTATAAAAATAAATGTCGAAAAAAGATAGATTTCTAATTTTACAATCAACAATAAATGAAAAAAAGGAGGAAAATACCAAATGCATTCAACATTTACATTTTGTTGGCGATCTGGATGAACGTTATGCGATGGTTCCTCTTCAATTATAACATCAGTAGACGGAACATCTACGAAGTTAATTTGTATGCCTCTATTGAAATGAGTTGTGTCCTGTTTGAAGAAAAACAAAATATGCACCAAAAATTCAAATAAAGAAAAATCAAATCAAACACATTGAACATTAACATTAGTTTTTCGATTTGATTCTCGAGGAGAATGTAGTGGAAGGTTATGATGTGCTTCATATTCAAATCTCATATTAAGAGATGGAAGACGCGGGGATAAAATTTCTAGACCTCTATTAAAATGAGGTGTATCCTACTCCAAGAGAATAAAATACCTTATCACTAAAGAAATGTAAATAGAGGAATGTAATAAAACAACCACTATTGCATCAACTGTAAATATATCATTGGATTACCTCCATTGTTCCACGCGAACTGCTATCAGGGATGACTGTTTCTGTTTGTTGGACAATATTATTTTCAAAAGGGAGATTGGAAGAGACGATGTTTCGACCAGCTGGATCCATATTATCAAACAAATGGCCAATCAAACTATCATCCAAGTCATCACATAAAATTTCATCATTCCATCCACCATGGATATTTTGCAACCTTTGGCCTTTCTCACAAGATGCAATTGCAGAGACAGAAGGTTTAGGGTGAACATTTGCATCCACATTATGAATACGATGTTCCTCCCTATTGCGAGATGTTTCCTCAATATTATGATAATTTTCAGGAGAGCGTTGAAAAACAAAATTATGCTGAGGAGGAGCATATTCTGGCAACGAACTACCAAGCGGAAATGTTCTTTCCATGATATCATCCATAGTACGATACCTAGGAGGAACCATAAAATCATTTTGAAGAGTTGTTTCAGTCGTTCTTCTATGATATTTAGCTCTTCTATGCTCATTTATTGTGTCCTTATTTTGTTGATACCGTAAACGACGACTTTCATTAGACTTGTCACGCGATGCAGGCAGCTTATTCCTTTTTCTTGTACGTTTGCTTGTACCTTCACACAACATGTCTACAACGAATAATAACATATTTGTTATAGAAGAGTAAACATGGAACAGATATAATATATCCAATATAAATTAACAGAAAAGGATGAAAAAGGAAGACATTTTTTTTCCACCCACAAAACAAATTAAAATCGTTCACGTTATTTTTCCAACCAAATGGCTGAAAAGAAAAATGGATTTTTTCAAATGGCCAAAACAAAAAAGGATTAAATTTCTTGTATCATATTATAACTGTAATGGGAAATCGATATAAATGGAACAAAATTCTAAAGAATTATATGAATTTGAAATATATCTAAATATTTGGAACTATATACCATCAAAAAAACCTAAAGATATAACATTGTTTGAAAATCAATGACAAAAAACTGATGGAAACACCATGTATAGAATAAGTCACAGTAATTACAATTATAGAAACAGAGAGAAATGGATAACATCCAAACACATTCAAATGCAATTAAGAGGACTAAACGGGACAAAAAAAAGTAATATTTTTTGAGCAAATTCCAATGGAATTTAATATCCAGCATCTGCTACATACACATATAGAAGACACCCCCTCAGAATGGAGGCATATAAATATCCATAGTCTTAGCATACATACCCAAAAGTATGCAAAGTAAAAAAAAAAAAAATTCCACGACGACAAAGAGAATACAAAATGGCTAATAGCCTAAGACTTCATGTCCACATCTAATGGTGGAATCTCATCTATAGAATCCATACGCGGAGCAATTGCAAAGACATTTCCAAACTCGATCAAATCGTTGCAATCCTGCAACGTTAAAGACCAAAATCCATTCATTTGTTGATTAGTTGAATTATCAATATCTATTGGGAAGCAAAGGCTAGCCATCATGTCATATAATACGAAAGGAACTTCATTGCATTTGCACATAAGAACCACACCTTGGACTATTCGAAGAGGAAGATAACCAGGACATCTCATATTTATATCTATAGACATTTCTTCCAACAACTTCCATCTAAAGCCCCAATCATCCTCAAAGCAATCAGTTCTTCGTTCAATACACGGGTGACCAAATTGAAAATTATCTATTTCTTCAATTGACTATATAGAAGTGGAGCCATCATTGATAAGACATATCAACTCATTCTTGCATACTTCTAATGACATACACCGAATGTCAGTGATTGGAACAAATGAAAATCCCCAGTCATTTTTTATCACATCAAACCAGTGGATTGTATACCCATATCGAGGATAATCTTCATACTCTGTGTCGAGGTAAAGCCAAAACAATTTACTTCTATAAAACACTCCATTTTGAGGGGGTGAGGTGCCACCAAATGGAAGATCAGCCCTTCGCCAAACCCTATAAATACTATTGTAAACATAAAATTTAGACTGAATTCTATCATAGATATGTTTTAGAACAACCTAGTCATATTTGTTGCTGCTGACATTCTCCAATAACGAAAAGAATCCCCAGTCTCCAATTCGTATTCGCCCAATGTTTTTTAAGGCCTTTGTAAATGGATTCATCACAAAATAGTTTCGTGAATGGGAGAATTCCGTTGGTAAGGATAAAACCACCATTGGTCCAATAGTAGACTCCACCTTGTATCTTGAATCTATGAATCGCAAATGAAAACGAGATATGCGCCCATTTTGATTAAGGTATTCAGCAGCAAAATAATTGTCTTCATCATTGACGAAAGGAACCATAAATCCAAATTCATTTGTACAGATATGCTTGCAACGCAATAAGAAACAAGGATTTTGCAAAACAGTCTTCCATTGCTGACAAACAGTGCTAAACTTTATCACAACCGATAAAGGGAGCCAAAGGAAGACAATCTCAAGAATTTCAAATGGAATACAACTCCAAATAGGTGGATCCATGATAAAACAAGGAAATCACCTAACATAAAAGAAAACAGATGTGATATCAACAAAACAACTTTCAATTAATGCTGAATAGAATAAGAAATATAGAAAAGCAATTTTCCATCTACAAATATAGTAACATGCACATATACATAATGTATAAAACGATATGACCGACAAGAACAACAAGTTCCTCCTCCAAGATGGGAGGTGTAATCTATATTATTTTTTCCCAAAAAATATTAAAAATATGGTGATTAATTTAATATTATTGCTATTATCAATTAATAATATTATTAAATAATTAACAATAATAGTAATATATAATAATTAATAATATATTGAATTAAATAATATACCATAATTTAAAAAATATTCAATTAAAAAAAAATTCTTAAATAATTAAATAATATACCATAACTACTACTACTACTATTATTGCAAAATAATAATAAAAATATAAATAATTTAAAATAACAATATTTTATTAAAGTAGTTATTTTTGTAATATTATTATTGTATATTTATTACTATGAGTTTAATATTACATCTTTTACATCATAATATTTGTTGTAATACTCACCTTCCTAGCCTTTTAAGATGCCAAAATTATAGTGAGCTTGGAAAAATTACTAAATAATTAAATAATATTTGCAGTAATAATAATTAATATTAAGTTTATTATAATAAAAATAATAAACTAACTATAATAATTTAGATTAATCACTAATATAGATTAATGTTAATGAAGAAATAGATAAAAAATAAACTCAAAATCATAATAACCAAACCCTAACAATTAAAATAAAACCTAGATAATAAGATTCAAGAAAATAAAAAGATTAATAAAATTATATTGTAATAATAGTTTAATTTTTTATAATTATATATAAATCGCTGAATAAGAAATTTAATTATATTTAATATTTATAAGTAATTATAATACAGATATCTTTATTATTATTTAAGTTTAAAAATATGAACATTATTAAACACTTAAAAGTTGAGAAAATAGAAATGATTATTCACATTTATTATTTTTTAAGTTTGAAAATATGAACATGTGCCTATATTTATATATAAAATAAAATAAAAAACCTAATTAAAATAATTTCCAATTTATTGTAAATGAAAAAATTATTTTGAAAAAAAAAAATACATCACTAAAATTATATTTAAAATACATCACTAGTGTAAAGTTATCTATATTTGAGTGGGCTTAATGGTTAAAAGCATGTGTTTCAAGTTCTAAATCATGGTTAACTAAAGTTCTAAATAATTAAATAATTAAGTTCTAAATGTGTTTCAAGTTCTAAATAATTAAATAATATTTGCAGTAATAATAATTAATATTAAGTTGATTATAATAAAAATAATTTTAATAAACCTTAATCATGTTTGAAACTTATTGTTATTAATACAATTATGAACATTAATGTAATTAATCATATTAATATTAATATCAATATTATTTATCAATATTAATGTTAAATATTATTTATCAATAGCATTAACAATATTAATGTAATAGGATTAACAATATTAATGTAATTAATCACATTAATATTATTGTTATAATTTAAATGTTATTAATAATTTTAATAAACCTTAATCATGTTTGAAACTTATAATTATTAATACAATTATGAACATTATTAATATCATATTAATATTAATATCAATATTAATTAATCATATTATTAATATTAATATTAATATTAATATCAATATTAATTAATCATATTAATATTAATATCAATATTAATGTTGCAATATTAAAGGCAATACTTTAAACACCGTGGGAATCTACAAAGATAATACTATTATGTAACTTTGCGAGGAACCACTAAATTGGTAGTGAAGAATAGTTAAGTTTTTGGAACTGTTATAAAGAAATTTAATCTTGGAAACTTTATCTATCATATAAGAAACAAATTTGAGTGGCCTAGTAAATTGTCATTAATGTGTTTTATTAATTTAACTCTAATTAAAAGGTTTAAAATTAATTAAAAAACAATTGGACAGTTGGATATTACAGATGTTTTTAAAACATGGAACTAATTAACTTCTTATTTAGTAATATTTATGAGTTTTATTGTAATGGTAACCTTTAAATAATGTCTGTCTTAGATTAAGAATTAATGTTTAATTAACAACAATTACAACAGTCCAATCTTGATATTGTTTTTGTTATTATTTTAACTTTTAAACTGGGCTTAATTAGAATTGTGGAAGTTTTATTGTGGTTGGATTTTAATAGAATAGTTTAATTTTTTAAAATGATTTTTACGCTTAACCTAAACTTGAAATCTAATAAAATTATAATTCACTTAAATTTAGGTGTCTACGCTCCATAAATCACTTATACTAATATTATAAATCACCTATATATATTATTGATTTGAAAGTTTACTAATGAGTAAGAATATAAAATATGCAATTAAAACCCTTCTTTTCTTTTTTCTAAATGTAATTTTGAATTTGTGACGATATAAAACATATACGCGTAGAATGTAGATTGGACCAAAGTTCTAAGTACGTCGAGTTTCAGGAATGAATCCAGAGAAGCGCCAGGGTTTGCTAAGGGAGAATTAAAACGTTTCTCTCGCGTTTTCGGACATAATTTTGGCAGGAATCTGGCAATAAAAAAAAATCTATAATTTTGTAGACTTTTATATTTAAACATTTAGTAAATTATTATTTAACAAAATAATAATTTCTTTTCATTTTCTTCTTGGGATAGAAATAAAAATTCTTAAAATTAAAACTCATTATTTTTTCCCTAACAAAATAAATAATAAACTTAACAACCTGCATAACTTACATTGCATTAATACAAATCAGCAACCATTTAAATTTGATTAAAAAAATAGATTTTATAAATCACCTATATATATTATTGATTTGAAAGTTTACTAATGAGTAAGAATATAAAATATGCAATTAAAACCCTTCTTTTCTTTTTTCTAAATGTAATTTTGAATTTTTGACGATATAAAACATATACGCATAGAATGTAGATTGGACCAAAGTTCTAAGTACGTCGAGTTTCAGGAATGAATCCAGACAAGCGCCAAGGTTTGCTAAGGGAGAATTAATCGGACATAATTTTGGCAGGAATCTGGCAGTAAAAAAAAATTATAATTTTGTAGACTTTTATATTTAAACATTTAGTAAATTATTATTTAACAAAATAATAATTTCTTTTCATTTTTTTCTTGGGATAGAAATAAAAATTATTAAAATTGAAACTCATTATTTTTTCCCTAACAAAATAAATAATAAACTTAACAACCTGCATAACTTACATTGCATTAATACAAATAACTTACATTGCATTAATACAAATCAGCAACCATTTAAATTTGATTAAAAAAAAATATATGGCGGCGTCTTTGTCAAAACTAACTAAAATAAAACGTTTTAAAGCAAACGAAAAGGACATACCTGTAATAATCGCTTGCAGACTGATACTCTGTAACCCGCGCCCCACGATACTCTGTAACCCACGCCCCACGATACTCTATGACAAAAAAAACAAAAAACTGGCTCGCTTGATGTACTTCAGCAGGCTCGCTTGAGGAAACTCTCCACTTTGATTTACCGAACGACAATGCTTGTTGTTAAATGCTCTGTTTCAATTCCTCCATTATAACCAGCAATTTACCTGGTCGAAATCTACAATGGTCACTCCTAAATGCTTCATTACACCTCCAATTTGATTCACTTGCTCGAATGGAACTTCTTCATTACAATTCGTCCATTACAACTCGCATTTGATTTACGTTACAAACTGATTCACTCACATTTGATTTAGGTTACAAACTAATTCATTACCCCGTTACAATTCCTCCATTACAACTTGCAATTGATTTACGTTACAAACGGATCCGCTCGCATTTGATTAGGCATTTCTTTAGTTGATCCACGTGTTTGTATGGAGTACAACCATTTTTTAATTTCTTCATTTTTATTAAAACACAGAAATGCGATCAGCATCCTCTGAAAAAAAATTAATGCGATTAGCACCACGAAGGACTGACTGCTTCTCCGCTTCTCCTCCCACTCGCCCACCACCATGGCGAATTGGATCAACCTCCAAGTGGCAAAACCACGTGATGAATGAAGCGGCACCTCGTGCCGTACGGACACGTTCCCGTCGCCGTAAACGCTCGGCAGATGCATTACATCAGTGAATCAAAAAATTATTAGATGTTAACTGTTATACGTTTTAATTTTTATTTATTTTTAATATTTTTCCATTAATTTATACACCACCAAGTCCGACAACATTTGTACAATATTTCGCAAAAATGGGGCATACCTCATCATTGCTTCCACGCAGAAAACCGGAAACCGAAAGATAAGCTTGGGGCTGTTATCATTACAATTTGACACGCAAAAGTTTGCTGATGATTGAAACAAAACCTTGGACGCATGCATATAGAACGTCAGCCGATCGAATCCTTCAGTGATTTCCACATTTATAGGTGGCGGGAGCACGTTTTTTTGAGAATTTGAACAATCAAACAGGTGGAATTTTAGTTTGAACCATCAATGGTTAATCTTGATAGGTGACGGTCAACAAATGGCACAGTAAATTTTTAATCATGTTTTGTAAAAAATTAATTTAAGTATGGTTTAAACACGTGATTTAGATATGCAAGGAAATTAATTTTTTGAATTTCATACATTGATTTAGTGGCGACGACCAGAATATACCGGCATCTTTCAATCTAGACCACTAGATCAAAAAGATTAATTAGCCTAATCACAAAACATGCTCCTTCCGATAGGGGGGTACACCTATCGGCGTAAATATATATATATATATAAATTTATAATATAGTTTTAATTTAGAAATTCCTAGTTTGAATATGAAGTATATTTTCTTTTTAAACAAATTTAATTATTTAATTAAAAAGATAATAGGAATACAAACATATCAGATTATTTATATTATGTAAAAGAAATAAAATAATGTGGTGAAGTTTTTGCCCAAAGCCCATTTAAAAAGGATAGGCTGACTTGGCTTGGTTCTCACAGGCATGCGTACCTAGACCCACAAGCGTATCACCAAGGACCTACCTCAGGTATCTATCCGCCAATGACTACGCTACCCATATCCCTTCTATTTATTCCATTCAAATGCTACCAAGTACCCATAGCACACGGCATACTAACCGTAAATAGGGAGAGAGCTAAACAGGTAACTAAAAACAAATAAGAACTAGGGGGAGTAAGAACAGGTCACTAAAAACAAATAGGAACTAGAGGGAGTAAGAACCAGAGGGAGAGCTAAACAGATAACTAAAAACACAGGCTTGATTTGACTTACCAAGGTCTTGGAGGCCAAGGAATCACACTAAAAAGTAAATTAAGTGTAAAACAAAATTCAATTAATCACTATGTAAGTGTGTGTAAAAATAAATTCAAGAATTAAACCGATGAATTTGGAATTTCTAAGAAATACCCATAGACTAATTGTAAATAGAGCCTCACGGTAGGGAGAGATCAAAAAGAATGAAATAATTAAAATGAGCTTTAAAAAAGGAGTGGAAGCAGAGGCGAGTGAAAAAAAAAAATGAGATCAAAAGGAATGCCATAATTAAAACGAGCTTAAAAAAGGAGAGTGGAAGCAGAGGTTAGAGGAAAAAAAAAATCGATAAATCTGCAAGAGGAGAGTTAATATAGAGATAATATGCCACTGTCTATTGGTGTACATGCACCTAGATTAGCTTTAATTAAACTCTAGATATTGCATGTGATGTGCACTTGGCTTAGTTAGTTAACTTACAGCTTGTATGTGGTGCATGCGCACATTAGAAAAACATAAAACACACTTAGTTTCAGTTAGCTAAATAACTATCCATAGTTATTGCATGTACAACTAAGCTTAACAAAGTTGATTTTATGTATTTATTCCAAAACAAATATTGTAGAATTAATTTCATTCTTTTCTCTATTCTTGCTCACTCCTTCCTTCTCTTGCAAGTTTGTTCATTGTTTTGCAAATCTAGATCTTTGTATCTCGAAATATTACATGGTATCGGAGCCAGAGGACAGTTGGACGATGGACACTAATCCCAAGCTCAGATAGGAAATGTTGTAGCTAGATGGCCTGAATAGTGGCATTGACTTCTCCTCTATACTCGGCCTCTGTTGATAATAAAGCAATGGCAGCCTGCTTCTTGCTTGACTAACAAATTGGGCCGGATCCCAAACTAATTACATACCCGGAGGTGGACTTGCGATCAATGTTGTCGCTAGCCCAATCTGAATCTGTGAACCCAATGAGATTCAAAGAACAATTGGCTGCATGATGAATCCCATAGGTGATTGTCCCCTGGACATATCGAAGGATGCGCTTTGAAGCATTCCAGTGTAACTCATGTGGCTCCTGCGTGTATTTGGAAATTGCTCCTACGGCATATGAGAGATCAGGATGGGAGTGAGTGAGATAAAGAAGACTTCCCACAAGCTAATGGTACAATGTGCAATCAACCAATGGTGTTTCTTTGCCATTCTCAAGCTTTATCACTAGTAAGAAAGGTGTGGTTGTTGGCTTGTAGTCACTCATGTGAAATCGTGCCAAAAAATCTATAACATTCTTTGGTTGAGAAATGGTAATCCCAGAATCACTCTGATTGATCTCTTTCAAGGAAGAAATTTAGCAAGCCCATGTCTATTATAGAAAACCGCTTATGCAATGCAGTTTTAATCTTAGTAATGACAGAAGTTGAACTACCTGTTATCAAAAGATCATCTACGTAGAGTAATATGATCAACAAAGAGTCAATTTTCTTCAAAAAATAAACATTGGAATCAAATTTTCAGTGTACAAAATTTTGAGATAACAAATAAGAATCCATCTTTGCATACTATGTTCTAGGTGCCTGCTTGAGGCCCTAGAGAGACTTCTTTAGTTTGCATACTAGATATGAATTGTGCATGTGTCCCTGTGGCTGCTCCATGTATATTTCCTCCTCGAGATCATTGTAAAGAAAGACATTCTTCACATCCATATGATGCAACTCCCATCCTCTTGTTGCTTCAATGGAGAGAGCTAGCCAAATGGAATCCATTTTTTCCACTGGAGCAAGAGTCTCATCATAGTCAACACCATGTACTTGCTGAAAACCTTTTGCTACCAATCGAGCCTTATATTGACTAACTTGGTCATTTGCTGCTTTCTTGGTCCGGTAAACCCACTTGCACCTCAAAAGTTTACGATTGGAAGGTAGCGGAACCAAATCCCAAGTCTAGTTCTCAATGAGAGAGTTATATTCCTCATCCATTGTAGCTTCCCATTCATGATGCCCAGTTGCTTCTGCATAAGTTTTTGGATCAGATCCATGCATCATATAAGCATGCATGGCTCCATAGCTAAGAGTTCTTGCGGATCTTCCTCAAACAGAGGTATAAAGGCAGGATCATCAAGGATATCACTCATGCTGCGCCATTTTTGTGTTGAAGGTTGTCGAGAATCTTCCGAACTACGTGCGGAAGTATGATCTCGATGTTCAACAGCTAGTGGTCCAACAAGCATCACAGGAAAAGACTCATCTTCATCAGAATTATGATCTGAAGTTTCATCTGCATACTCATCAATGAGTGGTGATAGAAACTTGGTAACAAGTTCATCCATTGGTGCATGCAAAATATCTTCGTCAAACTTTACACTCCTTTCAATAAAGAGGTCTACAGTGTTGATATCAAGCAATTTCTACCCTTTGACTTCATCAGAATATCCAAAAAACATGCATGTTTTACTTTGAGGCTCCAAAGCCTTTCTCTTCTATGTAGGAATGTGGGCCCATGCTCGAGATCAAAAAATGCAGAAATGGCTGACTTTAGGTTGCATGCCAATCCAAGCATCAAAAGTTGTTTTTACAGTAACAGATTTATGAGGAGATCTGTTCTGGATGTATGAGGCACAATTGATAGCTTCAGCCCACAATTTTGACGGAAGAGATCTTGCATGCAACATGTAATTGGCCATCTCTTTTAAAGATCGATTCTTCCTTTCAGCCACACCATTTTGCTGTGGAGTGTAAGGAACTGTATGTCGCAACTGTATGCCTACTTCATTACAAATATTCTTGATATCTTTGTTGACAATTTCGTCCCATTATCTATGCGGAGTATCTTGATGCGTTTTCCAGACTGATTTTCTGCATGCGCTTTGAAAATCTTTAGATGTTGAAAAACTTCAGACTTGAGTTTCAAGAAGTAAACCCAAGTGAATCTCATGTAATCATCTATAAATGACAACACATATCTTGCTTTTCTCATTGAAAGCACTGGAGATGGACCCATGAGATCACTGTGTACAAGTTCCAAAGGTGAAGAGGCTCTCCATGCATGCCCCTTCTCGAATTTGTCTTGTAGGTGCTTTCCAAGAGCACATCCATTACAAACACCATTTGAAAATTCAATGGTCAACAATCCTTTGACCATCCCTTGCTTGCGAAGTTGTTGCATATATCTGAAATTCAAGTGCCCAAATCTCTCGTGCCAAATCCTACTTTCTTCATTTGCATGCATAAGTAGCAAAATGGAATCTGATTGAGGAACAAAATCAAAAAATGTATACAGACGAGATTGATCATTTACCTTGGCAGATGCAATCTTCAAGTTGGTTTGCATGTCATAAATTCTCACGGAATCCGGGGTAAATTCCACTTTCCTTCCGCTGCCTATGTGTATCATTTGATACACTAAGAGAAGATTCATAGAAAGCCTTGGAATATGCAAGGCATTCTCAAAACTTACATCTTTGAATTGCACTCTTCCTTGTCCAGTTGCTGCAACTACAAAATAATCCCCCATGAGAATAGGAGGTCCTGAGTATGCATGTAGAGAAGAAAAGGATTCCTTTGAAGAATCCATATGATGTGAAGCTCCTGAATCGATGATCCATTCTTGCGGTGCAGAATGAAGAGAAATCAAAGCATGCCCATTACCTCTTGGATCTAGTGCTTTTTCTCCAGAATTCTTCTTGGCATTCTCAGGAATGTGGTCTCCAAGATTGTGTTGCTGGAGTGTCTGCGCCATAAGATCTATAGTCTTCTTCATGCATGAAAATTCAAGGTGAAAACCACAGTGGAAATAATTGCACATTGATTGCCCTTTCGTTGCTTTCCTTTCCTTTGAGCTGGATGATCCATCAGGGGGTTTGGGATTTCCTCCCTTTCTTGGATCAGGATCCTTCTTCCCTTTTCCTTTCTGATGGTCCTTGAAATTTTCCTTTCCTTTTGCATGAACAGTAAGTGCATGCGCTTTGGAATTTTTAAGTGTGCCCATTTTGATGAGCTTATCTTGCTCATGCATCAAAGACTGAATAAAAGAATCTAGTGAGGGCATCTTCCAAGCTGAATTGGTTGCAGATCTTACTGTGTGGAATGTAGAGACGAATACTACATACTCTGGACCAAGTTTTGATAAAATGGAAAGAATCAACTGATTTTCTTGCTTGGATTTGTCGATCCTGCATCCTTTCAGCTGAAGCAACAAGGCTTTATACCTTGTGAAAAAATCTTGAATGTTCTCAAATTTCTCGGATCTAATGAGTTTAACTCATTTTCGAGAATGTGACCTTGCATTTCATCCTGTTTCCAAACAATCCTTCCAAATTTTTCCATACTTCAGTTGGAGTTGAACATGATTCAACATGAAATAGAAATTCTGGAGAGATAGATAAACATAGGATGCCTAAGTCCTCATCCATGCGATTGAAATATCTTGTTTTCTCCAATGTGGATGTTGGTTCAACTTCTGTTTCCATGGTTACTCGAAATAAGCCTCTACTTCTGAGATGAATTAGAATCTTTGGCTTCCATTCGAAGTAATTATATGGAGTAATAATTTTCGATTGTGGAAACTCCAATTTAGACTCCATTCTTTGTTGTTGCTTCAATGTTCTGAACTTGCAAATAAAAATTGCTTGTGCACTGATTACAAATCCCTGCACTCTGATACCATGTAAGATTTTTTGAAGAAAATTGACTCCTTGTTGATCATAGTACTCTACATAGATGATCTTTTGATAACAGGTAGTTCAGCTTATGTCATTACTAAGATTAAAACTGCATTGCATAAGCGATTTTCTATGACAGACATGGGCTTGATAAATTTCTTTCTTGGACTAGAGATCAATCAGAGTGATTCTGGGATTTCAATTTCTCAACCAAAGTATGCTAGAGATATTTTGGCACGATTTCACATGAGTGACTGCAAGCCAACAGCCACACCTATCTTATCATGGATAAAGCTTGATAATGGAAAAGACACACCATTGGTTGATTGCACATTGTACCGTCAGCTTGTGGGAAGTCTTCTTTATCTCACTCACTCCCATCCTGATCTCTCATATGTCGTAGGAGCATTTTCCAGATACATGCAGGAGCCACATGAGTTACACTGGAACGCTGCAAAGCGCATCCTTCGATATGTCCAGGGGACAATCACCTATGGGATTCATTATGCAGCCAATTTTTCTTTGAATCTCATTGGGTTCACAGATTCATATTGGGTTGGCGACAACATTGATCGCAAGTCCACCTCAGTTATGTAATTATTTTGGGATCCGGCCCAATTTGTTGGTCAAGCAAGAAGAAGGTTGCCATTGCTTTATCATCAGCAGAGGCTGAGTATAGAGGAGCACTCAATGCCACTATTCAGGCCATCTAGCTACAACATTTTCCTATCTGATCTTGGGATCAGTGTCCATCGTCTAACTGTCATTTGGTGCGATAATCAAAGTACGTTAAAGTTTTGCAGAGATCTAGTGCAGCGGCAGCGGACCAAACACATCGAGATCCACATGCACTTCATTATAGAACTCATTCATGATGGGATCATCAATCTTCATTATTGTCCTAGTTCCGAGCAGACTGTCGATATCCTCACCAAGACTTTCACTAAGCAGAAGTTTCGATTCCTGCGAGATCGTCTCGGGGTGAAGGACACAACTTCCTAGTAGTTGTCTTTTCTCTACTTTTGCATTATATTTTGAGGGGGGGTTTTCTTCCCACTGGTTTTTCCCTATTTCCTCCTTTTTATGCATTGTATATGGGTACCTAAAATGGCCGTGTTGTCGGGACTCATTCATTTTGCATCACACTCACCTAATTTATGCTTAAGGGGGGGTGTTGGTGTACATGCACCTAGATTAGCTTTAGTTAAACTCTAGATATTGCATGTGATATGCGCTTGGCTTAGTTAGTTAGCTTATTGCTTGAATGCGATGTGCACTTGGCTTAGTTAGTTAACTTACAGCTTGCATGTGGTGC
Source organism: Pinus albicaulis (assembly GCA_034641835.2). NCBI lineage: Eukaryota > Viridiplantae > Streptophyta > Pinopsida > Pinales > Pinaceae > Pinus > Pinus albicaulis. Next base: position 656,535,063 of record CM076575.1, on the reverse strand, counting down.
ATGTGCACATTAGCATAACATAAAGCACACTTAGCTTCAGTTAGCTTTAACTATCCATAGTTATTGCATGTACAACTAAGCTTAACTTAGTTGCTTTTATGTATTTATTCCAAGACAAATATTGCAGAATCAATTTCATTCTTTTCTCTATTCTTGCTCACTCCTTCCTTCTCTTGCAATTTTGTTCATTGTTTTGCAAATCTAGATCTTTGTATCTCAAAATCTTACACTGTCCTCTGGAATCCAGTAGAATCCAGTCGCTGGTGGTGGGATCCCTCATCCAGAAAACCTTATTTTTCTCCTCCTCATAACCCTAAGATTTCTGCTGCAACGCAACCTCCCTCATCCAGAAAACCTTTTTTTTCTCCTCCTCATAACCCTGAGATTGCTGATGACAAAATTTTCCATACTAAAAGCCACTACAAAATAGAATATATATACGTAGTGTGAAACCCTGACGAGTCTGCAACAGCTGTGTAGTATAATGAATACCAAAATTGTAGAACCCAAAGAGTTTTGTAGTATAATGAATACCAGAATTGCAGAACCAAGAGAGTTGCTTCTCATTCCCAACTCCATGTCTATGGAATCGTGTGCTGTGTAACTGCTAAATGCATAAATCAAAGGGGTGTATAGAGGAAGACCATTGTGTAAAGAAAATCTACTGGAAGGACTGTTACAAACATGGCAACTATCACAAATCAAATAAACTGGTAATGATAACTCAATCGTCTAACAAAAAATCCAATTTCATAGATTATGACACGAAAACAGCTAGGAGAGTTGTTTTCAAATAGAAACACCTCATAATTACATTATATCCACCTTTCAATAAATCATCGAATATGTAGTCGCGTAAGAAAAAAAAAATATATATATATAATTACAAACATAAACATAACTAATAAAAAAAAGCAATTAAAAAATAAAAACAATAAAAATAAATAAAACACATAACCATGTTCATTTTATAATTAAATCATAATTATATAATAATAATTACAAACACAAACAAAACTATAACAAGAAGGAATAGAAAAGTAAAGGATATGATCATTATCATTTTATAATTGAATCATAATCTTACTCTGCCTTGCAAAAAGATTTTTTTTTAAGTGTAATAGAAAGATGTTACATTGGATTACACTCATACTAAACTATAAATTACACTTTTTGAATGCAATATTTTTTTATTATTTATTTTTATATAAAAAACTAAATGCAAATTAAAATTAAAATGAAATATATATACTTTTAAAATTTTAATAAAAGGAAAAAAAAAAAATCGAAATCATACCAACTTAGACATTTGATACCTTCATTGACTCAAAGTACTCACGTACCTTTCGGCATGAGGGTGATACAATTTGATACCTTTATTGACTCAAGTACTCGCATACCTTTGAGCATGAGGGTGATATCCATAGGATCCTTTGAACTCAAGTTTGGATGGGAAGCGAGCGAGTTATCCTTCTTTTATTCTTTATAATCATGTTATGTGAGAAAAACATGCGAGTGTACTAGATTTAAACCCTAGCGGGAAGAAAGGAAGACAATAGACAGTACTAACCACACGATTTATTCTCACTTGACAAAATTTGGACCATGTGAGTCACGGTGCCTTGTAGCTGTTGATTTGAGTTTGGTATTATCGAATTTTTGATTTGATAAGACTACTCTAATATGTTTGAGAAATTTCAAAGTGGAAGATACTCAAGGTTTTGTGGTTCATTCTCTCTTAATTGCTGTGAGATGCCAAATTTTGGAAAAAAATAGCTCTTTTTCATGTTGATGGATGAACTAAAAGTGTGCTTGGAGAGGATACTTAGTGAGTCGTGGGGACTCGTGGGAGCATCAAACATGACTCGTGAGTGGGGTGTGACTCAATTTTTGGCCATGCTGAAATATTTATGTTTTCTTTACGTTTTTCTGGAATTTTTTTTTTTTTTGGAAAAAAGCATGAATGGCAGTATATTTGGTTTTTTTATAAGTTAATAATAAGGTGCACGTAGTTTGAATTTTATTTTTTCCTTTTTATAACTAAAGGAATGAGTAATTTTGTCACTTTCATATACCATTATAACTTTTGAGTTAGATAACTTCTTGTTGTTTTTGTTTTGTAAACTAAATTTTGTTTAACAAATTTGCAATCTCTTAGTTTCCATAATATTTTATTTTAAGATAATTACAAACCAAACTACATCGGTGTTGAATTTTTTTACTTTCAAAGTTCAACCAAAACGTATTTAATTTTGTTCACTTAAAAACATAGCTGCTTACAAAGTATTTATAGTATTTATTTTAAGCTTGGGTGGATGTATTATCTCAATTTTCTCTAGATTGATTGTGGCTCATGATTTTAATGGCATTATCCCTTCACCTTTTGGACTGACCTCGCGGAATGGACATGAAGGGGTACATGGGATTTCCAAGAGGTTGGATTGATTTCTGCTGAGCCATAATCTGTCTAATCTATTGGAGGGAGTGATTTCAAAAATCATCCCATCCTCTATTTTAAATCATCATCCTATTGTTCAAGTGGGAGGGTATGGCAAAGGGAAGGACTTTCCCTTTTAAGTTCAACCCAAAATGGCTCCTAGTAGAGGCTTTCCAGAATTTGGCGAAAAGAAGTTGGAAAGTGCCACTAAATATTTTGGTATGAGATGGGATGGATAACATATGCCAGAAACTCATTAGATTGAAGAAAGAGGCTCAGTCACAGATTAGATCGATGCAAGAGGAAGAAATTAAGGACCTAAGGGAGATTAAGGATAAACTTTGGTTCCTTAATGACCCAGGAGATCCTATGTTTTTTTTTTTTGACTATGTACAAAAATCATATCATAGATCTTGAAGGAGGAATAATATTTTGCGATCACAAGGAGAAGATATTAAAATGAAAAGCAAAACCATTTGGATCAAAGCAGGTGACAAGAATACTAGATACTTCCATTCACTATATAGCCTCAGGAAAAAACACAACGGTTTTAAGGATCCGGAACTCAGAGGGTAACACACATAATACACAGCAATTGATAGAAGATGCGGATGTGGTACATTTTAGAGATCAGTTTGCGACAAAGGAACAAGATTTCTCAACACACATGAATTTTATCCATCTGATGCCAAATATGTCCAGTGAGGAGGACAATGCTTTACTCAGTCATCCAATCACAGAAGCAGATATATCGGAGACTTTAAGGGTATGTGAAAAAGAAAAGAGTCCAGGGCCAGACGAATGGGGGATAGCACTCTTCTTCCACTTCAAAGAACTAATGATGGACCCGATATATTGGAAGCAATAGAAGATTCCAGGATTAAAGGATATGTCTCGGGCGCAGTAAATGTTACTTTCATCATATTAATCCCCAAAAAGGAATTCCCAGAATCCTTTAAGGACTACATACTGGTCTCATTATATAATTTGATCTATAAGTTGATCTCCCAACTGATTGTGGGTTGTATAAAACCTATCCTTCCTAATTTCATCTCGAAGGAACACTTTGGATTCCTCAAAAATAGGAATATATAAGATGTTGTCAGTATTACTCAAGAAATTCTACATTTTATTAAGTCTAGGCAATTGAGAGCGTTTTTGATGAAAATAGACCTCTCTAAGGCTTATGACTGTATCAACTAGGATTTCCTGAAAATGGTTCTGATTAAAGTTGGTCTGACATAGTCTCTCATTATTTGGATATGGCTTGTATCCAAACAAAAATAATTGTGCTCATAATAAATGGATTGTTGACGAGATTCTTTAAGGCACAAAGAGGACTTAGACAAGGATGTGCCCTCTCACCATTAATTTTCCTGTTAGTAATCGAGTTTCTCAGTTGGAAGATGCAAGAGGAAAAAGAGAAAGGTCTTATTGTCAAGCTTAAGGTATCCATACATCAATGGTTCACACACATGATGCTTTTTGATGATTTGTTGTTCGGGGGGGAGACTAAGATATTTGAATGGTGCCATATACATAGGATTCTGGTTGGTTTCAGCTCAGCTACAGGCTTATATATGAACATTGAAAGTCTATGTTATTCCATGATAAAATATATTAGGAGGAAACAGAAATCAGAATACTATTTGGGATTTCAGCCAAACATATTGATGAAGGAATAAGATATCTTGGATATCATATTAAACCTTAAGGATATTATATTCAGGACTGGGAGTGGTTGATAGGAAGGTTTAAGAAGAAATTGGCATGTTGGAAACATATATGGTTATTTATGGGTGGCAGAATGATCATGCTGAAAGTGGTATTACAAAATTTAGCAATATACTAAATGTGATTATATCTCCTACCAAAGAACATTATTCATAGGATGGAGGCCATTATGGGTCGTTTTCTCTGGGCGGGGATACAAGCCTCAGAAAAAATACCATTTGATAAAGTGGAAGGCGATAGTGAGGCAGATAGAAGAGGGGGGGTGGGGCATTATCAATATCTCCATATTTAACAAAGCTCTGATCATGAAGAATATGTGGAGGGTGACCACAAGACAAGGTATGTGGTCTTTAATAATGAAGGATAAATATATGTTTGATAGTTGTTTCTCGTTGTCGATCTCCCAGGGGGCTAAGAATAAAACTTCCAAATCATTCATTTGGTGGTGCATGATGAAAATTATTCCCTATATGATGAGTTTCAACATATGGTAGATTAGTGATGGGCATAGGATTAAGATTGACTTAGATGATATGGTCGATGTCATTGGTGGTCACTCATTATCGGCACAAATATTGAATTTCATACACAGTAAGGGATGTCATTATTTACATCAGATATATGTAGTACAACCTCATAACATTTTTGGATATTTCTGGGGAGGGTCAACAGAATTAGAAATGTTGGATATGTACAGAATGGAATTGGGGGAATATGTAGATAAATTATATGATGCGAGGATATTCTTACAAGAACAACAAGATTAGTTATGTTTGAATGGAAAGTTACATAAAGGGGCTCCTAAGGTGCAAGATATGGTTGTGTGTGTGTGTGTGTGTGTGTGTGTGTGTGTGTGTGTGTGTGTGTGTGTGTGAAGCTGGAAAGTAGCCCACAGACTCAGTTAAATGATAATTTGTTATAGATCATTTGGAAATGGGATATTCCCTTAAAGATATAAAGCTTTTTCTGGTTGGCGTTCAAAGACAAAATCTTAACTTGGAACAATTTACAAAAAAGAGGTATGAGTGGCTCGGATATTTGTATTTTATGAAAAAACAATATGGAAAATACTTAACACATGTTATTTAACTGTTAGTATGGAGTGTAGGTATGGGTAGGGACCCTCCAAACATTGAAGATCAAACCTATACAAAGGAATGGTACTCTGATAAATTATATTAAGAGATGCTTTCTTAATAATAATAAAATATATATGACCCTACCATTTTTTATCACATGGACGATCTGGGGTAGCATGAATGCAGCAACTTTTTATCATAAGAAAGTACAAGTGAGAAACTACATAAATAATATTATCTCAATATATGGAGAGATGGGACCAAGAATCAAAAACAAATGTATGAGGAACAGTAAACATCAAGAAATATGGGGAAGATATCCGGTGGGGTTTTTTGAAGGAGCATGCAAAACGAGGAGGTGTGGATGTGTAGGGGTTATAATCATGAGCCCGGGAAATTACTTCCACTTCTGGTGGGAAGGAGGACAAGGAACAAACAGCAAGGAAGAACTCATTGCCTTATGGGGTGTTCTCATTATGGAAAAATGGTTGAGGTTAGATTGCATTCATATTTTTGGAGATGCAAAAGGTATTATAGACTAGGTAAAATATACTACAGGATTATGTCCACATATTCTCAAAAATTCGATGTGTAGGATTCGGGTCTTGGTAAGAACCTTCCAATCCATCAACTTCGATCACATTTACAGAGAACAGAATTGGGTTGTTGATCTGTTGTCCAAGACAGTGATGGATAAACCAATTGGTAAATTCTACTTTGTTGCTTATGAATTGGGTCATTTGATAAATGAAGGTAGTATAAATTACTCCTAGAAGAAGGACACAGACAGGAGGAATTGGGATGGATAAACCAATTGGTAAGTTCTACTTTATTGTTTATGAATTGGGTCATTTAATAAACAAAGGTAGTATAAATTACTCCTTGAAGAAGGACATAGACAGGAGGACTAGAAATTTATGTTGGATCTGTACCTTAATATTTTTTTGAATTTTGATTAGAAGATTGGAATATATAAGAGGTATGATAATACTCGATACATTTATGTGTTGTAATATTCTGATTTGGAGAGGTTTATTGTAAGTAGATAAAATAAAGAATAAATACTATAAAATGATGTAATATTCTATTTTGGAGAAGAAATGGAGCAGAGAAGATGCAACCGGGGATAAAGAGTGGGAAGGTTGTTAATAGAAAGATGATGTCAAGTCCAGGAGGGCTTCACTGCGGGAGAAATAACATAGCACGTGGGTTCTTGGGGATATTTAATAAGGAAAAAATAACATAATATATTGGAGGATATATAGGGAGTAAAGGGTTTTTATATTGGAAAGTATAAAAAAATGGAGCTCAAAATTAATGAAAAATATAAAAAGGTATAAAAAATATTAATGAAAAAATAGATACCTACAATATATAGTGAAAATAAAAGATTTTTAAATTAAGAAAGTGTATTGAGTTTATATTGATAAAAGTTAAATAATGTGATTTTTATGTGAGAGATTCATTGAATGAAACTCTGATAATCAAGTTACAAGAAAGTTAAAAGAAAAATATAACTCTATACTACTTATGAAACCTATACTATTTTATATATATATAATGTAGTAACGTGGTCACGTGACAAGAAAGTTAGGGGAGAAATATGAACATATACTACTTTATATATAAAATATGAAGTAAAGTTTTTTTCTACTGGAAGACAAAAAAGATAAAATGGTGCTTGTAGATGTCGTGTCCTGCAAAGAGCTCGTCCTCCAAAGGTTTTGGGTTTGTTATTATTGTTTTGATGTTTCAAAGGGTTATTCATTTAGACGTTGCTCGTCCTCCAAAGGTTTTGGGTTTGTTGATGTTTCAAAGGGTTAGTCATTTAGACGTTATTCGTTGAAACAAATAGGTAATAACAGTTTAGGTTTATTACAAATTTTGGATATGAAATCAAATGATTAATTTTATAATTAAAAAATTAATTTTATTTTTACTTATTAATTTTACTCTTACTTATTAATATCAACATAAAGACTAATTAATTTAATGGAAATTAAATTTGTAGTTATGTGGTTGATGAAGAAGAATCTAGGTTTTCCTGTTATTTAATCTATAACAATTCATTACATATCATTTCTGTAAACTAAGAGGGCCACTACAAATTTAATCTATAACAATTCATAACATGTCATTTCCTGTTATTTAATCTATAACAATTCATAACTTTGGGTCCAAGTTCATTTTGACTTTGTAACCAACTCTCCTATTGTCTTACAAAATTAAATATTTTTTAAAAGCATAATTTTATTGGAGTAATTAGATGTTATAAAGTTTTATTAAATATTTTTTCATATTTTTCCATCTATTTTGTTATAATGTAAACATTGGCTCCACGTTCATTTTGACTTTGTAATCAACTCTCCTAATGTCCTATAAAATTAAACTATTTTAAAAAGCATAAATTTATTGGAGTAATTAGATGTTATAATTTTTTATTAAATTTCCAGATTTTTCCATCTATTCCCATTATAATGTAAACTTTGGGTCCAAGTTCATTTTGACTTTGTAACCAACTCTCCTATTGTCCTATAAAATTAAACTAACTTTAAAAGCATAAATTTATTGGAGTAATTAGATGTTATAAAGTTTTGTTAAATATTTTTCCAGATTTTTCCATCTATTCCCATTATAAAGTGTTATTGGAGTAATTAGATGTTATAAAGTTTTATTAAATATTTTTCCAGATTTTTCCATCTATTCTCATTATAATGTTAACTTAAGTTTTTATGTAAATTATATTCTTAAATAAAATTATTTTATTTATTTTATATTTATAATAAATTTAAATACATAAATTTTTCATCTCCACATTTTTTTAAAATTCCTCATTTAAAAATATTGTTACCAGACAACCTTTGCTATTCTTTCCATAACAATTAATCTCCCAACACAATTAATCACAATTTGCATTAACACACTTTTTCCAAAATAACAAAACCATAGCATGTCTCCCATCGAATCGATAGCGTATCTGTAGCGTCGCAGCTAATGACATTCTAATTTATCATGTAGTACTTCGCGTTTCATCATAGTTCACTTTTGAAATCTAATGGCTCTTTAAATATGGGAGCTGCGAATGTGGGGGAGGCCGAGGATTACTCACAGGTGTACGACGAATTACCAGGCGATTTGATTGAAGAGATCTTGGCATGGCTGCCAGCAGACTGTGTGTGTAGATTTTCTAAAGTCTGCAAACAATGGAACACAGTCTTTTCGTCAACCAGATTTCTTAGGAAACAATGGGCAGAGGCGCCCCCAAACAAAAATCCATGGCTTGTTGTGGGAGTTGCAGAGAACGATCAAGATTATTGGGTATACTCCTCCTTCACACGGAGTTGGAAGAACTCTCGTTTTTCACTTCCTAATTCCAGCTTTAATCCTTCTTCGTTTCGTTATCTGGGGTCAGGCGCAGGCCTATTCTTGATTGAAGGCAAGTTTACCCACTCCATCTATGTCTGCAATCCTCTCACAGCCAAGTACTTCGTACTTCCACCAATGGCATACATAGAGAATTATCCGATAGGGGAGATAGGCATTGTTGAAAAAGGGGAAAACTGGTACAAAGTATTGGTGTTGCACTACTCTAGTCTTCATCGACAGCATATAGTGGAAATATATGATTCCAGTGACAAGGCATGGACGATGGCGGGAGTCTTGCCGAGTCATTTGGTGACATTTGAAGATTCGGATGAGATGAGTTTTGGAACAGTATTTTCCGGAGGTTATTTCTATTGTTTAATGGTGGAAGGCCTGAATGCGAACGGCTTAGTGATCGGCATTATGGGTTTCAACATGGTAGAGGGGACGTCCATCTTTGTGGCATTGCCTCATTTAGATCGCGACGACTTTATTTATTTCCATCAGTTAGTTGCCTGCGGGTCGCGGATTCTGTACGTGGAGGGGAGGGAAATCGAAACACAAGTTGACGGGCAAACGGAAAAAGAGGTAACTGTCTGGGAGTTTAATAAGGATAAGGCTACAAACTGGAGACAGATTACCAGAATACCTCGAACAGTGCATCAGATCTTTAACATGATTGAACCGATAGGGACAGCGTTTGAGTGCGCTGGAATTGGAGATTGCCTGTATTTCAGAAAACGCACAGACTTGGAGGTGGCAGCTTACAATTTCACCCAAAATTCATGGACTTTCCTTCCAAGCTGTCCCATAGCTTCATTTCCCGGTGATCCGCCTCTCATTGCCTTCAAACCAAGACCGGATATTAAGGTGGAGTGAATTGCCAATGCCATAACCATATTGCTCGCTGGAATTATATTTGTGTTATTTTGTATATATATATATTCATGATTATCTAATTTTTTTAATATTTTATTTGATTAAACTGAAAAACATTTTCCTCATTAATATGAAACGTGAACCATATTGATATAATTAATCCGAAAAAACATTTTTTTAATCAATCAATCAATATCAATGACAAAAATCAAATATCAAAAAATGGTTATGGTCAATAACATTAAAAAGAAATACTAATTTAACATAATAAAGTTCTACAATTTTAGCTTTAACTTCACCTTACGAAAGTTTTAATAAGTATTTTTCTCTGTGTAGATATAAGTCATTCCCCTTCATACTATTTACATTATTCTAATATTACAACAAATTAATTATTTATGGTTATTAAAGATGTTTTCTTTTTCTATAAATTATATTTGTGAATTCAATCCACTATTAAATGTGTACGGGAGGTTTAGCATCATTTTTTTAAATGATTATTGTACTCTTCTAATAACGGTAATTTTATTTAGATGCCATGCCATGGTAAGTTGCACAGAGTTACCGGTCTATGTCTCTGCATAGGTCTCCAACCAATAAGTATACACGCGGAGTCCAAGAATGGCCTAGTCTATGTCTCTGCATAAGTCACCAACCAATAAGTATACACGCTGAGTCTAAGAATGGCCTAGTTACGGTACTTTTTTTTTAATTTAAAGTAGTACATTGAGCTTCATTTATCAGATGGAGGAAGTCTCTGCTACAAATTGGCATCAGAGTCATAAATACTTTATTTTTATAAATAATATGTAAAAGTTGGAAGAAATCTATGAAGTTTGTATAAGAAATTAGGTACTTGGTGTGAGCAAAGGACCATTTGAACTTTATATGAATTTAGCATTTTTGGGACTAGTAAGGAATTTGTAAATGGTTCTTACCTTACATCAATCTTTACTTGTTATGAAATAGATTTAATGTCTTATTAGTCCTTGCTGTTAGATGGCATGGGACTATAGTAATCGAAATTTCAGTTAGCATTAGTTCGGGTTGTTATTAACTTGAACTTTTAAGTACCTGCTATCTTCAAAACAATGTTGAGGAAATCAATTCAAAAGGAGAAAATTAGTCCCCAAAGCCTCAACAACCATGAGTTAACAAATATAATCCAAGGTGTGTTTGAGAAGTGCAAAAGAGAAAAAATAAGGAAATTAGAATCAAATTATTTTCCTGTGAATGTGTGGTTCGATGATGAATGCAAAATGGCAAGGAGAACCTTGAAAAATGACGGAGAGGGGAAAATGAATGTAAATTTATATAAACATATTTTTAAAAAGAAAAAATATGAGTTCATGCAAACAAGGGGGGAAGAGCTGATATATCTAGGCAAGAATAACCCAAAAAAAATTTGGCAGACACTTCAACCAAGGAAGAAGAAATTTGAAAATAATATTACAGTCAATCAATGGTTTGACTATGCAAGGAAACTCTATGAAAAAGAATTAGAGGTTGAGCCTCCTCCCGGGATCAACACATCTACAAAGCTTTTCACAGTACAGGAGGTGGAGGCAGGAATTAAAAAGTTGAAAGCAGGGAAGGCAAAGGAATTGGTTGAACTTCAAGCAAAATATCTAAAGTGGGGAATGAACATTTTGGCACCCCACATCATGGAAATATTCAACAACGTCATTCAGCAAGGGTTCCCAAGGGATTGGACAACTAGTCTAGCAATTCCCCTTTTTAAAAGCGGAGACATTAATAATCCTTCCAACTATAGAACCATTATGATCAATCCTCTGTTTACAAAGATTTTCAGTGGCATGGTAGAAAATAGAATCAGTAAGTGGGCAGAAGTAAAAGAAAAGAGGGCAAAATGGCAAGCAGGTTTTACGCTGAAGCATTCTACGGGAGATCATGGTATCACGTTGAGACATATTGTTGAAAAGGTTTGGGGGAGCAAAGAAGAAGTATTTCGCTGCTTTGTTGACTTCAAAAATGCATTTGACACGGTCCCTAGCGATAAGTTGTGGCGTAGAATGGAAGAACTTTAAATTCCTTTACAACATAGAGTTGTTTTCCATAGGCTTTATGAAGCGGTGAAAGTCAAAATTAGAAATTCAGCAGGCATTTCAGAAAGTTTTAGAAGTGACATCGGAGTCAAGCGAGGTTGCCCTTTATCCCATACCCTTTTTGGTTTATATATTGACAAACTGGAAGAGTGGCTAAATTTGCAAGGTGGGGATGGTGTTCGACTGGGGGAGTTTGTGATAAAGCTTCTTCTATATGCTGATGATCTTGTGCTGGTTGCTAAATCGGCTCATGGATTGCAGATGCATCTATATTCCCTTGATCATTTTTGTAAAGGAGCAGGGATGCAAGTCAATACCAGAAAGACCAAGACAATGATTTTCTCAAATGAAAGGAAGCAAAGCCAGAATATGTTCTTTTTTGAAGGCAGCATTCTTAAAGAAGTAAATGAATACAAGTACCTCGGGATCGATTTCAACAACAAGCTTAATTTGGGAGGATCGCAGAAAGAAAAGAATTTTAGGAGGTTGGAAAGCATTATATGCACTTAAAAATAGATGCAGAGAGGCAGAGTTAGGGATTTGAACACAGTCAAAGTACTTTTTGGACTCCTAGTTTTTCGAGTGATATTATATGGGTGTGAATTGTGGGCTAGCAGCATCTTTGTTTCAAAATGGAAACAAATTCAAAAACGCTTAATCATGAGCAAGTTCAAAATAAAAAATTTTGGTTCCCTATGAGATAATGTTGAGTGAAACGGGGGCAGCTCCCATCGAAGCAATTGCCATGGTGCGTCTTATAAGGTACCTAAAGAGAATGGAGCAAATGGGAGGAGGTAGATGGCTGAAATTTATCTTCAATGAAGGTATGAGTGAAAGAAATAAATCATGGACGAGACAAAACAACAAATGGATGCTAAAATGGAATATTTACCTGAATGCATGTCCCACAAATAGCAAGGAGTTAAAGAATTTTGTATTGGATAAGTTTCATACGGGTATATGGGGAAAAGAGTTGGGTAGAAAGAAGAAGTATTATGTTCAGGAAATTAACCCCACTTATGATCTCCAACAAAAATAATACATTGGAGCTGGCATTCCGTGGAGGGAAAAGGTTCTTATTGCTCAATTAAGAACTAACTTACATCAACTTCGGTGTGAAACGGGACGGTGGAAGAGACCTAAAGAAGCTTGGGAAGAAAGGATATGTACTTTTTTCACTTCTGCGGCATTGAAATCAGAAAAACATTTCATTTTGTAATGTGACACTTTCAGAGACATCAGGGATAGTTACTGTTGTGGTGGATTCGACACACGGGTGTACGAAATCACACGAACTTAGAGAGTGTGGTCTACTCTCTAAACTATTGGTAACAGGCAGAATGTGGGGGGAGCTCAAAAGCATAAACTTAAACGAAATAATATGTTGAAGTATGCTCTGGCTACAAAAACTAAAAAAACACAAATGAATCTATATAGAGAGTTCCAAACAATAATAATGCAAACGATGGCTCGATGGCCTATTCTTATTAAACGTTCGGAATAAAAGGAAATCTTACCCACTTGCCAAAGGGCCCCTAAGCAATGGCTCTAGTCTCGATGCAAGGATGTTTGCCTTCCAAGTTCTGCCTTTGATGTAATCTAACTCTCTCTCTCTGTTGTGGTGGACTAAGATGTTGGGTGGCCAACTATCGAGTCCTCTTTAGCTCCAGCTCCGGGACACACACAATGTTGGTGTTGCTTGGGAAAATTTGGCCAGCATAACCTTGTGATCACCATTTGTTCATCTCTTGGTGGGTTTATATAGGTGAGCTTCAAATCCTCCTTCCCTCCCTTGGTACATGATGGATGGTGACCCAAGGGAGAGGTGTGATTCCATTATGTGCTCAAATATTCTTTTGTGTGCTCACATAATGTCTAAGGAGGTGATGGTGGTTGTCCTTAGGCGGCTTTCACATAGTGAGTAACTGTCCTTTGCTTGTTGTGGTCCCAGAAAGTGAATTTTTTCCATTTCCAGGAATGTGCGCTTATTGGGCGAAAAGGCGCGCAGAAGGCGCTCTTCTCGAAGGAAAAAGCGCGCATTTGAGCATTTATTACTAGTTCAAATCTGATTTTCTCAAAACCTTAGAGATTTTAAATACTTCTTAATTCCATAATGTATTTATGTCCTGTAAATCCTTGGGCTCAACATTAATTGATGTCGTCTTCTGCTGTACGATTTTCGAGTGTTAACAGTTGCCCCCTAATGTGTGAGGTCTAGGAAGAATTGTATAGCCGAAATACATTATAGTTTCTTTTTTGTATCGTACAGAGAGATAGAGAGAGAGAGGCCTGCATGTACTTTTGGAATTGACAACACCTTGCACCGTTTCCGAGATAACCATGGCCTAAGGGACCCCCTGCAAGCAGACAAAATATACAACATATTTACAAAATTGCAACGAGGTGGGCATGTCCCATGCTCGTGATGCTATGGCTAGTTAAACAAAATTGACAGATACATGTGATGTATGTGCCACTATTGTGGTAGTGATGCTGGTGGTTGTTGACGACGACTGTTGACACCCTCAGGGGCGTTTTTTTCTTTGACGATAGGTGGAATGTGGTACCCATATGCATATTCTTGGTATGGCATATCGTTGCACAATGTACGCATATGTACTAGCTGGGACCTTCCCGTGTAAGCATTATTGTCAGAGACGCTTATAAAGGCATATTTCTTCGACGGATCTTGATCAAAGTGCAATGGTTGTAAGGTACAATACCATCCTGACGTGAAAGATTTTGTTGTAGTCGAATGTCAAGAGGATTGGTGACATCTATGGACAATGATGTCTCCCACAGTGCCACCCGAGGATACCCCTTTGCATGGGGAGGGGTCATCCAAGGTACCGCTTTCTTTTTGGAAAAGAGGTGTTGAGGTCGACAAAATGGAAGCCTTAACCGAAACATGATGGGCTTAACATAGGCATGTTGGTGAGCAGTGGCTGAAAACGGATGATGTGGATTCAGTGGCCCGAGGTCGAAGTATACTTGAGCAGCTTGGCGGCAGTCATAGGTATTTCTGAAGGAAAAATCCCTTGAGTCAGTAGGACTTCCAGGGTGGATATGAACCGGCTATGATTGTCGTAATGGTGCGTTCCTGGGGGGTGAAATACTTCGACCAAGGGAGATGGGGGAATGTTGCCATGGGAGAAAACGTGAAATATGAGGGCGAAGTGGCGAAGGGCATTGTTTGTGGTCTTTGTACACTTACCAAAAGAATAAAATAATAGGGTTTGGTTTGTACAAAACACAGAGACGAGTACCCCAAAAATGAAAGAGTGTCACTCACTGAAGGTGTGAGGACAGTGTTTTTTTGGGGGTAGGGGTCCCATTGGATGGTCTCATGTGCGGGGTTGATGAAGCAGAAGATGTCACAGATGGGAGTATGCTGATGGAGGTGTGGTGGGCCAAATGCGGTGGGCATAGGTGCACTTTCAATCTTCTTGTACAACCTGATCGTTCGGGAAGGGGGTTGAGTTTAAATGGTGAACTTGACCTTACGCATGATATGTGGATGGGCATGAGGTGCTTCCCGGACTAAAATGGTATGGCCATGGCATCACTTGTGGGGTGATGTATGGTCTACTTTGGATGACGATCGCCATGGAGGGGAGGCTCTACCGACCATCGCGGACATTTATCATATGCAAAGTGAGGTGATGATAAACGTGGTTGGGTATGAGGACCCTATGGTTTATTTCTAATGGAGAAATGATGTCAGGATATGCAAATTTTTCTGGGACTCTATCATGCTGAGGGTAGAATGATACCTTCTCTGTAAATTTCAGTGGGTAGTGCTATGAATGGTTTGTGGGTTCTTCCTGTAAAAAAAATACCTCAAGTGAAAGCACCTTATTTTCATCCAATATTATTGAAAAACATGAATTTTGGAAAGGAAGATGGGAGGGTGCATACCTGTCGGTGCTTGAAAAAAAATTCTTCGGAAAGCGAATGTGGGGCATCGCTTTCGTTCTTCATGGTATATTGATGATGGTGCAACTTAGGTTCGCAGAACAGACCTTCTGATCTCCTGTTATGGACTTGCGAAGTTCTGGAAAAGGGAGATAAATATGGGATTATGGCCCTAATCCTATTCATTTGTACTTGCTGAGTTTTGGGAGATCAGAGGTGATAACAGAGCCTTCCTTGCCATTGCGGTCAGCCTGTGTACCGGGGATTAGCAATATTATGCCGAGGTAACTTCCATGACGTCCTGCATTTCAATTTTTTCAGTTTGGTGATGCCGGGGGGTGTACAAATTGGGTTTATATGACCTCAAAGGGGATTTTTGTCCTAGATTGCATGGTAGATCTAGGCAAAGAGGCGCCCCCCTTACGCTTATTTTTGAGGTATAGCCGCACGAAGGCACGTTGTTCCCTTATTTTTGCGCGCAAGGGCGCACCTGTCAAGGAAATAGGCGCGCAAGGGCGTGCCTGTCTAAGAGACAAGCATGCAAAGGCAGGGTTTTGTAAAAACTTTGGGTTTTTGTTGTCCCTTTTGATGTTTTTCCATTGTACTGATGGGTGCCTGTTGCTTGGCACGTTGGTGTGGAGAGAACGAGATTAGCCCGAGATCTGAACCGCTTTGGCTGCTGATGCTGGGGTGCGCCGTCAATTGGCTGCATGGGGCCTTCTGAAATTTTCTGAAAACGAGTTCCTTCGGTCACAGGACTGATTGTTACGTTATATCATACATTATTGGCGTAGGAGGTGAAATATGTTGGTCCTCAGGGGGACGAAATTGATTATCCATCTAGAGACGGATATATACTTTGTGACCAGATTACTGCCTCAGGGCGAGGAGCTGAGGTATCCACTTTCTGTTAGACGAGTGAACATGGACAGGTTTCAGAGGAGGCATTGTAGTGGCGCACCTCTTACTAAGGGGTGCATCAATATCGCATCAGTGATAGATGTGTCCAAGCAGTATGCTCTGGCTATTATTGTGCGACTAGTGGGGTCGTTTGCGCCACATCGGGCATAAGGCCCACAGGTGGGAGTTTTACACCACTTGAGGAACGGGCATTTCTTCGATTTCGCCCGCTTCTGCTTTGATGGTATGGTGTCGCAAGTGAACAGGGTCTAACATGGATCCAAATCATTTGCGTACGCTAGCATCTTATGCAGCATTATGTACAAGAGGGTCGTGCTGCTGAGGCCCATGGTGGTTGTGCCTATTGGGGGGCCGAGGGAGCCACGCATGAGGAGGTGGGCTCCGATGATGCCACGTGGCAGTGGTGGCATGGTGGGTCGTTATTGGAACAATAAGATGGAGGCCTGGTTTGAGGCCAATCTGCAGATGTTTTTGCCATATCCGTACGCGGGGATGGACTTTCAAGGTGATCCAGATATCGGTCTCCCTTTCGGTTATGTTTTGGGTCCCGCAAGTATCTGCTATATTTCTGTATTTATTCGAGTTTTTGTGTACTTGAGTGTTTTTATTGACACTGACATTCTTTTGGTTACTCGTGCAGATGTTGGCGAGGTGGGACGCCCAGTGGCCTGACTGGTGGGTCACGATCCTCTACCACGATCGCCGGGTGGTTGAGGAGGTGGTGTTGTAGGTGGACCGAGTGGGGGCGCTGGTGGACGTGGCGAGGATGGTGCTGGACCTTCTGGTGAGGGCAGCATCTCGGCTGCAACGGAGGTAGTGGCCGAGCGAGCTCGTGCATATGCGGTTGAGGTGTGCATCGTAGTACTTACGGCTCAGGTGGAGGCTCTAGAGGACTTCTGGGGTCGAGTGGACCGTTTGACCCACGGGATGCCTACCTGAGGTTTTATGGATGACTTTGAGGAGGCTTGGCTAGAAACAATGATGGCCCGCGAGAGGGATTACCAGCCCACTCTACGACGGGTAGCTATCGCAGTGGCGACAGCAGCTCCGATGGTGGCACTAGGAGCAATAATGGGCCCAGGTGCTCCTCCTGAGGGGGCACCCCCCTAGAGTAGATTTGTACACAGTGAAAGCACCCATTATGAGGATGCTTCCCTTATTTTTTACGACCGTTGTATTTTTGGGTTGGCCAATGGGCCAGTGATACTATTTTTGTACTCAGCTACACATATTTTTTGATATATATATGAGAGATATTTTTGTGGCTCTACATGGTGTACTATCTATTTCAGTTTATGCATTTTTTTTTATGCTGATGGATATCTATGTTTTTGTTTTTTTATGTATGGCGTTTTATTCGCGATGCATTCCAGTCTAGGATATTGTTAGCTATGCGATCAGCGGCTTGGTTTTGATTCCTTGATACATGTGAGAATGTAATGTAATCAAACTATCTGCTTAATATTTTGGCACGCAAATATTTTCTAAATAGGTTTGTGTCTCTGGTTTCAAATGTTTGGTTTAACTGTGATACCACTAACTGGGAATCTAGGTAGACATGCATATGGCGGATGCCCTGATGGAGGGCCTCGCACATAAGTCTGATAATGGCATCATATTTTTCCTGATTTTTGGTTGTTGATCTGATGCACACGTCGTTTGAACACAGTGGTGATCGGTCAGGGTGGTATATGACCCAAGCGGCTGCAACTAAGTTTTGAGACCATCGCGATGCTCCATCAGCAAATCCGAAATAGGGTTCAAGTTGGTGATCTATGTTGGTACTTTGAGCCCGTTTAGGTCTTTGGGCCAAAAATATTTTGGTATTGGGATTTTTGTGTACTCTAACTCTAGGGGATAAGGGCTATTGGGGCCCTTATGGGTAGAATTTATTGAGGTAAAGGTTGTTGATGGGGTTAGTGAGGTAGGTCTCGTCCGGTTTCGTCAAGATGTATGCCCCCTACCGGAGACAATGTTTGATGATATAGGGCCCTTTCCACAAGGTTTCGAACTTTCCTGGCCCTAAGGCTTCTTTTGCGACATCATAGCGAAGGACTAACTCTCCCTTGGTAAATGAGCAAGGGGTGATGTGGCGATCGAATGATGCTTTTACCCTTTTTTTATGGGCCTCATTGTGTTGCAACGATTGTCGCCTGTTTTCGTCAACTAGCTCTAGTTGTACTAGGCGTTGTTCTAGAGGCTGGGTGTCATCAAGGAGTTCAATGGCAGTATGTGAGTTTGGGATCTTGCGGAAATCTATGCAAAAGTGTAAGGTACCTTGGTCTTTTGCGAGAGGAATGAGGTGGAATTCCTGTGACGAGGAGGTGGTTGAAATATTGTTTTGGGCGTGCGACGATACAAGTCGTATGTGGTGAATTGTGTCACTGGCATGCGACGGGGGAAGGATCTTAGTAACGGAGTCCTATGTGAGTCTCAAGTTGGCTTTCCTGCTAAGATAGTCAATTTCTGGTAGGTGGCAGTTTTTTTATCACATAGGTGCCTGAACGCTTTTAGTAGTGGGCATGCCTCTGGCGCATGATCATGACTGGTGCAAATGGTGCATGGTATCACAGTGCTGACAGAGTAGATAGTATGAGATTCTACACTACTCGATGTTCCTGATGTGGACGCTTGGAAAGGATCGGTTGTGGACCAGGTAGCCTTCTACTTCCATTTTTGCGTCGTAGGTTGAGACTTTCCTCCCTTTTTGGTGGGTGGTTGACTTAATTCCACTCTAGATGCTCTCAGCTTGGGGAGATGTGTACACTTAAACGTATGATAAAAGTGTGATAAAATTCGGCAATAAGTGTGTGTGATCTTCTCTTGTTTAGAGAGAATTTTTTGAGGGAGAGGCAATATTATGCGAAGATTGTTTGCAAGGGGTTTGAGTTCTCTGCATTGATTGACTCGGTGATCGTTCATGTCACATATGCCAAATTTTATCCTAGGCTTTTCCTGGGGCGCATGTGGCTGGTGTGTGGTCTTATCAGGCTTGACACACCATTGTGGTGGTGGGGACGTTGGGTCGACGATGTATCTTTATGCCATTCTTGGAGATCGCTCGTCCTCTTTTCTACGGAATTAATCATGTCGATAGTGGGACGGATCCCTGAGACATAAGTACAATTTCGGTCATAATGATTACCCTGACATATCAGACAAAATGTCCATGATATGGGGGTCCCATCGTGCGTGGTCTGAGGCCGGGCGGGGTACCATCATCGCAATGCTGCTAAGTCAGGGCAGTGGACTACAATATGGTCCGTTTTCTTGCATAACGTGCATGTGGGTGGGTTTCGTGAAGTGCCTATAGGGGTAACTATGGGTTCCCTGCTAGGTCATTCTTCAGCTGACAAGAACATGATAGACCCGCTCATCTCCTCTGCTTGGGTCATGGAGTTGCTGATGGATTCGGCATCCATATCATCTTCTCGGGAAAGACGAACTATGGCTAAGCGGAGGCTAGCAAGGGCTAGCCGGAAGTGAGGCATGTAGTGACAATCCTCCAATAGGTGATTGTCGGTGCATAACGAGCATGTGAATTGTGTTGCCCGTAGCCCCAAGTAGTAAACCCTTTCGATTGGATACCATTTGTGAATGAGTTCCAATGTGGCACACCCTTCAAGGTAGTGGCCACGTTCATCGCATAGCATGCAACGTATAATGGGCATTACTGGGGGGTGCTCTACATATCGGTGCTCCTCTTGTAAGTGTAGGAAGGTACACGGCTCATTATTAATAGACTGGGTGGGGGGATCCTCTTGATAGGATCGCTCGATCGCGTGTAAGGCGTCCTTATACCATGGTATTTCTGGAAAATGGTGGATATAATGCCCATAGGTGTCACAGAGGGCACATGCTGATTGGTACGCAGTGATTTGCCTGTACTTTTGGTGGCAATTTGCTTTTTATGGGAATGTCGCGTCGAGGTGCCTGCCTCGCAGCCGAGGAGTGGTTTTAATTCGTCTAACTCCAGGCATATGTGGGTAGGGTGTCCTGTGACATCACATATAGCGTAGGCTGATGACTCCCTTTGCATGGTGGGGGTCACCACTTTCTTTCCTTTCTAACAATTTTCTTTGTCGTGGTCGTCAATTTCGCTGTGGGAATTTCCCTTGTGGGGGTGATTTCGACTGTTGCTTGGGTAGGTTGGAGCTCCTCGAGACTGGGGGGCTTTAACCCAAACGCAGTAACGTTGGTAGTTGGCGTTCCTGGAGGAGGAATGAGATACCACACTGGGAATGCCAATGATATATTGGGTAATACCAATGTTGCCAAGATCTGTTGGGAGGTGAAGCCAGGAGGTGGGTAGAGGAAAGGAGTTTGGGAGGCAGCATAGACTAGGGAGGCTGCAGTAGCTGATGCCTCGGTGTCGTTAGTGCTTAAGTCTGTGTCTGGACTAACCTCGGTGCTTGATGTGGACATCATGCATACTGGGGCTCCTGCGG
The DNA here is from genome assembly GCA_034641835.2 of Pinus albicaulis. Taxonomy (NCBI): domain Eukaryota; kingdom Viridiplantae; phylum Streptophyta; class Pinopsida; order Pinales; family Pinaceae; genus Pinus; species Pinus albicaulis. The sequence continues at coordinate 656,514,221 of CM076575.1, read as the reverse complement.
CATCGGGCAATACCTCAGGGATAATAGGAGGATCTTCTAGGAATGACCCTAGGATGGACGACGGTTTGAATTGGCCAGGGCCATATTCTTGATACCGTAAAAGACCATCTGTGGTTGTATCTACATAGGGTAGAACCATATCTGTGTTGGTCAAGAGACGCTTTTCACTGTGTGTCAGCTGGTCTACTGTGATGATTCGATCCTCGTGGGGGAACATCATGATGTGGAAAATGGAGGATGTTATGGCAGACATGGCATACATGTAACTCCGCCCAAGGAGTATATTGTAATCCAAGACTTCGATGTCTATTTGGACCGTCTTACCGGCTAAACAGACCGGTACATTTTGGAAGAGACCGACGAGGGTCGAGGGACAATCGTCGTATGCTCTAAGTGTGATGACGAAAGGTTTGAGTTCTGGGGCTCCTAACTTCTGCCATACATTATTAGACATGATGCATGTGGATGCACCCTCGTCAATGACACATCAGTGAATAGTGATATTCTGTACCGATACTATTATCTGGAAGGCGACCATGGAGGGAAGCCTAGGGGTGGCTTTGTCTAAGTCAAAAGCCATCATGCGCATGTCGGCAGGGTCGACGACGCCTAATGCGGAAAGCAGGGCTTTTCGTTGTTTTGGGCACGACTGCAGTACTTCCAATGCAGACATAGCAGCAAGTGATTGAACTAAATCATCTACATTTCTATAATTGTGGGCCACTTTGGAGTAGCTACATGCTCGCCTATTAGGCCCTTTAACCATTTTTGGCAACGGTTCCAAAGGAATCTTTGGAATGGTTAAAGGTGCAGTCGGCGCGCTCATACTAGCCCTTGGCGTACTGGTGTCTGGTGGGGTGTCGTAGCTGCGATTCCGAGTTTGGAAAAACATTTCTTCCCAAGCCATGTAAATTTCATGGTTGTTTTTCCGAAATCGTCGGGGTTTTGTTGTTGAGTGCTGACCGTTCCTTGATGGGGGAAGGGTTCTTGCATAACCGTAGTTGTCTGGGAAGATCTTCCTTGTCCTCGGTTACTCTGAAGCTTTTTAAGCTCAGGGTGTTCGGGACAGTGGTGAGTATAGTTCCCGTAATCACCACATATTGAACAAGAATAGTTTGTTCGTAGAGGTGGTCTTTTGCTTTGCTTTTGGGCATTTCTTGGCTCTTCGTTCTAATTCCGATTGGAATTACCTCCAGCCTGGGATTGTGGTGGGTGTTGTTGGTTGTTGCCCCCCTGTCCATGGTTTCCTTTGGGTTTGTTTTTTACCTTTCTCTTAACCACGTTAGGAGGATAATTCTCATGATCATACTGGAATGGTTGATTTTGGGATGGTTGCACAAAGTTCACCTGTGCATTGTTTTGTGTAGGTGGGTTATGTGCTTGGGACTGAGCATATTTTTGTCTCATGTTTGCACTTGGTCGTTGGGGGGGAGTTATTCTGTCACTTTTTCTTTTTGCGTACTGGGTCCCCTCAGCCGGAGGATAAGGTCCTCCTTGGTGATACGCTAGCGCCCTATTAGTCAAATCTTGCTGCTGCATATGATGACTTTGAAATCCGGGTTGAGACATGTTCTGGGTAGACCCATGTGTGTAACTGTGATTCTGACTGCTGCTGCCTAGGTACCCTTTGGTCATTGACCCAATAAGTCCATCTGCAGAGTTAGACGTGCCTGGAAATTCTTAGTAAGAGTGCAGGCGCAAGGTGTTGGGCAGGATATTGTATATGTATCATGATTGTGTGTAGATCAATTCAAGTTGTTGGGCTTTACTGATTGCGTCCTCTTCAAACGTGGGATTACGTTGCGCCACATCCTTTGAAATCTCCGTCGTCAGAGTTTTCAATAATAAATCTAAAAGGACACGATCGTCGAGTTGTGCTTTGCATAAACTGCGACGCCGTCTCCACTCATGGAGATGTTCTGAAATATGGGTAGAGGGGGATTCTCTGAAATGAGTCAGTAACTCCATTCTCAAATTGTGGTGAATGGGTAACTGAAAGTATGTGAGGAATGCGGTAGCGAGGGCGCTAAAAGTTCTATGTGAAGCAGGAGGTTTTTCTACATACCATTTTTTGGCCACTCCCGTAAGAGTGCGTTGAAACAGCCTCAACCGAATAGTATCGTCAATGATTCTATTCGATGAGCACCACAGGTTAAAGTTCATTATATGATTTCCTGGGTCTTCCGCTTGCTTTCCTTCAAACTTTGGTATGTCTGAAGGGAGCTTCATGGGCATGGGAGGCCAATTGGGGTCGTGTGCGATGGGGTCATTGGTGAGCTTGGTCAAATTTGGTAGATTTAACGCTGCTAAGAAGGGTGATTGGGAGGTTGACGCCATGGCAACGTGTGAAGACACAAAGTTCTGGTTAGAACGAGGGTTAGTATGTGGCGTACCCTGTTGTTAATTCAGTTGGCTTCCTGTATGGGATGCACTCCTCTGCCCCCCAGGGGACGAGGGGGGAGTGGTGTGCGGTGTGGTGTTAGGAGACCGACTAGGGTTCCCATCTAAAGTTGCTCCAAGAAAGGAGGAACCAACCACTGTGGAAATTTCTGTCTTTGACGCCTAAATGGTGAAAGACCTGGAACCCCTCCTGGTAATGGGGGGAGGTCCAAAAGACACCTGGACAGACGAGGTTCCGTTGGAACCGTTTGAGTGTCGACCAGGTTAGGTTTTGCAAAAAAAAATTGAGGGGATCGAGTCTGTGATCACGACAAATTTATAGCCACATACATAATCTATGTGATCAATCAATCAAAACAAAAGTTTTGTTTGTTTGTGCGTGATACTCAAAATCCTATAAGACTTAATACGTCCTCACACACTCAAAAGTAACTAGGACTTGAGAGGATTTCTTACGAGTGCTGGCACAACGTCCCGTAAGAGCTGGCGACACCCCCAGTCAATTGAAGAGAATCAACCAAGGTAAAGGTAGAGGGTCTGGCGCTTTCCTGCACCATCACCTATAGGGTAAAGGATGCCCTAGTTTTGGCTATTAAGAACCATCGTCCCATGTGAGCGTTCGAGTCTTGGGCTTCTTAGTAGTTAGCTAAAAGTACCGAGTATCAGTCGGGTCAAGTAGCCCCCACTGATACCGCATGCACTACGCCTAAGCCTAACCCCCTCTGAATCAGGACTCTGCCGCGCTCGGGTTTTCTTTTCCATGGGCGGATAGGTGGATTTTAAAGCTCTCTAAAAACACAACTTATATGTTTCAAAGTGAAGTGTGATAAAGGTGGCTTATTGGATGCCTACCCCCTTGATCCTAACTTAATCTATAAATTCTCTTGTGGCCCCTGTGGGGAGAATTTAGTGAGTTGGTTTAATTTATTTTTAGGTGGCTTTATTTTCTTAGTGGGTGAATGTGTGTGAGTGTATTGTGAACAATCTCATAATTTGAACATATGGATATCGGTGATCCTTTACAAAATTCCCCTAGTTAAACTATGTGACGTTGTTCCTTGCTCAAATAGAAAGCATTTACGGATAATGGGCCGCTTCCAAAACCTCCTAGTTAGTCTATGTGAGTGACTAAAGGGAGATGGTGAATCATGAATGTAGAGTATTCATATGCTTGTCTAGGGTCACCAAATGGTGCAAAGACAGCAGAGATTACTTACTCTAATTGGTGATTCAATCCTAGTCCCGCAATTTCCTAAATGCAAAAATTGAAATTTAAACTAAACAATTTCTACAGTAGCTTATGAATATGTGGCTTTGAGCCACTTACTTGGACTATTTAAGCTAAGTGTGCATACCAGAATGTGAAAAAAACATAAATTGTTCGAAAAGCAATGGTTAATTCGCCCCCTACTTAAACTATGTGAACACTTTTTGCAAAAACCAACTTAAATGAAAACTAACTAAATGCCTACAGAAAGCAACAAAAAATGAGTTCTCAGAAGCTGTGGGATATCAACACATGTGTTGGAAGATACGTTAGGGGCTACCCAATACACTTACAAGTAGAAAAAATGCAGAAAATAGGGATAAAAAATCTCTCTGCAATTTGCGCGCAAAATCCCTTGACATGTGCGCCTTCCTGCACGCATGTCATTCCTGAATGCGCGCAATGCGCCTCTGTGTGAAAAAACTATGCACAAAAATCTTGCAAGTAAAAAGATTAGGAGCTTCCTTCTTCATTCTGTCACCTCAGTGATTCTAGGGACTGCAAGATGGGTCAAAGGACTGTCAACTCCACTCTAGCATGACAAAGGGTCTCTTGCAAGATATGGCACAACCACATAAACTTGAAACACGTTAGTGGAGTCGCCAATCCTGTTGTGGTGGATTCGGCACACGAGTGTACGAAATCACACGAGCTTAGAGAGTGTGGTATAATCTCTAAACTATTGGTAATAGGCAGAATGTGGGGGGAGCTCAAAAGCATAAACTTAAATGAAATAATTTGTTGAAGTATGTTCTGGTTACAAAAACTAAAAAAACACAAATGAAGCTATATAGAGAGTTCCAAACAATAATAATGCAAACAATGGCTCAATGGCCTCTTCTTATTAAATGTTCAGAATAAAATGAAATCTTACCCACTTGTGAAAGGGCCCCTAGGCAATGGCTCTAGGTCTTGATGCAAGGATGTTTTCCTTCCAAGTTCTGCCTCTGATGCAGTCTAACTCTCTCTCTCTGTTGTGGTGGACTAAGATGTTGGGTGGCCAACTATCGAGTCCTATTTAGCTCCAGCTCCGGGTCACACACAATGCTGGTGTTGCTTGGGCAACTTTGGCCAGCATAACCTTGTGATCACCATTTTTTCATCTCTTGGTGGGTTTATATAGGTGAGCTTCAAATCCTCCTTCCCTCCCTTGGTACATGATGGATGGTGACCCAAGGGAGAGGTGTGATTCCATTGTGTGCTCAAATATTCTTTTGTGTGCTCACATAATGTCTAAGGAGGCATTGGTGGTTGTCCTTAGGTGGCTTTCACATAAGGAGTAACTATCCTTTGCTTTTTGTGGCCCCGGAAAGTGACTTTTTTCCATTTCCAGGAATGCGCGCTTATTGGGCGAAAAGGCGCACAAAAGGCGCTCTTCTCGAAGGAAAAAGCGCGCGTTTGAGCATTTATGACTAGTTCAAATCTGATTTTCTCAAAACCTTAGAGATTTTAAATACTTCTTGATTCCATAATGTATTCCTATCCTATAAATCCTTGGGCACAACATTAATTGATGTCGTCTTCTACTGTACGATTTTCCAATGTTAACAGTTACCATAATATGTTAGCATCAATTTCGTGGCATTGTATTTTCAGTGATGGAACTATTAGAAGGTCGGGTCAGCTCAACATCAATTTGAGTAAGAAAAGGATTGAATTATAGAAGGAAAAAAACGAAGAAGTTGTTGGTCCCATAGACTATTATTTAGTCTCATGGACGTTAAAATAACATTCATTCAGATCGTTTAACAACCAATCAAATTGTCGAAGTATTTTGAAAGCCAATAAGAAAAATGTTAGTCTTATTGGCCTCTTCTCGAAGCACACATGCCATTCTTTAGCTCTATTCATAATATTTTTAATAAATTTCATTAATATCTGCTAACTCTTTCCATCTCGTTGCGAACTACAAACTAATGCTAGCATTAGTTGGAAAATATTAAATGCTTCTCTATTTTATCGCCCGTCCCTTTATCCTAAGTCTATTAATTTTTTTATAATTATCAAATGACAAAACAAAACTAATACACCCCACATTAATTAAAACATTATTCTTTATCATTTTTATGATAACCCTCAAAGTGGTAAAGAGAGGTAAAAATATAACCCTCAAATGGGTTAGAGAGGATGTTTGGCACCATAAAGATAAAGAAAATGAAATGAATTTATCATTTCATTAAGTTTTTGCATAGGCAATTTTAATATTTTAGTTCTTTCTATATTTGCAACATTTTTTCTTCTTTTAAAAAGTTAAAATTATACAACTTTTTTCATTTATTATTGAAGTGAATTTTGAAGATAAGACATAATATTGATGATGCTTTGTTTTTTAAGAAATTGATTTTATTAAAGCAATGGTTTTGACAAGTTTGGAATTTTTTTGGCAATAATTATAATGGTGTAGTATAATATATTTGGTTTTGGTAACCTATAAATACTAAGGTGTCTATGTGAAACTCTGATAGACCTAAGGGTTTCATTTGCACCAACACCTCTGTAGTGGCTCGATGGGCAACCAAGGGAGGTATTCGCCTCTTCCTCCCCCTCTGGCCCCAAATATTGTCACACATTTAATTCAATAGTAGTAAATGAGCCAATATTTCAAAACAAAAATCCCTTTCATTTCATCAAGAAACTAGAGGAAATCCCCAAGGTTGATGTTTTAGCAACTTAAGCTCAGACTTGTGCCTTGTAACTTGTTGAGCATGGTATGTAGGCAAATTTAAGGGGATTTGGCCCTCCCCACAAAGTATAAGGTTATGGGTCGAGAAAAATTAAAGGACCTTGATTAAGGATTCGTTATCTTTGGTTTTTTGCAGTAAAGGATTCTTCACCTTCTTCGAGAATAAGGAGGATTGTGATCTAATATTTCAGAGTGGGCCTGATTTCATGGGGGCTTAAGGGTTATAAATAGATCGATGGAGTCTAAACTTCAATCTAGAAAGTGACATCCCCTCTGCCATTCCCATTTGGGTGAAGCTTCCTTTTCTCTTTTTACATTTTTGGAATCGCACCACTTTCAAAAATATTGGCAATGCCTTAGGAAAATTCATTAACTGTGTTGAGCTACAAGAGGGGTTTTTTTCCTATGCTCGGATACGCATTGAGGTATATCTAGATAAATGGATCTCAGCAATAATAACCCTCTATCTAGATAGTTGACCCCATATCAAGAGGTGCATTACGAGCAACTCCCCTTCAAATGAAATTTTTTCTATGAATATGGCCACTTTGGTTGAAGCTACAAAAGAAACAGGAGGAATAGCCAAAGGAATGAAATGAAGGAGACAAGCCTCGATTAAATAATAGACCAATCCTTCAAATAAATAAGATCAAAATGAGAAAAAAAGGAATGGGAAAACTTCCCCCAAGTGACCCCAATAAGTAAATGGAGAAGAAACCAATAAAGGGGAAAAAAATATCAGTAACTATGAGCATTGAATTTTGTGAATGGAGAAGGGGGAATCACAGAACCATCTCCAGCGAAATAAGAAAATATCTAAGAAATGGAGCTAGAATGAAATCTAGAGGAAAAAAATACCACCACTTAAAGAAGATCCTCTCCCAACACATAAAAATGTGAACTCATCCTCAGATGAGGAGCAATTCCTCTCCCCAAAATTGAAAATGGAACCTTCCTTTCCAAGCTCAGCCAATGAGAAATTAAAATCCAAGAAGGAAAAATAATTCAAAAGGTTGTAACAGAAGGTTCGGTGAAATACCAATGGAAAGGTAAGACTAGAAAAAGGGAACTCAAGTGTTTATAAACATAAAATACTCTTAGTTATATCGATTAAAATTTAAAACAGACTTGATACAGACTCGGAAATCAAATTTTTTGAGATACTGATACTTTATTACCAAAGTGAACTCAAGTATTTATAAACATAAGGGAACTCAAGTCCCTTATCCTCTTGGCGCCTATCCGTCGACTAAAAGAGCTGCACCCAAACCGATACGGGCCCACTACTGAAGTAAATGCCACAAATATAAAACTCCATAGGCTCTAATACCAAAGGGAACTCAATATGAAAAATATACAGCTGAATCCCAAAACCAAGAACTTCTGAAAATTGCGAAAGCAAAACCAATTGCTTTTAGCCATATATCTCAATCATTCAAAATGAATCTAGAAGTGAGTACTGCAGTTAGGAAACTGCCAAAGGAAGTAACAGACTTCCACAATACTAGTTCTTCGGGGCAAGAACTAATTAGAGAACATCAGGGTCAGCACCAGCAATGTTTTTCCTGCAACCGGCTGATTGAAAATTTGGGTCCCGAAACCCAAAAGAAACCACATCATCTACTAATGTTTTCTCTACTTCCTAGAGAAGAATCAGGAAAATCCGTTAAGATAGACAACGGAGAAGAAAGCTATATTCCAGGAAGAAATCTGACTTATATTCCTTTCAGACAATATGATGATGATGGCTAGAAGAAAAGGGAATTCCTCCCTTATGCCACAGTCCCCTCTGCACAATCTTTAGGGACTAATACTTCACAAATGAACTATGCAAATCTCCAGCTTGATCTTGAAGCTAAAAACATCGATGATTTACATAGAGATGTCCTCACAGTAAAAGAAGCCATTTTTTAGGAGAAGAACATTTGTGAAAAAATTATAGCTCATTCTGAATTGCTAGAACACCAAGTGGCCGACCTTTCACAAGAATGTGAAAAATTAGATAAAAGAAAGGTCGCCATGGAAACAATTGTACCCATGCATACACTCATCTTGCAGAAACTCCATCCTGCAAAGAAACAAAAGCCAAATTATTCGGCTATTATGGATAAACCCCAGCCTTCGGCATTTTTTTCAGATAATCCTAAGTCTAGACTGAAAAGAACTTTCAGTTTCAGCCTCGTTAAAGCAAAACTTCCTTCTTGGGATTTTGGTGTTAGCACAGCACTAGTCGAAGAAGAGATGGAAGATGCCATCTCTACCACACAAAAATTCTTGCAACAGGTGCAAGAAAAGGGTCCTGCATTCAACTAGGACCAATACAAACAGTTCTTGGTATTTCCCAAGACTGAGCCAGACTCACCTACAAGTCATCAAGAAGGATTACCAGTAGCAGGTACATCACAAAGTAACATTCCATTGTCTGGAGTTAACACAGGTTTGTCTACCATGAACAGAGCTATACAATCTCTACCTACAAAACCAATGTTATTTCCTAATTGCCAGCCTAAGATTGAATTAGAAAATGCAATCACTCTGTTAGGTAGTTGGGAAACCAAACAACTCTCTGAAGATCCTACCAGGTCCAGAAGGGACATTACTTAGCAACTAGTCAATGGCTTTGGAGGTTTAGCCCATACCTGGTGGCACTATGCTACAAATGAAGCAAGAGAACAAATTCTTGCTCATGCAGATCCTATCACTCAGTTATTAATTGATGTTCGTGTTCAGTTTGTAGGAAAAATTGTTGATAATGATCCAGCTCATTATCGAGTTTTGTTTCTTTCTAACCAGCTTGGTAATCTGAAAGATCTCGATAAATATTTTTGTCAAATGCGGGACTGGTTAATCTGTGGTAATGCATACGGAGATCCTGCATACATGCGAAGGTACATTCAGAGTCTCCCTAGCTCTCTCCCACAGGTATTTAATCAATATTACAGAGATCATAATCTCTCTTACCAAGGCCTAACCCTCGTAGAAGCATAAGATCACATAAATAAATTGATCCAAGAACACAGCCTCGCTAAACGCATGCAGAAAGAATTCAAAGATTATAATAAATTGTTTACTAACTCTATTTTCAACACAATCAGTGACATGCCTAATTGGGGGGTGGTAAAGTTCAACCATCCTGACAAACATTCAAAATGCTCAGGATGTTCATCAAAGAAGACAAATGGAAAGCACAACAGACTTTCCAACAAGGAAGCCAACAGAAGCAGAAAGGCTATCCTAAAAAGAAGGCATTCTTCAAGAAACGTTCTTCACCAACTTCGACAGTCCGATGTTTCATTTTCAACCAGATAGGACACTGGGCCAATGCCTGTCCAAAGAAGCTTGCAACAGGAAGCTTGTTAGCCTATGCTAGCCTGTTAGATGATCAGCTTGAGCCTGGTCATTGGGATCTGCTCTTTTGTGATCTACATGATGAACCTGAAGGAATAATCTATTATCCAGACCAATATACAAAAGAAGAAGATCAATATCAACAATTTGTAGGTTCATATGACTATGAAGAAGATAGTGTAAGTAAATTACAGTCTTATCAATTCTGTATGTTTTCTTCTGGTCCTAATATTGTAGATTTAGAAGAACAACTCTGCAACACCCAACCCTACAGAATTAGGTTAAGAGAATCTCTCCATAAAGATATTAATGAGCTTAAAGAAAGACAAGCCTTAATTCATTCATCATGGCAGCCATCCAGCGGTATGACAGAAAAATCAGAAAGATAAAGAATTAAAGTTTGATGTTTCAATAGATTGGCATCCAAAAGAATTGTATGCATCTCATCCTCTCAAGCATATAGTTAGACAAAAGGTTAAAAGGGAGCTCTGTGAACCTTACAAACTTCAGGTCAAAGAAAAGAAAGATAAGATTATACTTTTAACCTCTGAAATCCCTTCTTTAAAACAATCTCTCCTATCATTGGAAAAGGAAGTCAAAGATTCATCAAATTAAGATCTTGAAAGAACTATTGCTGAACACTTCGAGGAAGAGGAACAATCAGGATATGCCCAAAAATAATATCAAGGGCTTGACTTTGATTTATCTACTTATCCAGATAAATCCATAGTCTTGATGAGTCAACCTAAGTTGTATATAACTCTGCAATTTTTTCCTCCTAATTTAAAACCCTATTCTTTGGATTGCTTACTAGACTCTGGTGCTTAGCTTAATTTAGCTAGGCATCTAGCAATTCCTCCATTTTATTGGGATAAACCAAATGAAGGAAGATCCACCATTATTGGATCACTTTTCCCTATTGAACACCAAATCCTAGATTTTTCCGTACAAATTCAGGAACACCCAGTTCAATGTACATTCCTAGAACTAGATGAGATTCCAGCCAATGTCATCCTTAGTTCTGAATTCTTTACCAGATGGTCACCAATCCAAATAGACTATCCCAAATGGATGTTTAGAATGACCATTAATAACAAACCTGTTTTCCTTCCTTTGAAAACCAGTGAAGACTTTATTGTTCCAAGAAAAAAAATAGTTGTTCCATTCAAGCCTGCTGATAAAGAAAAACAACAAAGAATCATATCCTTTATCGTAGCTCATCATAATGATTATCTAAAAGATATCTCAGAAAATATCAAAAATGATTACTCCTTTAACATTCCAAATGCTTATTGGAAAAGAGAAGAATATGTTATTGATCTCCCTTTTGCAGATGACTTTAAGCCACAAAAGGCTTCAGCAGCTTTAATGAGTCCTACAGAAGTAGAATAATGTCAGAAAGAGATTGTAGATCTCTTAGAAAGGGTTTAATAGAACCAGCCCGATCCCAGTGGGAATGCAGAGCATTCTACGTCAACAATCACAACGAAATCAAGTGAGGCAAACCAAGAATGGTTATAAATTATAAGCCTCTCAATTTAGTTTTGAAGATGATAGCATATCCTCTTCCAAACCAGGCAGCTCTCCTACAAAAAATGAAAGGGTGTACAATCTTCAGTAAGTTCGACCTCAAATCTAGTTTTTATCAAGTTGGTCTGAAAAAATAAGATAGGTACAAAACAGCCTTTGTTGTCCCCGATGGACAATACCCGTGGAAGGTAATACCCTTTGGTTTAAAAAATGCTCCAAGTGAATTTAAAAAAAGAATGGAAGACGTTTTCATAGGATTAGATTGGTTAATCATTTACATTGATGATTTACTTATCTGTTCTAAAAATATTCAAGAACATCAAAAGCATATTCAGATATTTTATGAGCATTGTTTTAAGCATGGATTAGCTCTATCAAAAACCAAAATGGAGATTGGTTTAACAAAGGTAGATTTCTTAGGTTTACATATATCCAATGGCAACATCCAATTGCAAGACCATGTTTTAACAAACCTACATAAATTTCTAGAGAAAAATCACAGACAAGACACAGTTGCAATGTTTTCTTGGAAGCCTGAACTACATCAGACGGTTCTATAAAGGACAAGCTCAGGATCTTTTTATTTTGCAACAACGATTGAAAAAGGCACCTATACCATGGAATGAAGCCATGACCAAACAGTGCAAACCATCAAGGAGAAATTGCAGCTACTTCCTCCTCTCAAACTCCCAACGGACGAAGGCTTCTATATCTTAGAAACAGATGCATCAAACGTTGCATGGGGGAGTGTTCTACTTGAAAGAATCAACAATTATGAACATATATGTGCCTATATATCCGGATCTTTCCATGGTGCAGAATTAAATTACCCAAGTGGCCACAAAGAAGTTCTAGCGGTTAAGAAAAGTATCTCTCATTTTCGACTGTATCTCAAACCAGTCAAGTTCCTCATCAGAACAGATTTAAAGATTATTCTAGGCATGATTAAGCTAAACAAATAATTAGCTGATAATAATTCAAGAATATTAAGATGGGCAGCATGGCTTGACAGCTACGATTTTGATATTGAACATAAGCCCGGCTATCTAAATTGCCTAGCAGATCTTTTACACGTGAAGCAGCAACCCTGTCATCTTAAAAGGAAGCATATGTGGGCATATTTTCATGTTTTTTTGTCATAAAATTCGGTCCCCACATGTCGAAAGACTTTCTCGAAAGAGATAAGGGATGAGATAATACAAGTTGTCCACTTGTACCCGAATATTAGGTCAAACTGGCAGTCACCAGTTTTTAGTCATCGAGTACTGGCTGAGAATATTATAAAATGAAGGTTGCGTCCTCATTATTTCTTACACTAACTAGTCTCGAGTTCTCTAAGTCTAAAATAAAGCTTTCTCTCTTCCAATTCTTCATAGAGATATGCTAGATTTCCTCCTGGTGTCATGCCTTGCAGGAATAAAGTATCAGTATCTCAAAAATTCTGATTTTTGAGTCTGTATCAAGTCTATTTTAAATTTTAATCGATATAACTAAGAGTATTTTATGTTTATAAATACTTGAGTTCTCTTTGGTATCAAAGTTGGTTTAATAAATACTTGAGTTCTCTTTGGTATCCAAGTTGGTTTAAATATTTAGTCCAATTCTCTAAATGAAGTTTGGTTCCACAAAGTGGAGACACCCATTTGCTAGTCACCCGGTTCCTTCATCTCCCCACAACAAGTATATTTTATTATTAATATATATATGCCACTTAAATTTAGAGAAAATAAAGTGTTAGGACTCCTTGTTATCTCTTGGAAATTCGAACTATAAATCGAGCTAGATATTATAAGAAGATATTAATATCACCATACATTGGTGGGAAAAAAAAGGTTTACAGATGATAAATCAATTTCAATAACACTTGAAAAATCTCACTCGAAAACTAAATTTAGTAAATATAAAACTAAATGCAATTATCCCCTAATTGCATTTCCCAATGATCCTTCCCATTTCCTTCAAACAAAGACCCCAATATGAACATGGAGTGAATTTTTGTTACCATAACTATATTGCTTTCCAGAATTGTAATTATGCATTTATATTATTTTGTATATATTCATTGTTATCTATTTTTTTAATATTTAATTATTTTGTATATAGATTAATTATTTTTTATATATATTTACTATTTTATAATGATATATTTAATTGATTAATCGTGACTTGTCCACTTCAAAGTTAATAACATTAAAATATATATAAAGTTCTAATGAATTTATCATTAACATAGTCTTACTCAAAGTTTTAACAAGGTATTTGTGAAAATTAACTTCGTATTATTTCCATTATTCTATTAATACAACCATTATTTACATTATTCTATTAGTATTTAGATTATTACATTGATTAATAATACAGCCAATTAATTATCGATTGTTATTAAAGATGTTTATGCAATCCACTCTTGAATTAATGTGTACGGGAGGTTTACCATTATTATTTTTTAATACTGTTGTTCTCTTTTAATAGTGGTAATTTCATATAGATGCTATGCCATGGTAAGTCGCCCAGGGTTTTAATTAATTTTTGTTTTGAATGTATTTTATTTTTTTAATAATACATAATATAAATTTTAATGATTAAATATTAATTGCGTCGAGGCTTATTCTACAGCTCAGTATGACTTTTATGTGTAAGTATGTCGGAAGCCAAAATAAAATAAAATAAAAAATCTCAAAAAAAATTTAAACAATAAAATTTAAATAATGTCAGCGTAAATGTAACCATATAAATAAACAATTTAAAATTGAAAATAAATTAAACAATATAAATATAAAATATGAATAGGTTTACGAACACTCAAGAAAATATGTGGTAAATAAATAAAGATAAAAATAAACTAGAGATATGGTAAATAAATAAAACCCCTTTTTATATTTACTCTTGAGGTATGGTAAATAAATATAAATATAAATATAAATAAACTAGAGGTATAATAAAAAAATAAAACATATTTTATATTTACCCCATAAACCTCTATATTTACAAAAACTCAAAAAAGAGGTGGCCAAATTATTATTAATACCATGCAAAAAAAAAAAAAAAAAATTGTAAGCTTAGGTGGTACCTTCTGTTTTCTATTAATAAATTCGGGCAAAAGATACAAAACTAGACCTCAACCTACCCGCAGAAAACTAGGTATTTTGGCCATCGGAGTTCAAAATAAGTCAACCATAACATAAAAACTCTTAATAACTGATACCAAATCTGTCTATATTGTGTATCCAAGTGCAAAAACCATATCATGTACAAAAGGAAAGCAGCATTAGAACCTTAAACACAAAATGCAACATAAAAACTAGAGAATTTTAGTCCTCCTCAGAGTCAACAGGTATTGGAGCTTTGAAGGAAGCTCCTGGTAGTTCAACAGGAACCTGTTGCATTGCTTTAATCTCCTTCTCTAGTCTTCCAAGTCTCGTATACTGATGCAACTGGCATAAATTGATTTCTTGAATATTCCTATTAATATCCGCCAGGGTCAATTCCAACTTTGTCTCCAACTTTGTCTCTGCTATAGACATAACAACTTTGGCTAGGAGGCATTAATTATCCAGTAAGTGTGAACAGAGAAGTGTGTCCCCGGGTATGCCCAGAATCCGGAGTCACAGTCTGCATATCCTCAAAAGCCATGTCATCCTCCAAGTCTATATTATCCAGAATCTCAGATTCCCAGCCATAGATGCGACCACGAACTGAATTGGGGATGTCATTCATGAAGGTTTGAACCAGTGGTTCAAGGTGTTGTTGAATCGTCTTTCTGCCTCGTTTCTGGTGTGTTTCAGAAGAGGACTGCTTTCCCTTTCCCCTATTGGGCTTTCAGCCTCATTTTACCATTGTAGGAAAAACTGAAAAATCTATTAAAACTTCCATCCATAGAACAAGAGGATTCAACGGCACAGATACCATATAGACAACACCATAATGAACATCACCATCTCCCAGGTCCGCTACCGAAAAAAAGTGAAGAGATAAACACCCAACACAGACATAAGAACATCGGAGCGGAACCAGACAAGGCTGAGAAACAGACCGCAGAGAAGAATTGCGATCATAATGCAACAATAAACGGGGATAGATAAGTGGCCACATAAAAATCCCAAAACCAGAGGTAGGCCAATAACAGGGGCTGAGACAACCCAGATGAAGATGCATGCAAATACTGAAGGTGTCCCATAAGAGAGCGGGGTGAAAAGGCAAAGCCCAATTGAAATACTGATAGAAGGAGGGGTTAAAAATACAACCATTCTCCCAAAAACCCGAAAAAAAACCAGGGCATGGTAATCCTGACTAGCAGCAAAGAAATTTCCAGGAGCCGAATCATGAACACTGTGCCTGCAACTGGCCAGATATCCCCAAAAGCAAACCAGGCTCATAATAGCCATACCTCGACAAATGCCAAACACCCCTTCAATGAGAGAACGAAAAATAAGAAACCCAGAAGAGTAATGCAACCAGCCCGCCCAAAGGTATAGAGCGTACCGCAAAATACGAAAGATGCCCAGGTCAGGGGAGAAAAACAAGAACAGACTAATACTAACAAGTGGGAACATACAAGACAGAGCAGAAACGAAGTGAAGAAACTAGATGCAGCAATGAACTTCATAACCCTACCGCATGAATTCAAACCAGAAGCGACCATACTGCCATTCCCACAAATCTTGTAAAAAAACCATGAGATAAATTCGTAGACGAGAGGAGAGCAGATGCGAGAACTGAAAGGTTAGAAATGGAGATACATACCGCGGCTGAGGTAGCTTCGTCACCCTGAAACCCTTGCGACCATCACCACTGCATGCACTATCAACCTCGGGAACGAAAAGCCAAACGAAACAATTAACAATGAAAAGGCATACAGCCTTGCAAACCTTAACCCCGCACCCACGGCACGGTTTCCGAAACATGACTGAAAACCTAGTTGGTCGATCCATCTGGAGGCTCTAGGAAACGCAAATCATTTAAGAGCGTGGGTGCCGGACGTCCCTTTGATTAACTCCTCGCAGCGGTTGCATGCACCCACCACGTGGTAGGCGTACATAACCCGCATACCCTCCACCACATCGACGTACAGTTGCCACCTCAACACGTTTAGACTGAGCTCCCATGTGTGGCCTTGTGTGTTGTAAGTCGCGCTCTGTTCGAAGTACATCACAGCCCGATCGGGGAGTACTATGAGCCGAAGTATTACAAACCAAATCCTTTATGAGAATAGTATGAAGATCAGGCATCGTCTGCAACAACTCCTGTTGCCATGGCCGATCCGAATGACCATCAACGCTTCGGCAAGCCCAATTCGCTAGATAATCAGCCGCCTGGTTGCCTTGCCGTCGCACATGCATAGGTATGACATAATCGATTTGCTTGTTGTTGGATTTCTTGTATCAATCTGGCTATTCGCCAGCTCTTGGTGATCGACTCCCAATTCATTCCGTGAAGGAGTTTTTTAAGAATGCCAGTAACCATGGCAGAATCAACTTCAATTTCTAGCCTGTTATAATGTTTGCGCTTAGCAATAGTAAGTCCAAATTTCACGGCGACGAGTTCTGCTTCATTATTTGTAGAATGCCCTAGGTCAATAGAAAAAATCCGGAGAGTTGTTCCTATACAATCACGAAACAATCCTCTGGGGCCTGCCTGTCCAGGATTCCCCTTGGATGCGTTATCATAATTCAGTCTAAGAAATCCTGATTGTGGTCTATCAAAAGTATTTCTTACATGATAGGGTAATGGAACTTGTTTCCGGAGGGAGGGTGCAACCATCTCTTCTGCCAAATTTAACTATTGAAGGATTTGACGTTCCTGAGCTTGGACCATCCAATCATCATGATCCCAGTTTTCAACCAGAATGGTTTCACGAATTCCTTGTTTAGTAAGGTTCTAGATATCTTCAATATTAAGTTTGCAGTCTTGAAAGATTCTGCGATTACGTTCTTTCCATTGTGACCAGAGGAGAAAAACGACTACAAGCACCCATGCTCTGTTCACCACAGGGCTTTTGTATCCCCCTTTCCTCCAGTTTGCAATGGTTTGGGTTAAACTATTATCATGTCAGTCAGTTTGTTGGAATAAGCGATGAAGGTTTAGCCACAGCCGTTCCATCTCGAGACAAGTATTCAACAGATGTTCCATTATTTCTGTAGATGCTTCACACATAACACAATTAGATGGCCCACACATTCCCCTCTTCTGGATTTGGTCCCATGTTAGGATCCTCCCATGCCCCACCAACGATAAGAAATGCTCTATTTTCGGCCCATGCTTAGTAGCCCAAATCTTCGTCCACAACCGATTAGCCGAGAGTTCCAGTTGCGGTGCTTGCAGTTGATAGGCTTCTTGAATCAAAAACATTCCCCTCGGTCTATAACCCCATCGCAAAATATCAGAACCCTCCTGTATAGGGATCTTCCTTGTTCAGAGTTCATTTGAAAAATTTTCCCACTATTGTGTTTCTGGAGCCTGTTGCCAATGACCCTTTTGTTTCCATCTCCTCCAAAAGGAGTCATGCTGGTCATCCCAATAATATTTAACTTCCACACAGTGAGGGTTTTGAGTAAACAGAAATATTTCCACCAAATCTAGTCGAGTGAAAAGCTTCTCCCGTTGCTGCCATGAGTCCTCCCAAAAGCCTGTGTGAGTACTATCTCGAACCTCCCAGAAACTGTTCTTCCTGATCAAATGTCTATTGGCAGAGGCAAGGTTCCATATCCCGGAGCCTTTTTCAATAGTAAGGCAATTAAGTTGCTCCTTAACCGTTGGGGGCATATGGTACTTCCTAGCCCAAATAGTCTGCCATAACGCTACTCCTCCTTGTAGCCACCTCCACCATAACTTAGCACCCATGAACTAATTAAGAATATAAGGGTCCCGCAGACCAAGCTCCCCCTTCGATTTAGGTAAAGTAAACTTATCCCAGGATAACAAGGCCCATTTTCTCTTTTCCTGGGCACCTTGCCATTAAAATTTCTTATACAAACTAACTAAATATTCACAAGTTTTTCTAGGGAAAGCGATACCCGAAAACTGGTAGATAG
Source organism: Pinus albicaulis (assembly GCA_034641835.2). Classification (NCBI taxonomy): domain Eukaryota; kingdom Viridiplantae; phylum Streptophyta; class Pinopsida; order Pinales; family Pinaceae; genus Pinus; species Pinus albicaulis. The sequence goes on along the minus strand of CM076575.1, from coordinate 656,495,962 downwards.
GAAGGGCTTGGAGGACAACTCTAAGGAGAATAACCTGACTAGGCAAGTTTAAGGCTCTAAAGGACCAGTTGAGCATACGTTTCTGAATTCTAGTCAAAATAGCTTTCCAACAGCTGGTTCTGACCACATTTTCAGACAAAGGTATTCCAAGATATTTGGAAGGGAATACTCCCAAAGTAAAACCAAGATTTTTGGTGAGAAAGAGCTGAGATTGAGGGGTCGTATTAAAAAAGAAAACATTTGATTTTCCTTTTTTAACCATCAATCCTAAAGCCTGCATAAAGATGTTTAAAATATCCAAAATCGCTTTACATTCTCTGAGGGTGGCTTGGCAAAACAGCATAATATCATCAACAAATTGTTGATGCGACAAAGTCAAGTGAGGGCCCCATAAGTTAAGACCTTTAACCTCTCCAGCCAGAACTTTCTGTTTAATAAGTCTACCCAAACCCTCTGTTGCTAAGATGAAAAGGAAGGGTGATAAGGGATCACCCTGTCGAAGACCTCTAGAAGTAGTAAAGGAGCACGAAGGAGAGCCATTTAATAAAATAGAGAAGTGTGCAGAGGTAATTGTTGACATCACCCACTGAACCCACCAAACATCAAAGCAAAAAGACAATAAGATTTGCTTAAGATAATCCCAGTTAAGACTATCATAAACTTTTTCCAAGTCTAGCTTAATCATCTACCTTTAGCTTTAAGTTGCTGGAGAGAATGGATAGCCTCTTGAGTAGTGATAATACCATCTAGAATTTGTCAGCCTTTAACAAACCCTATTTGTTCAGGTGATATCAAAGTTGGAAGAATAGGTTTCAAACAATTCACCATAATTGAGGACTGGATCTTATTGATGACGTTACATAATGCAATTGGGCGGAAACCCGAAGGGGTATCGCATTTCTCCGTTTTCGGGATCAAAGTGAGGAAGGTAGGATTTAAACCTAGGAATACCTGACAGAGGCAGCGTGATTCCTTAGCTATAGAAACAATATCCTAACCCAAGAAGTTCCAGGACACTTGATAAAATTCGACAGTAAAGCCATCGGGTCCTGGCGCTTTATTTCGAGGCATTTCCTTAACAATATCCTCTACTTCAGCCATAGTAATTTCCTAGAGCAGGGCTAAGTTTTTGTCTCTAGTTACCAACTGAGGAATGATAACAAATACTCGAGCAATAGCATCAGTCTGATTCTGATTAGGTTCCGAAAGGATACCTGAGAAATGGTTAACAATTTTGTGTTCCATATCTTCATGCTCAACTATGCAATTCCCTGCTGTTGTTTTGAGAGAAAAAAATCCGATTATGTTGCCTTCCCTGAATCATAGTGTTGTGGAAAAAACTTGTATTTTTTTCTCCTTCCCGGAGCCAACGGATCTGAGATTTATGTTTCCATAATAGCTTCTCTTGCATTCTCTGTTCTTCTAGTTTACTGAGGACCCACCCCTCTTCTTTAATAAGGTCCTTTGTCCATCCTGTTAGAATCATTTGATGTTGAATTTGGTGCATATGCCCTTCAAGTTTATGCTTCTCTTTATGAATATTGCAAATTCTATTTTATTCCATTTTTTTTATTTTTTGCTTTAATTCTTTTAGCTTCAATTGAAATGTGTGCATGCGGTTTCGGCCGATCAACCTTCTCTCCTCCCACCAACCACGAAATTTCTGTAGGAAAGAGGCGTCACAGAGCCAAAATCCTTCAAAGCGAAAAGGCCGGTTCTTCTCTTGTTTTTTGATGTCCACCTCCAAACGAATAGGCTAGTGATCCGAGCCAAGGTAGGGCACAATAGATGCTTCATATAAAATATCCAAACTCACAAAATCTTCAGACACTAAAAAGCGATCGAGACGGGAAGAAATTTGATGTATTCCCCCTCATCGATTATTCCAAGTAAAATTTCCATTAGTAGTCGGAACATCCACAAGATTTCTATCCGTTGTGAGGTCAGTAAAATCCTACATCTCCTGAAGATATCTACTAGTACCACATTTTCTTTCATCTAAACTGGCTATCATATTATAATCTCCTCCTGATATCTAGTACTTATCAGGGTTAATACTTTTAAGAGTTCTAAAGTCTCTAAAGAAATCTGGCTTATCTCCTGGAACAGTAGGGCCATACACTGAAGACACATAAAACCACTCTTTAGTACCAATATTCCTAAACCTACCAGTGATAAGTCGAGGCAATCCAAACAACTATTAGCCTCCAACTCTGAGGGGTTCTATAATATGGCAGTCCCCCCTGCAATGCCAGTAGCATCAATAGCCATAACTTCATAACACGGTTTTAGTCTATCAGCAATTTGCGTTAATCGCTCCCAAGATAACTTGGTCTCTTGAAGGAGTATTATGTGGGGTTTTTCCTTTATAATCAGATCCTGAAGATGTCTCTGTTTTCCTTTACTGTTAAGGCCTCTGATATTCCAGGAGAGTATAATCAGTAGGAAGGTTTATTTAGTCTCTGGAACATCATGGAGATTGGTACGATATGTCCAGAGTTAACCAACATTTCCACCACCAGTTGAATAGATTCTTGTAAGGTTTTGCATCCTCGTTTCTTGCCAATTTTAGTCTTCTGAGGAAGTTCTGGGCTCAGCTTGGGCCCTTGCTGTGATAACGACAAAGTAGTTACTTCCACGGATTGCTGAGATAACTGTTGATTTGCTGCTTCCACCTCTCTACGTGCCTGAATCGTAAGATACTGTTTAAATGTCTCTTTATATAGTTCTTTTTGATCATCAAGGATGAATCGATCATCCATGTTTTTCCATTCGTGTATTAATTTTTTCATAAGTAATTCTTCTTTGGTGAGGTCATCCTTCAAAATGTCGATTTCCATCTTAGCCTATTCGGGGTGATCTTGCTGCTCCACCTGGTCCGAGCTCTCCAAAGGGGCTTTCCTTTTAGCCATCATCATTGGGGGGTGTTGGGGAGGCCGAATTTCCTCAGTCAGCGTATCCATATCTTTGTCCTCCTGATCTTGTTCCTGTAATATCGCATACTGATTTTTCGGTTGTCTAGGAGGTCGCTCCTGCACCGTTGGACTGCCCTGGGCACGTCCCTATTTTTTTTTGTTGTAACTGTCTGAAATCCTTCCTCCTTGGTCTCCTCTGACTCTGTCATTGTCTGTTTAGGACTCACATCCACCTCATTAAGAGGGCATGTTTTGTACAAGTGCCCATATTCATGGCAGTGCTGGCATCGAAAAGGAATATGTTCGTAATCCAGCGGTTGCTGCCAGAGTTCCCCTGCATATTCTAGTTCAATAGATTCTGGAAGAGGTTCATAAATATTCATATATACACAAATCCGTACAAAATAAGTATAGCAACCCCTTCGGGTCATTTCAACAATCTTTACAAACCTGCCAAGCGAGTTTCCTATGCCTTCTAAAATTTTCAGATCCCAGAAGGCCATAGGAAGAGCAAACAGCCGCACCCACACTGGGGCTGAGAGAAATTGTTCCTTGTCTGGGTTATAACATTCTTCCCAGTGATGCAAGAAAAGACCCGCATTTTGATATAAATAGGGTCCCCCTTCAAAAACCCGTTGTTTATCGAATAAATTTGTAAAAATAATTGTAAAGAAACCCCTGGCACCAAATTTGATATCTAGATGCCCTTTTGGTTGCCATTTGAAGTGAATCCATTTAAGAATATCCTTCTCTGTGGGCCAAATTCCTATAAACTTAAAAATCAATGCATGATCTTTCATATAACCCCTATACCTATCTAGTTTATTCGTGGGAATAATATAACGGGGTTTTTTTGAAGATTTAGGTAAACACTGACCTCTTTGTTGTGCCTGCCATTGTGCCCCTAGTACCGGACCAGCGTCGTTTGCTTGATTTTGGCCACTACTCTCCCCTTTCATGATGTTTCTGTAGGAGGGAGTCTCCCCCCCCCCCAAGAGGCCACCGCCATAGTTGTGCTCAGAACCTGCAAAACCAGCCCTCGCTATTGCTACTGAACAAAACCCTATTGTAAAATTCATAACCAAAACCCTACCATTTTATTATTATTATTATTATGTTGTTATTGTTGTTGTTGTTGTTATTAAATCTAATATTCATATTAATATATTATAATATTATTATTATTAAATTAAATCAATTTAGATTAATACAATATTAAATTTGTTCTATTATAATATATATTAATATATCATCAATATATATATAAAGTCTCGATATATATGGGAGGGAAGATCAAAGACATATGATAGAGGTGCAGAAATAGGGGGAGTAACAAGGGAGAGATGGAGATAAACTAAAGGAGGTGGGAGAGGAGAAATGAATAAAGAGGGAGAGGGAGAGGAGTGAGAGAAGTAGAGAAGGGTAACAGAGGGAGGGAAACATAAAGATGGAGGTGGGAGAGAGAGAAGGAGAGAGGGAGGGAGAAGGAGAGAGGATAGGAGGGTAGAGAAAGAGAGAGAGAGAAGGGGCAAGGGAGAGGGAGGTAGGAGAGGAAGGATAAGAGGAGGAGGAGAGAGGGAGGGATTGAGATATGGATTTGGAGGGGGAGAGAGGGGGGGAAGAAGATATGCATAGAGAGCGATAAGTTGAGAGAGAGGGAGTGGCAAGGGAGAGAAGGAGAGAGTGTGTGTATGTTTAGGGGTGAGATAAAGAGACGTAGGAGTGATGGAGACAAGGGGGGGCAGAAGGAGAGATAAGGAGAAAGGGAGGGATATAGTAACATAGTTGGGGAGATATATAGAGTGATGGGGGAAGATAGAGGATTGGAGGGCATAGAGAGAGAGAGGGGGGGCACATAGAGGGAGGCGGGAGATAAAGGGAGAGAGAGGACTTGAGAGAAAGGAAGAGAGTGATGGGGGAAGAGAGAGGATTGTAAGGGGGAGAGAGAGAGAGAGAGAGAGAGAGAGAGAGAGAAAAAATTATGCGGGAAGAGATAGGGGCAGGAAAGATAGATGGAGGGGGAGATAGAGGGAGGTAAGAATAAAGAAATAAAGAGTGAAATGTGGAGAGAGAGAGAGAAAGAGGGAGTGAAAAGGAAGATGGAGACAGAGGGAGATAGGATAGCAGGAGGGAGAGGGAGAGGAGGAGGGGCTAATAGATAGATGGATTGGAGAAAGAGAGTGTATGTTTTGGGGTTGATATATATATACATAGGGAGATAGATATGTAGATGGAAGGTGAAGAGAAAGAAAGGATAGATGGAGACAAGGAGGTAGGGACAAAGATATTTATAGATATGGAGTGACAGAGCGTGTGTGTTTTGTGGGATGTGATAAAGAGACAAAGAAGGAGAGATGGAGGGATATATATATAAATATGGATGGGGGAGAGAGGGAAGAATATTTCTTGCACGAGATTCATTGATTTCAATGTAGATGGTCATTTCTAATCCTATTTGATTGTTTGCACTAGATGCACTGATTTTAGTGTAGATGTTGATTTATAATGATATTTGATTACTTGCACTAGATGCATTGATTTCAATGTAAATTATTTCTAATCCTATTTGATTTATTTCACTAGATGCATTGATTTCAATGTAGATGGCGATTTATAATCTTATTTTATTTCTTGCATTAGATGTATTAATTTCAACATAGATGTTGATTTATAATTATATTTGATTGCTTGCACTAGATGCATTGATTTCAATGTAGATGATTTCTAATCCTATTTTATTGCTTGAGCTAAATGCATTGATTTCAGTGTATATGGTGATTTCTAATCCTATTTGATTGCTTTCACTAGATGCATTGATTTCAGTGTAGATGTTGGTTTTTAATCCTATTTTCCTACTTGCACTAGATGCATTGATTTGAGTGTAGATGTTGATTTCTAATCGTATTTGATTACTTGCATTAGATGCATTGATTTCAGTGTAGATGTTGTTTTCTAATCTTATTTTATTTCTTGCATGATATGAATTGATTTCAGTGTATATGTTGATTTGTGATTTGATGTAATTGGATGTATGATGGTACATTAATTTCAAAGTCATTAGATTAATATTGTCCATTTATTTCAGTTTATATGTTGATTTATGATTTGATGTAATTGGATGTATGATGGTACATTAATTTTAAAGTCATTGGATTAATATTGTCCATTGATTTCAGTGTAAGCACAAAAACTTATTGACGATGTATATTGATTTTTGTGTTATTTTAATTAAACCTATTAATATTGGAGAGCAAGAGAGACAAAGTATGATGTTTACTACAACAACTCGAGCTAAATATTTAAATGGTTTATGATTCTAACTTTCCTTTTCATATAATGGATATGAACAGATGAAAAAACTAACAAGGGTGACATTAAAAATAGTAGATGAAAATAGTTTGAGATTGATCACAATGAAGATTATTTGTAATTGATTGCATTCTTATTATTCACATTTTATATCATTCAATATTATTACATTGTCACTTTGCATTCAAAATTTGTATTTCCTCATTAAAGTTATTTCATAATATTTATCATCTCAACAAACTAAGGTAACTAAGAAAATTTAAAATTAAAATGACTTGATAAATATCGCACATATTTAGCATATTTAAAATGGTTATATTAATATTAGATGTATTTACATATTATTGATAAAATTAATCATATTCCTTGGCAGCACACGACTGAAACCAACATAGATCCATCTTAACTCCGGATCTATCAAGCGCCGAGAGGGATCAAATCTCTCGAGGTGAAAACTTTTGCTCAAGTTTTGCACTAAAAAAAGAGGTTTGAACCTGAAGATATTTGATCCCTCTCGGTGCTTGATAGATCCGAAGTTAATATGGATCTATGCTGGTATTATGGGTATAAAGAAGAACAAGAGTTTTATGAAATTCGTATAAGAAATTAGGTATTTGGTGTGAGACATGTAGAAATTTGAATAACTGATATATTATTCACAGAGATTCTCCTAATCACACACTATTTTAGCTTCATGCATAATACAGAATCTCTTCTACCATTTATCATTACATGCGGAAATAAAATCAATTGCATGCACACATTAAAACCACAAACAATCACACATATGAACACAGTATTTAATGGGAAAGCTTAAAGCTGAAAACCCCAACTATCTGTATATTATATGTCATGGAGATCATGTAACAATCATAGTACAAAAATTCCCCGCAAGCTCTCATGCACCCCCTCAATTTCTACACACTATCAAGCTAGATCTAGCAAAACACATGCTCCAATGTTTTTCCACTTGATAGCTAGCCTCTATTGTGTTTTCAATGCTATGGGATGGCTTCATTAAATAGATAAACCACCTGGCTTGAACTTCGCAATCCTCATGGGCTACTCCACCTATCTATGTGTTGCAAATAGCAACAGTATAGTCACAACTGATAGTTAACCTTCTCTTTCACCTATCTCTGCACTAGTCTCCACTGAAACTGTCCATGCACTGAAGTTAAATGATGCATTCTTTAGTTTATTTATTAGTTTATAATTAGTGAATTAATTTAATAATTAATTCACACCACTCTCACTAATTGTATCAATTAGTTAAACTGAATACAAATAGCTCAACTATGTTTAGATTAGTTAAACTGAATACAACTCCACTAACTTCCTCAATCAACTCCACCAAACTCTGCCACATGAGTTCTAACTGAAGTATCCATGCAATAGCTCCACTTAACCCTTACGAATAGCATAATTCCTTCTGTCAGCTCTTGTGCCACATCTATGCACTTAACTGAAGTGCTCCAAGAGAATAAGATAATGTTTAGAGTCTAAATATTATTAAGAGCTAATAATATTCGACATATCTATTTTTAGACTGGCAATCTAAAAATAGATTCCGCCCAATATGTCTAAAAATATAAGTCCATCTATTTTTCCAACTTGACCAACCATCCACAAATAGCATCCTGCAACTCATATAACATGATCCATATGTCTAAAAATAGACATAGTCTAAAAATAGACTTTGCGCCAAAAATAGCCTACGGGCCCACTTAGTGAAGGCAACTCCTTTCCACTAAGCTCATCATCTTGTTGCAATCTCAACACTCCCTCTCAACAAGATAAGGATTATCTGCAACCCCTATCCTGCCCCTGTGGTATTCGAATTTTCTCCTGGTGAGCGCCTTCGTCAAGATATCAGCATCCTAATCCTCCGTAGGAATGTATGAAAGTAACATGACCTTCCGCTGCACACAATATCTGATATGATGATACCGGATGTCAATGTGTTTAGATCTATCATGAAATACTGGATTAACCGAGAGTTTGATGCAACTCTGATTATCACAATATATCACAGTAGGATCTAAGTGTGAATCGAACAACCCGACCAGGATCTTCCTCATCCATATAGCCTCGCATGCAGCCAAACTCGCTGCCATATACTCGGCCTCTGCTGAACTGAGTGCCACGGATCTCTGCTTCCTGCTGTACCAAGAAACTGTTGTCAACCCGATACTGAAAATCCCTCCAGATGTGCTCTTTCTGTCCGTTGGGCTCCCTACCCAATCTGCATCCGTGAAGCCACATAGCTTCACCTCATCCGACTGTCTGTACCACAATCCATATCCCGATGTGCCTTTGAGATATGTGCCTCTGAGATATCTCAATACATGCTTCCCCGCCTTCCAAAAGATATTGGTAGGCTTAACCATAGCTTGTGAAAGCTGGTTAACAGCATAGCATATGTCGGGTCGTGTATTGACCAGATACATAAGCGACCCCACCAACTGTCGATAAACAGTGGCATCCACTACCTCCGCTGAAGTAGCATCCTCCTTCCTCCAACCACTAGGAAGAGGAGTACCAACAGGCTTGCAGCTATGCATGTTGAACTTCTCCAGTATCTCCCAGGCATACTTACGCTGAGAAACAAACAGTCCATCACTGCACTGCCAAATTTCCAATCCCAGGAAATAATGAAGAAGGCCCAAGTCCTTCATCTCAAACTCCTTTGCAAGATCAGCATTGCATGAGTGTATCAACAGTTCATCACCTGTCAAAATCAAATCATCTACATAAAGTATAATGATCAGCAACTTACCCTCCACCACAATCTGGTATAGGTTAGGATCTGCCTCACTCTTGGAGAATCCAAGTCCGGTGAAATAACTATCTATCCGTGTGTACCAAGCACGAGGTGCTTGTTTCAACCCATACAGCGCTCTCTTGAGCCTGCACACATGTGACTCGCTGCTGAAGATCTCGAAACCTTCGGGCTGCTCTATGTACACCTCCTCCTCAATGACTCCGTTTAGGAACACAGTCTTCACATCCATCTGATGAATGTGCCACCCCATCTGCGCTGAGAGAGCAAGAATCGTCCGTATGGAAGAATACCTTGCGACAGGTGCAAAGGTCTCCTCATAATCGATCCCCTCTATCTGTGAAAAGCCTCGGGCAACAAATCTTGCCTTGTAATTCTCCACACTCCTGTCAGCTGCCTGCTTCACTTTGTAGATCCATCTCGAACCCACCATTAATTTCCCCTCCGGCCTCGGGACAATCTCCCATGCACTGTTTCTGACAATCAAATCATACTCTTCCACCATAGCATCTACCCATGTGGGATCCTCCACAGCTTCCTCGAAAGAGGATGGCTTTGTCATGATACACTTGCTCATAAGAGCCATGTATCGAGTGTACCGATCAAGTGACTGTCTCTTTCTGCACTATGATGTAGGTGCTCCTACAACCTTCTCTGCATCTTGAGCCAGTCGCTCAGCTTCTGTAGTGCGCTTCCGCCCTCTGATGGTTTGCGATGCATGAGTGGTCTCTTCCACTCCATGAACCTCATCTTGTGGGGTATCCACATCCTAAGACTCATCCTTAGGAACTAATAGCTCCTCATCTGCATGCAAGTGTGGCTCCCTCTCAAGCGAACACTTCATGGCTTTCTCCTCCTGAAATTTAATATCCCGTCGCACAACAGTCTTGCGACTGTCTGGAAAATACACATGATAGTTGTGGGGCGTATCAGTGTACCCCACAAATATCCCAACCTCTGCGGTCGGCTCCAGCTTCTTCCTGGCATCCTTCGTCACATGAATGTAAACAGGTGAACCAAAAATCCTCAAATGGGAAATATCAGACCTCTTACCAGAAAACTCCTCCTCCGGTGTACTCATGCCAAGTATCTTGTGAGGACAATGGTTCTGCACATATACTACAAACATTGCATGATTGCATGCCTCAGCCCACAAGTGAAGGGGTAGGCCCTGATCATGCAACATCGCCCGTGCAGCACCCACGATCGTTCTGTTCTTCCGCTCAGCCACCCCGTTCTGCTGTGGGTTATGGGGTGCGATGAGCTCTCTCTGAATCCATTCTGCACTGCAGAACTCCTTGAATTCAGCCGAGATGAATTCACCACCATTATCACTCCTTAGAGCTCTCACCGCTTCCCGATTCCTTTTCAACTAAAGGCCTTGAACTCACAAAACTTTGAGTATGTCTCGCTCTTCTTCTGCATGAAGAAGATCCAGCACTTATGAGAAAAATCATCAACAAATATCACATAATACCTGTGCTTTGTTGTCAAAGTTACTGAGAAAGGTCCACACACGTCTGTGTGAATTCTCTCAAGGATCGTCGTGGTGCGACTGTCCTTCTCGTGAAAGGTGGCTTTCACAAATTTTCCCAAGGTACACCCCTTGCACTGATTTGACTGCACAAGAGTGCCTTTAGGAAGCCCAGTAGAAATCTGCTATAGTATCTTCAAAGCTCCATGGTGAAGGTGGCCCAATCTCCGGTGCCACAACTCGCCATCATCCCGGCTCACCACTCCTTCTGCCTTGCCTGACATTGTTGCACAGCCATCTACCTGTAATTGATAAAGGTTCTTAACTCGAACCCCTATCCTCTGGGTCTCACCAGTTGCCTTACTGCGCGGGAAAGCCTTTCCCTCGCTAAAGACAACATCATATCCCTTGTCTTCCAACATCGCCACAGAGATAAGATTCTTCTTCAATCCTGGAACATGCATCGCTTCCTTCAATCTGAAGGGTTTACTAGACTCCCTCTCAAAGGAAATGGTATCGATACCGGTCGCACTGTATCTACCATCATCTCCCATCTCGATGTGCACTCCAAGATCTTTCTCATCCATATCAGCAAACAAATCTCGATCTCCTGTCATGTGAAAAGATGCACCACTGTCAAGAAACCACACTGAACCCGTCATAGTTGAGACCAAGCATGCGATCAGTGAAAAATCCAACTCAAACTGTGAGGCTAAGGCCTCTCTATCTGCAGCCCTAGCAGCCTGCTTATTTTTCTTCTTCTGTGGACAATTTGTGGCGTAATGTCCGTGTTGGTGACAGTGAAAGCACTTCACCTTGGACATGTCCTGCTTCTTGCCTTTCGCACCGGAATGAGAAGCTTTCTTGCTCTTCCCCTTCTTTGCTTTGGCAACCAAGGCGCAATTCTCTTCATCAGAGTTCTTTGATGAAGATCTGTCCTTGGTACTCTGCCTTATCTCCTCTTGCACAAGATCCGACCAAAGTCGCTCCCATCCTAGCAATTTCTCCCGACCATTGACAGAGTCCTGATAGGAGTGCCAACTCTTCGGAAGCCCAAGGAGAGCCAAGCTCACCAATTCCTCATCATAAACAGTCACCCCCACACTTCCCAGCTCATCCCTGCATTGGATGAACTTCGTGAGGTACTTGGGCATACTGTCGCCTTTCTCCATTTTTATGTTCCTGAGTTTGTCCTTGAGCGCCAACCTCCTCTGGTCACTCTTGCTTTGAAATAAATCTGTCAAAGCTTTCCACATCAAGAATGGAGAAGCCTTACCATGAAGGCTAGACACTATGTGATCCTTCACACCTTCCAACAGAATTCTTCGACACTTTTCTATCTTCTTTTTCCATGCGTCAAGTACGGCAACATCACTAGAAGTAGGTTTTGGAACTTCTGCATCTATGAACTCCTTCAACCCATTGTCATCCAGCACCGCCTCCATCCTGTCCTTCCATGCAATATAATTCGAGCTGCCCTCAAGGGCATACTCCAATCACAATCCGTTGAAATACATCTCAACTTCGACACCAATAAAACACTGCTGCAAATTCGAATTCCACCAGCACAAAACTCAACCGCTTCAATGTTTTGCAATTGCTCCAATGATCAATATCGCTCCAATACCATGTAGAAATTTGAATAACTGATATATTATTCACAGATATTCTCTTAATCACACACTATTTTAGCTTCATGCATAATACATAATCTATTCTACCATTGATCATTACATGCGGAAATAAAATCAATTGCATGCACACATTAAAACCACAAACAATCACACATATGAACACAGTATTTAATGGGAAAGCTTAAAGCTAAAAACCCCAACTATCTGTATATTATATGTCATGGAGATCATGTAACAATCATATTAAAAAAGCTCCTCACAAGCTCTCATGCACACCCTCAATTGCTACACACTATCAAGCTAGATCTAGCAAAACACATGCTCCAATATTTTTCCACTTGATAGCCAGCCTCTATTGCGTTTTCAATGCTATGGGATGGCTTCATTAAATAGATAAACCACCTGGCTTGTACTGCGCAATCCTCATGGGCTTCTCCACCTATCTGTGTGTTGCAAATAGCAACAGTATAGTCACAACTAATAGTTAACCTGCTCTTTCACCTATCTCTGCACTGGTCTCCACTGAAACTGTCCATGCACTGAAGTTAACTGATGCATTCTTTAGTTGATTAATGAGTTTATAATTAGTGAATTAATTTAATAATTAATTCACACCACTCTCACTAATTGTATCAATTAGTTAAACTGAATACAAATAGCTCAACTATGTTTAGATTAGTTAAACTGAACACAACTCCATTAACTTCCTCAATCAACTCCACCAAACTCTGTCACATGAGTTCTAACTGAAGTATCCATGTAATAGCTCCACTTAACCCTCAGGAATAGCGTAATTCCTTCTGTCAGCTCCTGTGCCACATCTGTGCACTTAACTGAAGTGCTCCAAGAGAATAAGATAATGTTTATAGTCCAAATATTATTAAGAGCTAATAATATTTGACATATCTATTTTTAGACTCGCAATCTAAAAATAGATTCTGCCCAATATGTCTAAAAATAGAAGTCCATCTATTTTTTCCGACTTGACCAACCATCCAAAAATAGCATCCTGCAACTCATAGAACATGATCCATATGTCTAAAAATAGACTTCGCGCCAAAAAATAGCCTGCAGGCCCACTTAGTGAAGGCGACTCCTTTCCACTAAGCTCATCATCTTGTTGCAATCTCAACAAGACAAAGAACCTATTTTGAATTTTTTTTATTTTATTTTATAATATAAATTTAATATTGTTATTATTAGTAAGAAATTAGGAAATGGTTTTTATTCACACTCGTTTTCACTTATTATGAAATAGATTCAATGTCTTCCCTAATAATTATCAAGTAAATAATAATAATAATAAACTAATATACATAACATTAATTAAAACATTATTTTATATCACTTTTAGGATAACCCTCAAAAAAATAAAGAGAGAATGTTTGGCACTATAAAGAAAATGAATTAAACTTATCTTTTCATTAAGTTTTTGCATTGGCAATTTTAACCATTTAGTTCTTTCCATGTTTGCAACATCTCTTCTTCCTTTTGTTAGTGTCAGAATTTGCATTCTGCCATCAGTGATCAAAATCATTCTTTTCATATTCATTTTAGGGGTCTCATTCAGAATTTTTTTATCATTCCATTAGTTGATGCAAAAAATTGATTCACTAATGGTAGCCCTAGTCATAAAACCTCACTCTCCCTCAAAATTTCACAGTTTTTGACCCACCTTCATGTCTTGCTGAGCATAAAACAATCTTAAAAGCTCATTTCACTATGTCATTATGTTAGTCAAAGTCAACCATGGAGTCAGGTCATCCAAAGTCCCATTAGGTCAACTAGGTTTCATTTTTCAAGGTTCATAACACACCATTTCATCTCAATAAGGTCAGCAAAGGTGTGAGAGTGACTAAAATAATACTTTCTCAATCATCTGCAGAAGATTTATCAACATGTAAATATGATTTTTAAAGGTTGTAATTATGGTTTCAAAGTATGATTTTCATACTATAGTGTAATTTTATTTTTATTCATGTAATTTTATGTCAATTCAAATGTAATAAATACTCAGTCTCCCAAAAGCTTCCAACTCAGTTCCACATGCCAAACAAGAACATGTCAAAGTGTAAGAATTTTTAGTTCACCATTAATTGAACAAATGTCAAAGGGAGTTGTCTTTTCCCAAGGGTGCCCAAATCATCATTTTCCACAAGCACTAAACCCTAATTTCCTCTCCCACTGAGCTAGGGTTTTCTATGGACTCAGAGACAACTGAGCAGAGGAGGCATAAGGTAGGTCATATCAATAAGTATGAGGTCATTTCAGCTCATAAATATCATATCTCCATCATTTTTCAAGAAGTCATTCCAAGAGTCAAATCATTTGCCACTCATAGGGCTAGTTTTACTTCAAAGTATGTTTCTGACCAAACAGGGATGAATTTGATAAAATTGAGAGACATTTTTTCCATCATAGGTCAAAAAAGAAAAACCTCCTTAATTTTTTACATAGGTATCATATTTTGGGAGAAATGTCAAAAATATAGGTGCTACAAGAGGTTTTCTACACTTGTCGAGTGACCTTGGGAAAATCAATTTTTCTCCTAGATGGAGTGTCCAACTAACTTTCTTAATGAGTCAAATGATAACTAGACATATAGAGCTTTCCAATGAGATATATTTCACTCAATTTGGAGTTTAGAATGGTCTCCAAACATTGTCTGCAACAACACACTTCATTTTTGCACCCTCATTCTGCATTTTTTTACCAGCCTTGGGAGAATCAAATTTTTGACAGATCAAATCAAGTCCATTTTGAAAAATAAAGGCATATTTTGAAAGTAGACAGAATAATATTTCCAATGAGCTATTATGGGCCCAATTTGGACAGCGGGAAGGCCTCCAAAATTGGTCTGCCAAACGGCGTTGCGCAAATCCTTTTGTGAGGGTGAAAATCCTTCTGGCACTGCGCATATGACCAGGAAACCCCAGAAACGCATTCAAGTGGAAAAAAATAATTTCCAAAGCTTCATAAACTTACTCATCGACCTCCAACAAATGAGTAAGAGCTAATGCCATTAAGTTATCATCTTCATCAAGTTCATGTGTTTGGTGTTGAGAAATCTATGTTAGAATTTGGTGTTTGAATTTTTTTTTAAACCCTAGTATCCCCATTTCATTCTTGAAAATTCCAAAATGACACTCTCTTAAACCTTTATACCCTTCCCACAATTACAAATACCCATTCCTAATGATCAGGAGTTCATATATTTTTCTCGAAAATCAAAGTTACAGGATTGGGTTTAAACTAGGATGGTTGTGTAGATCTCGTCTTCCTGATTCCAACGCCGTGAATGGTTTGAAAAACTGATGTCGTATGAGGGAGATATCACGTTTTGATCGAAAAGCCAAATAGATAAATTTTGCGACAGTTTGACCAGGGTTGACTAGGATGCACAGTCAGCAAAAGGGAATATTTTGAGAAATATTCCTTTCCTCATAACCAATTGGGGTTTGACAAGTGTCGCTTCTTTATTGGTCAAATGGTTGTACGTTTATGTTTTTTGGGCCAACCAGGAGGTGCCACATAGCTAGCCCTGAGGCCGCCACATGGCCCTTGAACCGCATTATAAAATTTTGAGTGAGGTCCGCATGGCTTGACCCCGCGGGCATGCACTGCTTTCCACCGCCTGAGCTACACGTGATTCTTAACATGTATAGGAGTTGGGTTATTGTTATAGTTGAATGTAATGGAGTATGGGGGTTGGGAACCACCGACGGTCCCCGCAGCAGATTTCACATGGCACATGTTTAATACGATAGCTGCCCAACCACTGTCACAAGTAATGTCACCGCAACTTTGTTAACACTTGTCACATGGCAAACAATACCGCGCAATTATTACAAACGATCTCTACAAACTTTGATAGCAACCACGGTTCAACCTTATCACCACAGTTAATGTCATGGGTTCCACTAACCTCTAACAGTTAGTCCCGCGGTTTTGGTGTTGGCATGTGGCCACCCCAACTACAACACTTATTGTGACAGTTAAGTTCGGTGGTGGTTTAGGCAAGCACGCCATTTCTGGCAAGAGTTACTAATTTAACTCCTGATAAGTGGAGTCCTCCACTTTTAGTGGATTTTTTCTGGGTGTAATTGGGAAAAAGAGTAGGAGACTCAATTTTCGCCCATTCGAAGTGAATGAAGAGTCATTTTTTACTAATTGGAGCATTCTGGAGCCATTGGTGCAGAGAAAACAACCAATAGAGCACTATAACTATATGTATTTGAAAATTTTGAGCATAATGAAAGATGGACATGCCATTGGGAGTTGGACCAGCAAATGTATCCCAGGAGGGGTGAACTACTTAATCATTCCTGCTATGTAAATTTCATGCGGTGAATTATTTCTCTGTTTTACAATGTTGTTCAATGTAATTTAAGATTGGTTTATGCTTCTAATTCACCTAAAATCATCTAAAATTCATGGTTAAAATCCTCAATCCTTAAGCAAACTAATGAGACAAGTGTGCATGTGTTTATAAACTGAAAAGACACTTAGCAATGCAAAAATAATACAGCAATTTCAGATCAAATTGGTATCGGATCTAGAGTTTTTATTCTCTAGTGTTGTTTTGTGCAAAGAATTGTTTAATTGTTTGCAAGTTTTTAGATGCTTACAAGGCTTAAGCTCAAGAGAGGAGAAGGAAAATTGGTGGAAGCAGAAGGGGCTCAAAAAGAACCACAACAAAGGAGAGAAAGATTTCCACAATCTCCACCACCTATTTCACCTCCTAAGAAAGAAAAATCTACTTTAATTATGCCTCATGAGGAAGGAGAAATCCATGAAAATTTTGATCCCAAAGAGGAAGAAAGAGTGTTTAGGAAATCATTTCTTAACATGACTGAGATGGTTAGAATCCTTTATCAAGAAAGGAATGAGAGACTAGAAGGAGAAGGATCTAAACTTCATAAGGAAGGACAAGGATATTCAGGAGGCCCTAATGATGAAGATAATTCAAAGAAGGGAAATGGAGGAAATGGAGGCAATGGAGATCCATCATCCTCACCCTCATCATCATCATCATCATCATCCTCTACTCCTTCTTTAGTACATCAACCACACAAGTAAAAGAACATTGGTAAAAGTCCTTTTTTAAAACTTAATGTTAAGTTTGAATTGCCAATGTTTATTGGTGAAGTCAATGTAGAAAAGCTTGATAATTGGATTAGGAAATTGGAGGTCTATTTGAGAATCCAGAGCCTTCAAGATTGTGATGCCAAAATTCAATTAGCTTCATTGAGAATGGAAGGTGCAGCACTTGTTTGGTGGGAAGCCAAGAAAAAGGAGGAGATCAAGAAACATGGTAATATTATTCTATCATGGTCAGATTCCATTATTGCTATAAAACAACATTTTTATCCATTAGCTCATATGCCAAAATCCATAATGAACTGGCAAACTTTTAGGCAATTGAAGGGACAAAATGTGCAAGAATACACCCAAGAATTTAGGATAAGAGATCTCTTATTAGGGGTAGATTTTCAGAGCCAAGATACTCTCTAGTACATAGGAGGCTTACATAGCTACCTAAAACATGTTATTCTCATTGTTAACCCCACCAGTCTAGATGAAGTATGTGTTTAGGCCACACATCTAGAAGCTAGAGGAATAACATTTCTGAAGAGGGTAGAAAGAAACCTTTTAAGGGTAAGGCCAAAGAGAAGACCTCAAAAGGTAAAAACAAAAAGAATGCATATGTTAAGAAAGAGGAAGAAAATTTGGTTTGTAAACATTTTTCAAAAGAAGGCCATGATGAAACTCATTGTGGGAAATTACATCCTAAAATGAGGCCAAAGAAACCCAATAACAAAGGGAAACAGAAAATTGTTGCTACAACTCAACATGATCTAGGAGGTAATTTAGGTGATGAATCTAAGATTATAGCCATGGGATTGAAGAATATGAAGGGAAAATAAATTGAAACTAAACCCAGTACCAGTACATTAAACTGTCACATAAACACTCCAAATGAAGAAGAAAGAATTGAATTGTTTCATGTGAGGGTCATATCCAAACATAACAAGATTGACACATTGTTTGACAGTGGTCGCAAGAAAACTTAATCTTTTAAGACCTGCTCAAGAAACTTAACCTTGAGACCATACCACATCCAAAACCATATCCACTTCGTTGGATTTGTAAGGATGCAAATTCACATGTTTCAAATAAATGTATGTTGCAGTTTGCAATCACTGTAAATTTTGTTGACACAGTTGAATTAGATGTGCTTCTACTTGACATAACAGGTATTGTGTTGGGGAGTCCTTAGTTGTATGACAAGAAAGTGATATTCCATCACCATGAGAACAAATATCATTTATTCAAAGATGGAAAGGAGTACATTGTAAGAGCACATCACAAGAAGACAAACATTGCTATGGTAAATGTTGGACAGGTAAAGAGGTTGGTAAATTCAAGTAAGAATTTTGTTCTTCTTATGATTAAGCCTAAAGCTAGTGTTAATCATGAATAATTTGAGGGATGTGATCCTAAGTTGAAATCAGATTTATATGATGTATTTAATGCACATCATGACATGTTTCAGGAGCCAACAGGATTGCCTCCAAAAAGAGAGATTCAACATGAGATTCAGTTGCAGCAAAATTGTCCTCTTCCAAACATCGGTATGTATTGCATGTCGATGATGGAGAATGCTGAAATAAAGAGGCAAATCAAAAAGATTTTGGACAAAGGAATCATAAGGCCAAGCACCTCGCCATGTGGTTCACCCATAGTATTGATACCAAAGAAAGATGGGACTTGGCGCTTGTGTGTAGATTTTCGAGCTTTGAACAAGATTACGATAAAGAATCGTTACCCACTCCCAAGAATAGATGATTTGCTTGATCAGTTGAAACAAGCAAATTTTTTCACTAAGTTATATTTACGAAGTGGATATCATCAAGTAAGAATTGCAGAAAGTGATATATGGAAAACTGCATTCAAAACCAAACAAGGACACTTTGAGTGGCTAGTTATCTCATTTGGTTTGTGTAATGCATCATAAACTTTCATGCATGTTATTTATAGTGTTTTGCGTCCATTCCTTGATGACTTTGTGATTGTGTACTTATATGACATATTTATTTTCAGCAAAACAAGAGAAGATCATGTCTTGCATGTGAATAGGGTGCTTGATATTTTGAAGAAGGAGAAATTGTTTCTTAAGATGTCAAAGTATGAGTTTGGAAAGACTTCTTTGGTCTATTTGGGACATGTTGTGGGAGGAGGATAATTGAGGAAAGATTGATGGAGGTTGGAAAGGTGAGGGAGTTGTACCCTCATCTATTGAACAGGTAATCAAGTCTTTTGGGGTCCAAAAGCTTCCTAATTGGGAGGAGTGATCAATAGTTCATAAATTTTGATCAAAATTAAAATTTAAAATATTGGGTTGAAACTAGGATGGTTGCGTATATCTCGTCTTCCTGATTCCGGCACCGGGAACGGTTCGAAAAACTGATGTCTTATGAGGGAGATATCGCATTCTGATCGAAAATCCAAACAGGTAAATTTCGCAATAGTTTGACCAGGGTTGACTGGGATGCATAGTCAAAAAAAGGAAATATTCTGAGGAATATTACTTTCCTAAGAACCAATTGGGATTTGACAAGTGTCGCTTCTTTATTGGTCAAATGTTTGTACGTTTATGTTTTTTGGGCCATTCAGGAGGTGTCACGTGGCTAGACCTGAGGCTGCCACGTGGCCCTTGAACCACATTATAAAATTTTGGGTGAGGTCCGTAGGGCTCGACCCCATGACCTCCTACGGGCATGCACTGGTCTCCACCACTCGAGCTACATGCAAGATTCTTAACTTGTATAGGAGTCAGGTTATTGTTATAGTTGAATGTAACGGAGTATGGGGGTTGGGGACTGACGGCGGTCCCAACACGCCAGCGATCCCCGCAACAATTGTCACATGCAACATGTTTAATACGATAACCACCCAACCATTGTCACAAGTAATGTCACCACAACTGTGTTAACACTTTTCACATGGAAAATAATACTGCATAGTTATTACAAACTGTTAGGTTCCTATATTACTAGTATAGTCCCTTATTGTTGTTAGTGTAACCCCCTTATTGTTATTATTGTACCCTTGTAACCCCCATATTGTTATTATTTTGCCCTTAAATTATTATTTTTAGGTCGGCTAGGATTACATTGTGGCCCCACTAGGATTACATTGTGGCCCCATGACCTCATATATAGAAAGGAGGAATATGATTTGCATTAACCAAGAATTGTTCAATAATGTAATGTATCACGTTTCAAGTGGCTTATTTCTTTAAGCAAAACATATCTCTTTTCTTATATTTTTGGAGTTGGTTTCTCAACACAAACCGTCTCCACAAACTCCAACAGCAACCACGGTTCAACCTTATCACCACATTTAATGTCGTGGGTTCCACTAACCTCTGATTGTTAGTCCCGCAATTTTGGGGTTGGCATGTGGCCATCCCATCCACAACACTTATTGTGGCTGTTAAGTTCAGTGGTGGTTTAGGAAAGTGCACCATTTATGGCAGGAGTTACTAATTTAACTCCAGATAAGTTGATTCCTCCACTTTTAATGGTGTTTTTCTAGGTGTAACTGGGCAAAAGAGTAGGAGACTCAATTTTCGCCCATTCTGAGTGAATGAAGAGTCATTTTTGACTAATTGGAGCGTTTTGGAGCAATTGGTGTAGAGAAAATATCCATTAGAACACTGTAAATACATGTATTTGCAAAATTTTGAGCATAATGAAAGATGGACATGCCATTGGGAGTTGGACCAGCAGATGTAGTGCATTTGGGGTGAACTGCTTCATCATGTCTGCTGTGTAAATTTCATGTGGTGACTTATTTCTCTATTTAAAATGTTGTTCAGTGTTATTTAAGCTTGATTTGTGCTTCTAATTCATCTAAAATCATCTATAATTCATGTTTAAAATCCTCATTCCTTAAGAAAACTAATGAGACAAGTATGCACATGTTTATAAACTAAAAAGACACTTAGCACAGCAAAACTAATACAGTCATTTCAGATCACCTAATCCCCTCTTTTAGAAAATTACATTTCCCTAACCCTTTTTCCCAAAACCCTAAGCCCTAGGTGCTACATATACCTAGGCTCCCAATCCCAAAATCCCCATCCTAAATCCCATCATACTACCACTCCTTATCCCCCCCCCCTCCCCCGCATTTCATACATCCCTAGCACCATATCCTTCATTTTCCCTTTCCCATTCCTCATTCCTAAAATCATATTCCACATCATAACACTTCCCTAGGGTTTTGACTTCAAAACATCATGGCAGAAGAAGAGAATATATCATATAGAGAGGGAGAAGAAACAGAGGCTAGAATGCCACATAGAGGGGGTATAATACTCAAACTTAAGCCAACAAGTACTAGAGAACTTTTGGCATCTCCTATGGCAGGGACATGTTTCAAACATTTGGGCTGCTTTGATTTCTGTGAATTAGTCAAGAACTACAAACCCTAATCAAGCAGAAAGATAAGGGTAAGTTGGATTTTCTCATTGATGCATCCATGATAACATAGCATACCATATCGGGTTTCCATGAAGTAATTCTCAAGCAATTTTGAGGAAATATGAAGAAAATTTGGGAAAATTTGGAAAACTCTTCGAAGGCACATTTTCCAGAAATGTCCTCTTTGGTTACCTTTTTTAAGACCTTATTATGGAAAAAAAAAAATGAAACTTTGGAAACTGGAGGAGGGTTCTGTTCCTAATATATCAAAATACAAAAACCTATCTCACTTTTTAAACAGGTATTATAGAACGAGAGATCCATTCACATCTTCACAACCTATTGTTCTACCTGTGCAAAATCTTGTTTGAGACACCTTTTTGAAGAGAAGATTGTGGCCAAACAAAAATGAATTTTGAGAAACTAGAGGAGTTTGTTGTTCACAACATGCCAAATAACAAAAACCTCTCACAAGTTTGCAAAAGACATCATGGTTAGTGAGATATCGCTCCATCTTGGAGGCCAAAGTTTCTAGAAAATTCAGAATTTTTACACATTTTGACTGTCATTTGCGCAACATCCTAGACGTTTCGCAAATGTCTGGGGCACTTTTTGAGGGAAAGGAGACCACCAATAGATTCCTAAGGAAAAATTTATTTCATAAAACCATGTCTACAGCCTTTATTTTCATATTTGACAGGTGAAAAGGTAAAAAAATACCTAAAAATCACATTTCTGCCCCTATTTTTGCCTAGGCGCTGCACATAGAGTAGTCTTGGGAGAATGACATTTTGGGGGGTCAAATCATATTCATTTTGAAAACGAGAGGAATATTCAGAAAGAGGACTTGAAGGGATTTCCAAAAATCCATCTTGGTCCTGATTTGGACACCTGCAATTCAGTCAAAAGTGGCCTTGAACAGGGAGGGTGCAAATGACACAGTGAGGGCGCAAATGACACAGTGAGAGCGCAAATGACCATTTGCTAATTTTTTTTGTTTTTCACTGAAATTTTGACTTTACTTCAAAAATTCATGTTTCTACCTATCTAATTGATGATGGTAAATGTAATTATTCTATGGATAAGTTACCTAGGGGTAGATTCATTAGGTAAAAGTTATCCTTAAGTCGAATGAATCAGTTTGGATGTAATTAGGAATGAGTCACTTGGACCATCCTCCACTTCAGATTTCAGTTCAGAATTTTGTGGATCAACTCCTCAACTTAGGGATTTGACCCCTAAGGTTAGGAGAGTTTTTTTGAGGCCTATATCATGTAATCTTTTACTCATTTTCAAAGGTTGGAATCAGTTTGGATGTTAGCTTATTGATCAAGGAACTATTGTACTCAGTTTTTTCCAGGTAATAAAGAAGAGTTGCATCTATTTTTTGGGATACATGTGGTATGATGTTTATCATTGTTTTTACTTCAGTTTCATATGTTATAATGTGTTTTATTCATGTTCATTACATCTCTATTGTATGATTTCTTTCAAGTTGATAGGCAGAACACATGCTTGCTCATGCTCTGTTTAGGGAAAGATATCATAATTTTTCCATTTTCCTCTGTTTAGGAAGAATACATCTCCCATGCTCTTCCTAGCTTCTCATCGGTCTTAAAACCATCTCATCACAAGTATCTTTAAAGTGCTAAGCCATATGCCTACCTTTCCCCATTGAATCTCTACAACCCTATCTCTTTTTCCCTGACCTAGTTTCCCTTAACCTAATATCTTCATCCAGTGAAACCCAACCCAATCAAATCAAAACAACCCCTGCACTTATACCTAGCCTAAAAACCCTAATTCATCCATCCCTCTTGGTTGTGACCTTTTGGAGAGATCCCTCTCTGGTTTGGTAGGGATGGCTACCAAGCCAAAGGTTTTGGTTTGTGGTTACCTTTGTTGGGATTCCTTCTTCAACCTTACTACGCTGGCAGAGTGATAACTTTCTGGCGTCGTTGTCGGGGAATGAAAGATCAAATCTTCCTTGGGAAGAAATACAAAGTTTAGATCTTATTGATGATGGTGGACAGCGGTCAGATGCATATGAAGGTTGAACCATTCACCTGGTGACTCCAACTTGATGTAAAGACTCCACTGGGGGATCGACCTTACCAGCGGTAAAATGGAAGAATCTCACACAAAGGTCAGGTATTCAAAGTGGAATTGTATTTGAGAAGTAATATGCTTTCTTGTAAATTACTTCTTTTCTTTTTCTGAAACTATCCTAAAATTTTTCCAAATTTTTTTGTATGAAAAATATCATCAAAATCTTGATTTTGCCTATTTAAAGAGTGTAAATACTGAGTTTCCCTTTGATTTTGATCAAGAGAAATACCTCTTACCTGAAAATTGTGCATATCCTTTTCAATTTGATGAACCTCAAGAGATCAAGACTAATTCTATAGCTTTTGTACATCCTCCTACACCTTGTAAAATTCCAGATAGATACAAACCACTCATCTTACCTCTTATACTTCATGATTTCCCTGAAAATTATTACAAATGTCTTCCCAGGTTTGATGGAGAATATGGTAACATCACTGCTTAGAAACACATTCAGAGTTTTGAAAATTTTCTCGACCTTTTTGAGGTTGATGAAGATGATGTTAGTATCAGGAAATTTTCTCTATATTTGCAAGGCGAAGCTAAGGAATGGTTCGAAAACTTGCCAGTTGTAATTATTTTTTATTTCCATCAGTTTGTGAAAATATTTCTTGATAAATAGGTGATCAAGAGGAATCATTTTCTAATTTTAGAAGAATATGATAATTTGAAAAAGAAACCACGATAAATAGTGCAAAAATTTTCAGCTAGATTCAATCAAGTATACCATTCAGTCCCTGCTGATATAAAACCGCCTCTTGGTTCAACCCTCTTACACTACCCGGATGCCTTTGATCCATAAATGGAATTTCAATTGAGAGAAAGGGACATTACAACACTCGAAAAATTGCAGGACAATGCAATAGTCGTAGAAGCTAATTTGTTGATCAAAAGGTTAAATTTGAAAGCATAAGAAATAGAAAACATAGAGAAAGAATGTTTGACATCTTCAGAAGTGAAGCTCAACATTTTGGTAAGTACAGTAGAGGAAATGATGCAAAATATCACCATGAGAGATGAAATTTTTGTCCACGATGAAAATGTCTCACTGATTGAAGAAAAACAAGTTGTTGATCTGAAACATTTTCCTTCCTATCCCAGTTGTCATAAATATGATAATGATTACTTTATGTATGCATTAAGGGACAATAAAGAAATCAGTATTATAGATCAGCTTTCAGAGGAGAGATCTGTAGATCCGATATGCATGCTTGATGACATTACTTATTTTGATGATTTACCCAAGGATGATAAATATGATGATGATTATGTTTTCAAAAGTGAGGCTAACTCTTCAAGTCAATTATCAACATGTTTGCAGCATTTTAAAGAAGATATTCAGCTCACACATGTGGTTTATGGCAGTGAGGATGAAAGTGTATAAAATTTGGAAGTAATTGAAGAATCTTTGCCTCTTTGTTACTTCATTTCAGTTCATCAGAGATAACTTTCATGCAATCAGAAATCAGCAGTCATTAAGTTTTGATCTTGACAATTAAGAGGATGCAAGATCCTTCCTGAGTTGGATATTAATGAAGAATAGTTTCCAACTCGTTGTGTAACTAGGATGTACAATTTCCATCAAAGAGATGCAATTCATCACACTGCTAGATATTGATATCTATTTCACTCCTTACTATATCATGATCGAAATTTGATGCTTCTCTATAATGTAGTGTTTAACATCCATCTTTGGAATGTCCATTGCACTTATCGATAGTGATAAAAGGGAAAATTTGTCTTCCTTAATGTTGTGTTGGTATTCTACTACACAATTTTTTTGAATGGCTTGATGGTCATACCATCTTTTGCAATGGTCATCCTTACTTAATTGGAATTAGTGGCAACAACATTATTAAGCTTCCTCCAATTTTTTGTAGCTTCTGCTAACCTAGCTTTTTGACAGGCATATGCAAGAGTGCAAATGTCGAGCAACTCAAACTCCATCTAAATTGGTGCAATTAGTTCACTAATGACCTTGGTTTCTAGTTTTTCTTTCTGGTCCATCACATTTTTCTAAATTGTATAGTGGTTGGACTTCTGGATGTTGGAATTTACTATTTGGTTGGACCTGTGTTGCCTCTATTGGTGTTGCGCCATATGATAATCAACAGGATTAATTTATTATTGGTAGTGTGATGTTGAATTTATTCCATGTCATGGTTTATGTGGCATTGAGGGTAACTCTGTTATCATGTGAATTATCACATAACAAAGCTTCTTTGTGCACATTGCATGAATAACTTTGCAAAGGAAACTTTAAAGCTTCACACGTGAATTACGTACTTCATAAAAGGAATCCAACTAACACATCCAATTGTCTAATTGCAAGAAGTCCATTTGATCATCGTGGGATGAAATCTTCACATTCGTCCCACTTTGAGAGAGGAACCCAGATTCATTAGCGAGCCTCCTATAATACTTCTTGATTTTGAGTTTGGATAAAGCCTGTAAATTTTCAACACGTGATGTTAAATTCTGTAGCAAACAGGCGATATTAGTTAGCATTCAATCCATAGACTCAATATTCATATTCATATTGGGAAACATTGGCTTTGACTCTTGAGTAGTTCAATGCTATTTCATTTCTTCCTCCATTTACTTCGTTCTTTGAGAATGAGTCTTTTCCATAAATTATGTATAATATTTAGCGACTTCTTGCAAAACAATTCTCTGATACCAAATTTATTCCAATTGCATGCTACCAGAAGCTGCACATCCACAATAATTACAATGAATAAATCTTATATACATAGTCCCTAAAAAGCGGTACAACAATTACTTAAGAAATACAAACAAATAAAATTATTTCAAGAAATTACATGATAAATCGGGCAGTGGCTCAACTAGTAATTCTCAATTAAAGAATAAGCTTGTACAACATTATATGAACAGCATGAAGCTTTACATCAACACTAACTATCCCATAGCCTACTAACTGTATAAATCCAACTTAACCCTTTTACTATTAGAAATTGTAGTATAAATAATACAGCCCAAGGGAAGGTGAAGTATTTCATGTCCCTTCTGTTCATATCCAATAGAACATGATTGTACAGGTGTTGGGAAGATGAAGAGACGAAGAAGAAGATAGTGAGATTTAACGATTTTTGGTTTCCATGTGTAAACATTAGATGAGTTTCTCGTCCACTTCAATCTTCCCATTGTGAATTGAACTAGGTGTGATTGAGATGAAAGGCTTGTGCTAAAGTAGTGCAAAAAATTAAAACGCAACCTAAATTCTGAATAGTGCAAGCAGGTTGCATTGTGCAGTGCTTAAAAGCTTGAGTTTAAGCACGTCCATAACATAGTTCTCGATTGTGATTTTGATACCTGCCAAAACTGTGTGCATGAACTTTGAGATACTTTTTTAGGTTGAATTCACTAGCATGTGATTCCTTCAACCATGGATTTCGTGAACCTCTGAATCCATCCAAGGTAAAATTTTATTTTATTTTCCATGGGTTTGGTCATAGTTCAGAGTTACTCATACTGTAGGCTTCTACTTTGGTGAATTTTTGATGCGCAATGATGATTTGTTCCTATTTACAACATTAGTTCATTTAGTTTCTGGGTGGGATGATTGAATTTTTCATTTTCAATATGGATAAGTTTCTATCGAAAATTTGGAAGTTTCATATGCTTCTCATTGTGTAGACGGTCTAGCTAATTATGCAAGTTGGATACTGTAGTAATTTACTCATCTGCAATTAGTGAAATATGCTTTATTGTTTTGCTTCAGCACTTAAGGCAGAAAACTTCCATAAATTCAAAATTTGGAAAATTTTGTAGAGAAATTGCAAGTCCATTAATATTTTTTTCATTTCATCTCCCCACACCACTTTTTGTTGTTTCTTTGGGATTTTCCTAAATGTGTGTTTTAGTGTGGAAGTGCCACATTGTTTTCATACAATAAGATTCTAAAGACCTATCCTTTTAGGACTTGTTGCTTTGTTTGGTCATTTTATCTATTTCAAGCCATTGATTTGGGTTGTTAATGAATCCATATAAATTACCAAGGTAGGATATTCAACAATGTTTGTAGAGTGTTGTGGATTTCTTGAAGGTTTTCTTTTTAAGGGTGTACTCTTGTTCGATCATGGATATCACTTTTCATAATCTTGTGGGACTCTTATTCCATGTTCATGTCATTTGGGAGATAATTGATGTAGAGTGCAGTGAGGCTTGCCTAGAAGTTGCAATGGAATTTGAGCACGTGATTTAAAGATGTTAATTTCCTTTGTCATCCATATTACTTCAGGCCTATGCCTCTCACCAGATTATGTTTCTGCCCAATTTTATACATCAAAACTACTTGTTATGGTCCACGGTTGTCATTTCGTTGCCTTGTATATGTTCTCTCTAGTGACATTTTAATGGTATTGATAGATTTGGATTGTTTCTCAATGTGTATCAAGTCCTAAGGAAGGGAATTCAATGATTTTTGTAGACTGTTGTGTAACACCTTCCAAAAGGTTTGCTCTTTTAGGGTTATGGCCTTGTTGTTTTAGTTATGCATATTAATTTTCATTTCTCTTGGACTCTTATTCAATGTTCTGGTTATCTAGTAGATATTTACTGTAGAAAGCAGCAATACTTTCTTAGATGTTGTGAAGGACTCTCAAAATGTGCTTAAAATATATTAATTAATGCCTTATTTGTATGGTCCATGGATATCATTTTGTTGTTCTGTATATGTGCTCTCTAATTAAATTTTGATGGTATTAATTGCAGGGCGATTACTTGGAACACTGTGTAACTTGGAAGATAGGTTTGGTCAAAATTCCCTTCTCTCAGGCTACCAGTAACGACATCTGCATGTGAAAAGAGTTTAGTTGAGGGTGGAAAATGAGATTTTTGAGATGAAATGCTTCGATATAAACATTAATGTTGTAATCAAGGGTTATATGCATCATTATTTTGTCTTTTGTCTACCATATTCTAGATAAGGTATGTTGTAGAATTTTGTGTAATAATATTGTGTATTACTAGTAAATGAATTGAAGGTTCAACTAGGATCAGATTTCCCTTGCACATAAGAAGGCCATCAAGTATATTGAGATATTTAGCTTTGATATGATCCATTTTTATATTAATTGAGAGAACTACTACATAAAACAGGGAAATCTCTTGTCTTGAGGAGGACCGAGTTTCCTATATCCCAATGCCGATATTTGCAACACCATAGGGACATGCTATCTTCCCTCTTAGACTAATGAGAACCCAATTGACTCCCGCCAGTTTAGGGTTTCGTTTAAAGGCACCATCAAAACAAAAAATGAAGGCTTTTTGAGTCTGACTCCACTGATGAAATTCTTGTGGAGTTATATGAAGCTTCCAACATGATTATGGACATACTTACCTGGGTCCTTGGGTCGGGAAGAAGAAAAATAATATCTAAAATTAAATTGATCCAGTAATTGAAGTTCTTAATTGTCTAGATCTTGATCTGGAATGACTTTAATCCCTTTTGAATTAAGATGTTTAAATAGTAGTGCTTTAGCTTTTATTTCCACCATCTCCATTTCACTCATCATCTATTTGGAAGATGGCACGATTTTTTTTCCAGCCAGATTTCCAACATACGAATTTAGACAATGCAAACTAGACGCTTTCAAAAGAGGCTTTCAATGAAAGGACCTTATGTAATCACTACGACACGTCCAAAATAGTTGCTTTAGAGAATTTTACTACTTTAACCGAACCTTAAGGCCATTTACAACCAATAACCAAGCCACCATAGTGAAGTGGAAATCCAGAAACAAGGAATGAGAAGATTCCAAACTAAAAAGGCAAAGATCACACTGGGAGGGACCTTGGATTCCTCACCTTTTCATATTTTCTAAGGTTAATATGTTGTCATAAGATAGGGTCCAATAGAAAATATTAATCTTCGCCAATGCATCTAAATGCCATATTTTTCTCCAAATTTAGGCTTTGTGGGGAAGTGAATAGCTTGAAAGTTGTAGGGAATAGCTATGCTTAACTAAATACTCAGCTAAACCCCACCCTCTACACTTTGATTCATCTAGGTTCTTAAGGGAACAACCATGAACTTTTTTTTTCCATTGAGGCCACCAAATGAAACAAGTGTGAAGGTGGAGCCCCAAAATCCCACCCTCTCAATAATCCTAAAGCTCTGTCCCATGAATAAATTTCAAAGAGGGAATTTTTTCCTTGTTGTCTAATCACATCTTTAAAGGAGTGAGATCCCTGACAGTCAAGCAGTTGGTGACCCATGATGTTATTCTTCCAAATATTGATATTTTACCATTTCCTAAAATCCAAGTAAGCTGATCCATTATTATTGGAATGTCAGATTTCCTAAGTCTCCAAATGGATGACCATCCACTCACTTGGAGAATATCATCTGGAGACTACTTTCTTTCCTGTATGAAATATTTTTTGTGTACTGAAAAACATTTTCCCACCATTCATACTTCCCTAACACTAGCCTTAATAGGATATTTTCACCCATTGCTATAATCCTTGATTCCAAGCTCACCATGAGATTTGGGTTCCTAGGCAATAGACCAGTTAACCAAGTGAAATATTTGGAGTTATATTTCCTTCTAGTAGAGAAATCATCTTAATTATTGAGCCAGAGTTTGCTTAACAATCACCTGAGCAAGCATTGGAGAAAATTGATAGATGGGAAACATCTAAATTGGAATTGTTTCCAGGGCTTTTTCTCCTTGGGAAGATAAAAATGTTTATGGAACAGTCCAGAGGGAAATATCATTCTCATGCCATTCTTGTTTCCTATTATGTGTCTAATCTTAATATCTTTTGGGAAACATAGATAAATATTGTCTGTCAAATCCACCAAGGAATAAAGCCTGTGTCCTGTTGAATGAAGTGTCCTACTGCTTATGGTGAGAAAAAATAGTAGAATTAAGGCCTCCTTAGTAAATAAAAATGA
This sequence comes from Pinus albicaulis, assembly GCA_034641835.2. Classification (NCBI taxonomy): domain Eukaryota; kingdom Viridiplantae; phylum Streptophyta; class Pinopsida; order Pinales; family Pinaceae; genus Pinus; species Pinus albicaulis. The sequence goes on along the minus strand of CM076575.1, from coordinate 656,465,329 downwards.
TCTATTGGCTCCACCTCTCTCCAACAAGATGCACATCTCCTTGGACCTTATTGTGGCCTTCTTTGGAGGACCTCCCAGTTCAAGGATTTGTAACTGAATGCTAATCACATAAAAAATTTAGACTTCATATGTGCTTTGGCTTTCAAAAATATCCCCCACCACGAATTTTTTTATGATCCCTCTTCTTCATACATAGCATTATCCAATACTTGTCATGAATTTACCTGAAGAAGGGTTTTTGGAATACCTCCCATTTCAAGGATTTATTACCTAATGCTAATCACATAAAAATTTTAGACTTCATAGGAGCTTTGACTTTCAAAAATCTCCCTCGACAAAAATTTCTTATGTTCTCTCTACTTCATACATTGTATTGTCCAATACTTGTCATGAATTTACCTGAAGAATGGATTTTGGACCATACTTGATAGATATCCTCCATTTTTAGTTTGATGGGACTCTACGCCAACTTCCTAATATAGCCTTGAGAATAGTTAGCATCAATACCTTCCAAGCCAATGACGTCAACACTCGACCAACTTCCTGGTCATAGGGTTCGAGTAGTTGTGCCTACCAAGTTTGTTAGTACAAACATTTCTTGATCATTCAATAAATTTAGCATATGCTAGGAAAGATGGAATTGCCTTGTATCTTTATAAGAATAATTGGGTGATTACAAGAACCGAGTAATGGTGTGGTTGGTCTTCAAAAGTAAAAATTCATTTTCTTTCAAGAGTCTGTTAGGCTCTTCAATTGACCAAGCAAGACATGGCCTCCAAAGATCCACTCCTCCTCGATAATATAGTCCTAAAGTTCCATGTGAGGAATATCCAAGGTCTGTTGAAACTTGAAGCAATGCCCTATGACCATTTATCTTTGTTGAAAATTTATCAAAGTATCCTTAATAGACACTTTTCAATTTCAGTTCCTTAATATCTTTATGAAAATTCCCTTGCTGAGTATTACAACAGTGGCAACATTCTCTGCAATTATTATTTGTTGTTGGAAGAATGAAGCAAAATGATTGAGATCTGCATTCTCTTGTTCACTTCTTTACATTTATTGACTCTGGCAAAGAATCTTAATAGACAACTATCATTGTTGATTAAAGAGTCCAAAATAATAGAAATTTGTGTGACGGGATTGAGGGACTTGTGTAGAAGTGAATTAGCGTAAATATTGCAAATGGAAGACTTAAGCTTTCTAGCTTCTGCCTGTTCTTGAGCTATAAGTTGATTTTATTTCTAGGTTGCATTTACCATGTATATTCCACCTTCTACATTCATGTGTTTTTTTTGAAGCACATCTTCTCTATCTAGAATGGTTGATGGGTTCAATGTATATGAACTGAGAACAATTTGACTTGACTAAGTTATAATGGCATGGTTTGGGAAACTAATTGCATGACCAAGGGTTTGGAATAGTGTTTGAAATTATTGACTGAGAATGTTGGAACTACTACCAAATACTCTGTGAGTTTCCAACATTGGACTCGACTAACCTAAACTTAGTCGGGTCAACAATATGGTGTTTCTAGGGCAACTCATCACTTTGGGCAGGGTTAATTTTTAAGGCTTGGTATGTCCTTCTACCTTGTCATTCATGTTTTTTAGGAAATGAATTAGAGCTATCTTCATTTTTCTTGGAAGTAATAATTATAACATCCTAAGGTGTGAGGGGAGACTTTGAGCTTATTTATCTAGAAATAACAATCAAAGGGGTTGAGTGACATACTAGTATGACAAGAAAACTCATTCAAATTGGGTGAATATGTTGCCTTATCCCCATTATAACTATAATATCCCTTCTGGAACATATAAGGTAACTTGAAACACGAATGGCTTCATATTTGTGAAGCTTCTTTTTAATTGAGCTAATTTATAACCCTTTGGAGTTCCTACCATCTTCTTTTCCCAGGGATACTAATTTTTGGTATGCATTTTAGTCTATGCACTCTATTTCTTGGAGCCAAAGGATATTACCTTGAAGTTTGAACCCTTGCAAGCAATAGTTTGATGGCTTCATTCGTTTTTCCCTGGAGTGCTGGAATTTGTGGTATGCTTAAGCTTTGAGACATTCTTGTATTCACTAAAACATCAATTTCAACACTCTAGTATGGATTTGGGTGTTTTTTTATGAATCATTACCTTCCATGGCTCAACCCTATGCATGCTAATAAATCATCCATAAATTTGTTGCAGGTGTTTCTCTTAGTAATTTTGCTATGACCCCAGCTTCGTGAAGGAAACATTCAGAGAAATTAGGCTTAGATCACGGAATTTTGCTGGGATCTTTTTAGCGAGCTTTAGGATCTCATATTCAATATGGGAATACTCTTGGATAGGTAGGGTATTGATAAATATAGCAACATGTTGTGGCAGAAATTATTCAATGAAATCTGAGGGGAGCTAATACTTTACTGCTTCAAGCCACAAATCCATCGCTATCCTCAAGTTTGTAAGTTCCAACATTTCTGGATCAAACATAGGAACAATTTTATGCTGGCCATAAACATCAGTGTCGCAGACAAGGGGTTGTTTTATATGAGAAATTAAGCTCCCTGAATATAATTTATAGTTAGGAAAAGAAACTCCTTCGAAGATCAATTATCATACCTATGAACAATAAGAGACAAACCTGGAAATGATTCTGCTCACTATGTAGTTAATCAATTATGGGTTTGCATAAGTCCTCTCGTTTTCATAGATATTGGTTTGTTATTTTCATATGACAAGACTATTCATCTTCAATAAGGATGCCTTCAACAAATGGAATGGACCTTTCTGCCTTTGTCTCATATGGTTCACAAAACGTCTTGATGATATGATCATCCTTCTTTTATTCCTTGTCAAAGTCCATGGCATATGTAGGATGACTGTCAAAGAAAAAAATATCGGATTTTGCACTGTTTTGTTCAAACTTAAAAGGAAATGTTGATTGGGGATGCACATAATTATGGGTGCCAAAATTTCTACCATATTCAAAATCACAGATAGGAGTGTTGGTCTCTTGAACCTTAAGGGATCTTCAGGATTTCCCTTCATTAACGAGTGTCTTATTGCTCTCATTCTTAGGAGAACTAGGACTACAGTCTGGTCCATTATCTCCATCTGCACTCACGATTTTTTCATATGTTGGTTGAATTTCAATTTTTCAGTGTAGAAAAAAGGCATGGCATGATACCCATGGCATCACGTGCTAAGTCTTCTAGGGTGATTGCAAGAGTGGTAGAAAGTTGTTTCCTACACTCCTGCTGATATTCCTCCTATGCATTCAGGACCTTTTCTCACACTATCAATCATTTGGAAATATGGATTATTTTCAAGGGGGAATCAAATGAAGAGAAGTGTAACATATCCATGTCCAAGTGTAGCAAGCCAGCTAAGCAGGCCGAAAAAATTGTCAGAAACTTTTATTTGTCTTCTTCAATAGGGTGTTCATTAACGCTGCCTCAAAATGACTAATGGCTAGACTGAAACATCCCATTGTTTGTACAATATATCTATTTTTCTCAAACTCATAATGCAGTTTTGAGTTGCCAAATGTGTTTCCATGAATGCCCATAGCTTTATTACACTCACTTAGACTTCTACATGATCGGTTTATATAGATGTTTATGAGTATTTCCTATTATTATATTCTTCTTTGCTTCATTTTACCCTAGATTTAGCTTTGGCATTTTAAAGGAGTTGTGTTTGCACTCCCACATTGTACTCGTACTAATTGTATCTTTCATTCCTATTGATCAAAATACACTTCTCTAACCTGGGAAGCATGTTCAAGTTTCAATGCATCTCCAAATAGATTATGATTGGATGTGTTTAGGGCTTCATCATATCTGCTACCTAATTGTTCTTCTAGTCAAAAGTGAGAAAAATTTTACACATCCATATCATCATTCTGAGCATTGCAGGTGGTCTATACACTAGTGAAAAAATGGAAAGCAGGGCCTTCATCATCAAGTGCTTCTAAATCTGTGAAGTGGTCTTTATGGAAATCATTTCTTACTTGAATTTTCTCTGAAATATGACATAGATGCCTCGTCATTGACATATATCCATCATGTTGTAGTGTTGGATTTCTCACTATCTATAGTAATGTTGGGGTTAGAAGCTAAGAGTTGATTTTTTTTGCGATTCTGGGATGTCTTCTTCCGGATACCCCCATTCCTCTGCTGTGTGTAGTTATAGCAATCGTTTGGACAACATGATGGGCTGATTGATGTTCAAAGGGCCTTGGTGAGGTTTCAATGGCCCATATTTTAAATGGAACTGTTTATTTATAATCCTAACATTATATTTTATCGTTGCAAATGAAGTACAATGGGACAAATTCAAGCCTCTAGCTTCACCAGCTGACAGTGTTTTCCCTAATCAACGTTTCTAGTTCATACTTGGACTTAGGATATTAATATTTTATAGACACATTCAATGTGATTTTTCCAAGTTGAGGCACCTACTTTATAGTAATTTGTTGGATCATTTATGCAAATGTCATCTGAACTTGTATAAAATTGTCTCGAGCTTGTGCATGCATCATCCCTTCAGAATTTGGTTATTGTGCATTTTTCTTTCATTGTTATTTCTAGCCTACTCTTATCTCCTGTCACGGTAGTAACTAACTTGCTATTGATCTAAAAAACTTAGTTGATTCCTTGAGATGAGATCACCTTCCAATATCAACAGAAAATGAATTAAAACAAAGTAACTCCCCTTCTTTGGTTGCTCCTCTTTATTCATTTCATTTGATGTTGTCTCACAAAATCCAACTCCCATGGACATTTCTCCAATTGAACTTTCCCTAAACAATATTCCCCGAGATCTCACTTCAAAAACTGTTTAAAACTAAACCTTCCAATATCAATAGAAAATGAATTAAAACAAAGTAACTCCCCTTCTTTGGTTTCTCCTCTTTACTCATTTCATTTGATGTTGTCTCACAAACTCTGACTCCCATGGACACTTCTCCAATTGAACATGCCCCAAACAATATTGCCAAATATCTCACTTCAAAAACTGTTCAAAACTCAAAATCTATTTGATAAACTGAGACTAAGAATTGCAGTTGTAGGAATGGTTTTGGTCCCTAATCTGGTAAGTAAAATCTTCTTTATTAAATTTTGATTCAAGAAAATGCTCTCCAGGTTTTATTTATGTATATGACAAGAATTTTAATACAAGTATTGTTGCTTTCATCAATTTACAAGTAGGCAGGGGCTGAAGTCTGTGGTACTGTCGATGGAGTTTTTTATTATGGATATCTCATGTAATATCCTAGGGAAATTTTCACATAGGTTTCTAATTTTGAAATTTCCTTCCTTGGACAATATTGTTATTATAGCTGAGTCAATTGTTATTATAGCTGAGTCAATACTATTATTTATTGTTATTATAGTTGAGTCAATATTGTTATATACTTTTATACCTGAGTCATCAGGTCCTTTGCATTCACTTCAACATCTTTCAAGAGACCAAATATCAACTTTGTTGCCTTCAGGGAAATCAAAGAAGTTTTGAACTCATGGACATTTGGTTTGTTTTATGTCAAATGATCATCCAAATAATGGAAGGAATCCCATCCATATTAGGGTAATAAATAATTATCTTGTATGCCAAAATCTTGTGTATGCCCTCTTCCTGAAATAGTTTGTGTATACCCACTATGCACATTGGCGCATTACTTCATCCAACTTCCATTGCCACAATTTTCTCAGTTTCTTCTACAACATAAATCAGGGAGGAAAACCACAATGGTGCAACTGTGGCTCCAAATATAGTTATAAAGACTAATAGAGGTCCATCGGTAGATTACAAAGACCAACACATGATATTCATTTCAGTTCAAGAGAAAATTTTGGTGCCTCTATCTGTAATAATTTAGAGAGTGTAAGGATGAATAGTGATAATAATCAACACCTTCATGAGCCTCATCACCTAAGGATTGGTGGTGTAATGCATAAAGTCCCAAAAAACCCCTCCTTAAATGGTCATGTTCCATCCATTATCATTGGTCCTGGATACTAGGTTTGGAAATCGTTGCCTTCAAGTGTTCCTCAAACTGCCTCTCTTGTAGATTATCATCTTGCAATTACTCATAGATAAAATGTGCATTTTGTAGCCATGCCTTTTTTTCCAGGTGTAAGTTTTGGAAATGCAATAGTAGGGGTTGAAGGTCCAACAACACTTTTATCCTTAGAGGACCTTGTCAAGTTGTAGACCAAAAGAATTGACCTAATGGTTTCTCCACATAAAAGTGGTGTGGGAGCCTTGTTTTCAAGGTTGAGTATCCACATCTAGATTTATAGGCTAGAATGTTGATGAAAATATCATAATGCTTTTATTGTTGTCATTGTTGCTAGCAGCAAATATGATTGAATGCAGTTGACCTTTGCCAGTTTTAGTGGTGGATATAAAGTTTCCTTGCGTCAGGGTTTAAATTAAGGACAGTGGTATTGAAATGTGGTTGTAGGAAAATTACTGAAGACAAACGTTCTTAATTTAAACCCAGTCTCATGTTCTAGCAACGACATTATTAAATTTTTTGTGTTTTTGAGAGTATTACATATTATGTGGGTCTCTTGTTGAAGGCCTTGGTTTGACATTGTAGTTAAGGTCGCATATCCATAATTATTTTTACTTGAGTTCAATTCCCACCACAATGCCTATGCATGACTATAACTTTTTCATATATCTCCACGGGTGGCATATCTACCAATAATATGGGTACTGTGTTGAATGTGTTTTTGTTGCAGTTTGGTAAAGACACAAATCCACAAACAATTGGTATCAAGTCTTGAGTTTAATGTCATGGGCTTCTCCTATGCTACGTTATGTTCTCTATATCTCTAAGGTATTCATTATTTAGCTTGGCTACCTCAAAATTCCTTTGTATGCACAAGCACAATGTTGCTCTTGAATAGAACTGGTTATGCCTGCACAAGTTTGACCCTTTGATGCACAAGCTTTACACTTCTCTTATTGCCAATAATGGGTATGTTTGCACTAATGGAGGATGGAGGTGCATTGCCATATTTAAAAGGAAAAATGGATTTGCAAGTGATGCTTCTAATGTGATGTAGAGACAAAGGAGAACTTCTTTCAATGCTCTATTTCTTACAATATTTTTGTGTAGATAAAATCTAAGTCACTTGGTTCATGTTTATCTTTGAATTTAACTATAATGTTAGACTTAAATAATCATTCATTGGCTTGCATTAAGTAGTTTAAGACATGATGAGCTTGTATAAACGGTTGATAAATTTTGATTGCAACTTTAAGGTATGTCTAAATTCAAGTTTTAAATTTCAAGTTTAGTGAACACAATGACTTAGGATGCATTTTCCTCTTCAAGAATTATAGGCCTAAATTCTTGTCTTCTTAGATACCTTGATCAAAGGTTCTTGTCTTTGCTCATCAGGGTGGTGGTTACCTTCATACACCATAAGCTCTAGTATCTTGTTATGATATTCACATCGATTACCTCTTTCTTCTAGGTTGTGATTATGACCAGGCTTAATTGCTCGACATTCTCCACCCAAATTGAAGTCAGGGTGTGGTTGGTTTCACTAGGGGAGTATAGTTTCTATGACAACAAGGTCAATGTTTCTTCAATTGATGGTTATATCACCATCTTTGATACTATTATGAATTCATTGTACTTGGATGCTAAAAGAGTTTTGACACAATTTTTTCCCTTATCTTTAGTTTCTACAACCCCTAAAGGGACTATTTGGAGGTGACTGTGGATCACTTTGCATAGGCTCGTCTTTGTAGTTCATTATCTAGGTAAATATTATAACATTGTGTACATGTTCTCGAGTTAGACACTTACAATATTTGTCTAGTGTTTTTTAGATTATTTTACAATTATCTTTTTACGATGTGTAGTGTTTTTGAATTGAAGCATAATTGTGTATTTTTCCATTACGAAAAAAAGCATCACATGGTTCTGAGGCCAGTTAGACAATTGAATTATAATTGTAAGGGCATTTTACAATTGCTCCATCTATCACAACTAGGGTAAACCTTTCTTCATCTATGGCATCCACCTCTTTGTTGGACACCTATGTCTGGAGTCAAAACCACTTGAGACTAGGTACCTGTCTTCATTGTACTATTAAAACTTTTACCCTCTCTTTGGTGTTAAAGACTTGGTGTGTATTTTATAAGTATTGCATCTTTCAAGGTGCTTACTTATTTTGCTACTTTAAGAACTACCATCATAAGGCCTACTCTTAGGTATTTCTTGGTGAAAGATGGGGCAAAGACCTTGCAATTGATGAGCTTCATCACCAACATAGGAAAACGACCTTCTCCACCTTCAATTTGATTTTCATGATAATCATTGATGACCATCATTTATTCATCTTATTAGAGCCTTCACAGGGAGGGAAACACTGAAAGTTACTTAAGTTATATTTTTCTAAATAAGAAAATAATTTTAGATCAAAAAATCTATCATCGTGTATGAAATTTAGTAGAAAAATGTTCTCGAGGTAGAAAAACATAGGCCATTTACAAGGGTAGTTAGAGAAAGTGGATTAAAATGCTTTACGAATTCTTGGATTCCATATTGACTTGAGTTGCAAGTTAGTAGAACAAGGTTTGGCATTGATGAGAAATAATAGTGCCATTTACAAGGGTAGGTAGAGAAAGTGGAATAAAGTGTTGGACCAATTCAAGAGTAAGGAATTTCATTCAACAAGATAGATTGTTACAAGTAAATACAAGGGAAGGTCCTTATGAGTCACTGCTGATTTATTACGAAGGAAGGCCCTTATTACTCATTGTTGATATTGTTATTACTAAAGTTGGACCTTGGATCACTTTGTTGCTTCCCACTGTTATCAAGTTGGATTACATTGTTGAGTTATGCTTCATAATTGCTTCAATGTGGAAGAGCTAAAGTAAATTTTTAATTGGAAACATATGACCTGATATAAGGCTATAATATTTCTTTATTTATTGAACCCAAAAACATGAAAACTAGAAACCGAGCTTAATGACTTTGTTGTCATGCCTGTTTCATGGTGAAATTCTAGAGAAGAGATTGAAACCACTTATTAAATTATTAAATAAGTATTTAATAATCTTGTTACACCACCACATAGATAATGGATGCATATTTTATTTGATGAGAAAGTAATATTACTATAAGAGAAAACTATTTATCTTGTTTTCTGTGCATGATGGATTGGATTTATGATGACAAGCTGCGTTGTTTTTACAAGTATTTCTAGATGAAATATCTGCAATTAGGAAGGCTTATCTCTTTTTGAAAGGTATGATATTTTTTTTGAATTCACACAAGCTAGATGATATTCATTTTGGTTGCATATATGCATGGGAGCTAGTAGTAATTAAGCTATGTTGTATTTGAAGTAGCTTAAGACTCTTCTCTGACCATAATAATAAAGGAGAGTTATATTCATATATTTTAAAGTTCATGTTATGGTCTCAATGATTTGGATCCTTCATTCAAATTAAAGCATATATAATTGATCCCAAAGACAACAGCCAAGATTTCTCCCCAACAAGCTTTCTCAACTTGTACTGTTATTTCTAAAATTACTCTTTTGCATGGTGATCATTGTATATATGCAATTCCCCCAAGTTTTTAATCCCCCAAAATATTTAGTTTTTTTACATATTTTTGGTTGACCACATTGACAAGAGCCTAGAGAGTTGAAAATTCAACTCTCGTGTTTGTGCCCATACTTGGAGCATATTTTATATGCAAAAAATGAGCAAGTTTTGCATATTTATTTCCACACTAATTTTATTTCATTGCTTTGATATTTGATGTTGTGTAATCAAATAAATATTCCATTCCTCCATTAGTAGGACTTCCTACATACAGACCTCCACTTTCAGGTTCTGTTTCTTTAAGTGGTTCACGCCCAATGAATTTCTACTCATCGATGCCAGTTGGGTCATGTGGTAACATTTCATTTACTTTTCATCAATATTTAAAGACAAAACCAACATAAAAAATGATTCACGCCCATTAACAGGACAAAATAAATTGACTACAATGCATTATGGTGAGATGATGGATATATTGAAACCATTCCCACAGGCTTCAAAAACCACTCTGGCTCTAGTTCAAGTTCTAGATGGAAAGACAAACTCCTTGCCAGAATATCTTGGCAATCAATCAAGTTCTCTTGCGGTTTCATTTGTCAACAATGAAGATAATTGTAGTTTACGATTTTCCATCAGTCCTCCATCTGAATTATTGACTCTAGATAAAGCAGATGGAGTTAAAATGTCACCAGTGAACATGTCTGTTGCAACAACATGTGATCTCTATGATGGTACGGTTTCAAATTGTTCTATAGTTTCTTCACTTGAGTCTAGATTAGGTCATCATACTAGTTAAAAGAAAAAAAACATATCTAAAAAACAAGCAAGTCTTTCAACAAATGAATGTTCAAATAAGATGACAAAATCTGAGCACAAGCCTAAAAAGTAGCATATACAACAACACGTGTCATTGGTAGGAAGCTCTTCAAATATGAGAAGGGAGTCAAAACGAGAGGTGGTTGCAGAGGATTATAAACTTAGTGGTTCTCACAGGCAGGTGGAGGAGTTACTTATGAGTCAAACTTCATCATCTACCTCAACAACTCCTTTAATGACAGCCCTACAGAAGACAATTAAAGTTGTTGATGGAGGGGCTAATTCTGACCTAGCTATAGAAACAGTTTTGCATTTTTCACTGTGAGAGTCTGATTCTGCAGCCCATCCTTGTGGTTCATTTAGAAATCCCACAAAATGTGAAAAGATACTATTGCCAAATAATTCATCAGGAAACATGGTTAAAGTTGTGGACACTCCCTCGTTAAGGATATCAGGATTTTCATCATTTGTAGATGAGATTACCCAAAGGGACATTTCCAGGGGAACCTTGGAACCTTTACAAGATTTTGTGAGTGAATTGATCATTGCTGATATGTCTTCGTCTTTGGGAAGCCCTAGTGAGGGATATGAAGGAAAAATAGAAACTTATGGGCTAGTTATAAAGTTTTCTATAAAGGATGTTGGAGTAGTAAAGAAAGCAGTATAAGGTATGAAGTTTGATAACAATAATGTTCTTATAGGAACATTTAAGAGCCCAAGATGCAATGAGGATGGAATTAAATCATATTCAAGCTTATAAATGTGAATAATAAACAATCTGAAACAACAAGCGATAATGTTAGGCAAAGTTGCAGCAACAATTTGTTTTCTGTAATTGGAGAGAAGCGAGATCTTGGAAATGTTCTCCATCCTGAGCATGGGTCTAATGTGGTTTTTGATTCCCCATCTGAGTTGTCAAGTTCACCTTATGCTGACATAAACAAAGAGCTGACTTATTTTTCCAATTTTGTCATTGGAAAAGAAAATTCTAGTTTGCATGTTGGGGAGAAAAAAATTAATGGAATGCATGAGAGTAGGTTGGCATCTCAACTGGCTACACATGACAATGGAAAAATGGTTGTTGATCAAAATCTTCTCAAAGAGAAAAGTTTGAAGTGTTAGTTGTATCTGAGTAGTCAACAGCAAATACAAGCAAGGTGTCTAAATGGGAATTACAATCAAAAGCTACATCAGTGCTCCCTAAAGCTGATATGAATATTTTGGAGGAAAAACCAGGTTTTCTGTTTGGCAATAAAGTTTTTGACTTAAAAAAATCTCTTGGATATAGAAACAAACGTAGGGTTAACCATGATAGTGCTAAATTACTTGGGGAAGGTTCAGTGGCCAATGTGAAGGCAATTGACACATAATATATGGGTCAAGTATCCACCACTAATAGTGATATCTGTGAAATTTCTACTCAAATTCAGGTGTCATCTTTTCCCATTGAAAGTGAAGGCAAGCATGATTTAGTAGCTAGATTGACAGAAAAGGAGAATACAATTTCTTCCAATGTTTCTGCAAAGAATAGTGTTGCAAATATCGGTGATGTTTCCAAAGTATTAGTTGTCAACAAGAAGAAAAAGAAGGATTTTTCCAGTAAGGAAAATGTTGCAGCTCCCACAGGGATTTATATAATGCTTATAAGGTTTAAGAGGAGGAGGAATATGTGAACCTTCCAGAACCATCCAAAATAGTAACCGATGTTTTCAAGAGTAAGACTTCTTCAAAAGAGCCAGAGAAGCAAGTCCTAAAAGAAGTGGATGGCTGGGAAGATGCAGCTGAGATTTCAACTCCTATGAATCAAGTAGCTATTTTAGTTACTGAATGTTCAAGAGACAGAAAGTACTTCAAATATTTTTTGTTTACAATCAAGGATTAGTGCAAAGATCTACCAAATAATTTTGAAATTTGTGCAGACACTATTGAATTAATTGGAAATTCCCAAGCACTTGCAAGTCATGTAGGAGAGGATGATGCATTAGCAAGCACTGCAAGAGGACTTGACAAGTAGATGAGTGGGAATTATCTACTTGAACATTGTGGGAGCAATATGGCCAGTTTGGATGATGATAGATGGGCCAAGTCAGGGGATTATTTTGTTGATGGTTGTGATATGCAGATGGATGGGTATCTTAGTGTTTCCTCTGTCGTGTTTCGACCTAGCCAAGTTTATAATACTGGATTTGAAAGAAATACATGTGCAACACAAATGATTATGAATTTCATCCTTCCTGGATGACCTTATGTGCAAGCACCACTTCCACAAGTTGGGCTAGTGAGAAATAATTATGATGTTGATAGGTGGCAGCATGCTTCTAGTTCGCAGAAGGGTTTAATTTCTCCTCCACAACCTTCTATGCTCACAATTCATATATCAGAGAACCGATATGAAGTGGGCAAGGTTTTTGATGAGGATCAGTTGAAACAAAGACAAATTAAATCCATCCTTAATAAATTAACGCCCCAACACTTTGAGAAACTTTTTGAATAGGTCAAAGAAGTGAACATTGACACTACATCATGTCTTCATGGTATAATATCTCAAATATTTGACAAAGCCTTGATGGATATGGCTTTTTGTGAAATGTATGCAAAATTATGTTTTCGACTTGCTGCAAGAATACCATAATTTTGTGAAGATAATGACAAGGTTGTTTTCAAGCGAGTTCTTTTGAACAAATGTCAAGAAGAATTTGAAAAAGATGAAAGAGAAGAGGAAGATTTTGAGAAAGAAGAAGAGCTTGGTGAAAAAATCCTTTCAACAAAATAAAGACGGGAGAAGAAGGCTGCAACATGAAGATGAATGCTAGGAAATATAAGGTTTATTGGTGAGCTTTATAAAGAAAGTATGCTGACCAAAAAAATTATGCATGCATGCATCAAGAAATTAATTGGTGAATTTCAACATCCAAAGGAGGAAAATGTCGAAGCTTTGTGCAAACTTATAAGCACTATTGGTCATATGATTGACCATTCAAAGGCCAAGCAACATATTGATTCTTAATTCGATAGGATGACAAAAATGTCCAATAACCAAGGGCTTCCTCTAGGTTGAGGTTCATGTTAAAGGATCTGATTGATCCGAGGAGGAATGGATGGAAACAAAGGAGGAAAGTTGAGGGCCCCAAGAAAATAGAGGAAGTTCATTGGGATGGTGTGCAAGAACTACATGGACAAGGAGGCTGCTCTCGAGGTACCAATATGGGACATTCAGGTCAGATACTTGTGATACCACTTGATCATGGTATGAGAGGACATGCGATGCCACCTTACATGGCAGGTGCAAAAATGGGTTCACTTCCACATATGGGTGGGATTAAAGGGCCATAACCCCATATGGTACCACGTGACCGTGGATTCACCAATCAAGATGCTCGGATTGTGGATAGGGCTCAATTTGAAAATCAAATTATGTCAAGCCCTTCAACACACAGAGCTTCTGATGATGACCACTTGACTCTTGGTCCTAAGGGAGGTCTTGGCAAGGGAATAGAAGGGAGGGATAAAACTTTGCCATATGCTAGGAGTGCTCTAGCAGATATTCCACCCTTCACATATCTAAGTAATAGATGAACTTGTGCAGGTCCAATTTCAGTTTGCAGTTCTGACCGAAAGCCAATTGGTATGAGAGATGAAATTTTGATGAGGAATTATGCTACAGAAAAGCCTTTATTTGCAAAATCATGTGTCTAGGAAAGAAATTTTTTGGATAATGACACAAGAGAGTTTAAGAATTCATACTCATCAGGTGACAGAGGTGGGAAGACTGCAAATGCTGAATTTCAATTGTAAGAACATTATTCTCAAAGAACTTTGAGTTCACAACTCATTAAGGTTCAACTTAGGGAAAAGGCTGAAATAGAAATCAAAGAATATTATAGGTGCATTCCTTTACAAATCTTTCATGCATTTTCATTATGTTTTTTAGAGAATTCTACAATTATCCCTGACTTTTTCTTAATTTTTCATGACATACCATCCAACATGAGAGATTTGAAGGAGGCAATTTTTTGTGAAGATGACCTAAAGCACCATTGTTCCATTCAAATATGGTTTCTCTTTGATTATTAGATTTTTTTTCAGGAAAGATGTTGAAATTGATCTTTTGGGGAATCTACTTACACATTTATGAAATTTTGAGCCTTTCTTGCTAAATCAAGGACAACTTACTGAAGGGTAGCGTGAAATTTTGTGTTTGTTCTTATTCAAGTTTGAATTTATTTAAGGACTGCTACAGTCTATGGTATTTTGCGATTATGAATTATAACTATATATAATTTTGATGTTTCTAGGTTTGAGACTATACTATTTTCATTGGAGGATGCTATTGTTGCTGCACCCAAGGCTCTTGAGTTCCGTGGTCATGTAGGGTCAAAATCCACTAAGTTGATTCCATGTCATTAGAACACTTTTGGATCCTTCCTGGGAAACAAATCCATTACGTAATAGGAGTTTCCCAAGAAGGAATTTATAACATGAAACCAAAAATTTACAAGCAATGTTAGTGAGTTTGTCTTTCCAAGGCATATGATAGAGAAATTTGGCTTTATTTTGGGCTACTCATCCATATAGGGTTCAATGTGCAATTGGTTAACTAGATAATGAATTGTCTTTCCTCAATATATGTGAAATTCTAATTAATGGCTCAACTTATTCTTATATCATGCCTACAAGAGACCATGGGTAGGTATGACTAGTGGCTCCTCTGCCATTTTTTACTGTAGAGTAGGTGGTCACAACAAAGTTATAACAGAGTCAAAAATAACTATAATCTTGACAAATATACAAATAGGAATTTCCCTAAACTTGACATATTTACTCTTTTTTTATTATGTTTTGCTTTTGGGTGATAGGACCAAGGCAGATGCAATTATGCTGAAGGACCCCACCCTTGAAGAACTGAAATTCCTACCTTAAAAACAACCAACAACTAAGGAGCTACAAGAATCAACACCATATTTGATTTGAACCTAAATAGTCTTATTATCTCTGAGTATTTCCCTAATCAGAATGACCAGTAGATTCTCCTCATGGATTATTTCTCTCATTCTATTTATTAGTAAAACCCACAAAATGTATCCCTAAATTTCAATCTTGGGAAAAAAGGCATAAAATTGTTGTCATTTAAATTATCCATATCTCTTGGAACCCAAAAATCCATTTGCTTTGGATAAGCTTTATTTATAACCTCAAAATCAACCCTATTATACGTTGAAACACCATTATGTAGTCTTGAGTATTAACAAAGTATGATGGAATGAAATTGGGTCGAGACTAGATCCAAGATTATCATGTCAGAA
The DNA here is from genome assembly GCA_034641835.2 of Pinus albicaulis. Lineage (NCBI taxonomy): Eukaryota > Viridiplantae > Streptophyta > Pinopsida > Pinales > Pinaceae > Pinus > Pinus albicaulis. Next base: position 656,449,626 of record CM076575.1, on the reverse strand, counting down.
CCTAGGTTCGTTGACATGAAGACCTTGGTTTTAATATATCCACCATACAAACTAGGACCACCCAGACTTATCGTTTCTATCTCTCTTTCATCATCAAGATTAACATACTGAGGACCTATAACCCGCGGACGCCCATGGTAGTCATTGCAATGTAATTTATTAGAATACATGCCATTTCTTATTATGAGATTTACCACATCCGAAAATGGCATCATTTTGAAGAAGTCTAAAAATTAGGTCAACGTAATTTTTTTCACATTTACAACTTCCCTCACATTTGTTGGTTCTTGAAGCTCGAGCACTTTCATAACAAAAATAGGCAAAGTCAAACAACAAAAATGGTCCACTCTCTTTTCATTTTCTAATATTATAATGAAGTTTTATTAGAGACAATGTTTGTTTGTTTTTTTTGGTTAGAAAATGGTTTGCTCTTGGTTTTATGTGACTTTCAATTTAGCATATGTAGCATGTTGAGAAATGGGAAAGAATAACATGTGACATTTATCTTGCAGAAATTGATGCTAAATAAAAGGATACATAGTTTAACCAAGCTACAATTCACTTTGGTAAAGGCGGAGGAACATCTTTAAAAACTGCTTAAGAATACACCATATACAAAGTTTGACCATAAGTAATATATGAATTTTTCTTTTGTAGATATGTTCTTTTTTCTACCCAAGATATCACAACAAGAAAAATATTGATATTGTAGAAATTGTTTTAGGACCTCATTGAGGTCAATTTTTATGATGTCCTATTTGATTGATACTTTCTCATATGTCAGGAATGCTTTAAATATTGTAGAGGAGAGGAATAACCTGTTTATGAGTTTTTATGAAACAAATCTGATTCAAATTTTATAGATATAAAAGATAAAAACAAATGGCAATGTCTTTGTTTGTTTGTTTCTTGACTATGTTGTGGGCGGGTTATAGGAAATGTGATTGGAAAAAGGACAGGGAGAAGATTCATATCACGTCTTGGATATGGTTCATTCATTGTTAGAGATCGCTTAGACACCTAAGATATTGACTTTGGAAATGTTTCTAGTAGGAATTCCTATGGTTTTTAATGTTGTTATTATTTCACCTCATGGTTATTTTGGGCAATCAAATGTTTTAGGAATGCTATACATGACAATAGTGGACAGGTAAAAAAAAAATTATAATTGCAATTTCCATTCCATGATATCCTCTCTTTATTGTTAGATTGCATTTTGGACATTTTGTTGTGAAACCAGCTCCAAAAATAGAAGAAAAGAGATATCAGCGCCTTAGAAATAAGCCACTTCGAGGGGGAAACCTCCAATACATTACATAAATGAACAATTCTTGGATGATTCAAATTACAAAACCTCCTTTCTATATATAGGAGTCCATGGGGCCATAATGTAATCCTAGTGGGCCACAATGTAATCCTAGCCGACCTAACAATAATAATTTAAGGGCACAATAATAACAAGATGGGGGTTACAAGGGTACAATAATAACAATAAGGGGGTTACACTAACAACAATAAGGGACTATACTAGTAATATAGGGACCTAACATGCCCCTCTCCTTCAAAAAAGTGTTGTCCTCAATTCTTGAGTAGCTTTGGGTGCTTCTGTATAAAATTCTCATCCTCCCATGTAGAATCTTCAGTGGGTAAGTTCTTCCACTTGATGAGATACTCTGAAATTGATCGATTCCGTAGCTGTCGAGTTCTTGTTTCCGTGACCGCTTCAGGTTCCAATATGATTTTCCTTCCTCATCAAGTTCTGGCAATATTGTTTGAACTGGAAGATTTTCACCTATAACCTTCTTTAAGCATGAAACATGGAAAACTGGATGCACTCGTGAAGAAGCAGGAAGCTCCAATTTGTATGCCATAGTACCAATCTTTTGCAACACCTTGTAAGGACCATAGTACTTTAGCGATAATTTATTATCCTTCTTAGCTTGCTTGAGGGACATTTGTTTATATGGTTGTAGCCGTAAAAATACCCAATCTCCTATATCAAAACTTCTCTCGCTGCGATGTTGATCTGCCTGTTGTTTCATTCGATTTTGTGCCAAATTCAGGTTATCCTTTAAGAGATGGAGAACTTCTTGCTGATGCTCGACGTGATCTTCCACTGCTTGAACCTTCGAATTTTCCCTTAAATATGATGTGATCGATGGTGGATGATATCCATAAAGTGCCATAAATGGGGTCATTTTTGCTGCAATGTGGAAGGAAGTGTTATACCACCATTCAGCGAGAGGTAACCACTTGACCCATTGTGTTTGTTTATCAGATACAAAACAACGAAGATATCCTTCCAAACATTTATTTACTATCTCAGTTTGACCATCAGATTGAGGATGATAAGATGAGCTATGAGCTAATTGAGTACCCAAGCAAGAAAATAACTCCGTCCAAAAATTTCCAGTAAAAATGGGATCTCTGTCGCTCACAATAACCCTTGGGCTTCCATGTAGCTTTTGAATTCTGTCCATAAATGTAATAGCAACTGTACTTGCTTTAAATGGATGAGATAAAGCACAAAAGTGTGCATACTTGGTAAGTCTATCAACTACCACCATGATGACACTCTTTCCTTCGGACTTAGGTAAACCTGTGATAAAATCCATTGAAATCTCCTCCCAACGTTGACCTAGAATGGATAAAGGTTGTAGAAGTCCTGGGGTCTTAATTGTTTCCACTTTATTCTGCTGGCAAACCAAACATTCCGCCACAAACTTTCGAATATCAGATTAAAGGCCATCCCAAAAAAATTCTTTCTTCACCCTGTGCTAAGTTTTTAAAAATCCTGAGTGTCCTCCTAAAGGAGAAGTGTGCAATTCCAGAAGAATCTTTTGTTTTAGTTGGGAATTCTTACAAAGATATAAGCGATCTTTGTACCATAAGGAATCATTTTCCAACTAAATGTATCAGATGTACTAGGATCTTGCTGCAACTTTTGAATGAGTGTCCATACATCTTTGTCCTTCTTCCATTCATCTCTTGCTTCGGTTATCCAATCGGGTTGGATAATAGAAATGGCACAAAGCAATGCTTCCACCTCTTCATTCTTTCTTGAGAGTGCATCTGCAACAACATTAAGCTTTCCTTTTTTGTAGATTATTTCAAAGTCATAACCCAACATCTTTGTGACCCATTTTTGCTGCTCTTCTGAAGATATTCTTTGTTCTAAAAAGTGTTTAAGACTATCATGATCAATTTTTACCTTGAAGTGTCTTCCCATTAGGTAAGTTCTCCATTTCTTTAGTGCATGCAGTATTGCTAACATTTCCTTCTCATAAATAGGTTTCTATAAATACTTTCCTTTAATTAGACGACTTTCAAAAGCAATGGTTCTTCCTTCTTGCATTAAAGCATTGACACCTAATCCTATGGGATGGGTGTGAATATTTAATTTTGTATAATAAATAATATTAGGAAATAAGGGAGGCCAAGAGTCATTGGGAGATGAATCCCAATAGCCTCACCTCCATGTATAAATGCATGTACATTCTTCAGCTAATACACATTCTGATTTGAGGAGTTACCTCCTGGTTTGACATGGTATCAGAGCCAGTCCCACTATTGGCATTTCTGCCTGTGGTGTAACTCCCTCTCCTTTGCTCAGTCAGTTTTTAATAATAGTTTTTTCTGCTCCTACTTATTTCTATACTGTTATTCTGCATTTTTTTTTATCTCTGCATAGCTCTGACATTTGCAGCTCCTGCAGCTCCTGAAGATTTTGCAATCCTGGAAGTTCTGAGGCTCTTGCAAATTGTGACCCCCTCTACGGTCTGCAGATTCCCATTCCGTTTCTTTTTTTATGGCCTTTTGGCCTCCCCATTCTCCTTGCCTATCTCTCCCCATACACCGGCGCCCCCCATGCTAACTCTCCGCACCATCCCCACGCCAACTACGGTGGCTACCGGTTTTGATACGGCCACTCCACATTTCATCGAACTACTCCATACGGCTATCACGCTCTGCAGCCTCCCTCTACAACATTAACCCTTCATATTCCACTACACACCATTCCTCCCATCACTAGCCCGCTTCTTTCTCCGCATAATCATATCTATGCCCCTCACTGCATACGTTATCACAGCCCCCGCGGCCCACAGTTTCCGCTACTATATGTCTGCAGCACTGCCCAACCACCAGGTTGTATTTATATCCGCCCTCGAATCATACATATTGTCACCTGCCTCTGTCCATATATTTAATACGCTGCCATCCATATATGCTATACGCTGTCACACTATATATATACCGCCCCATTTATCAACAATACCGCTCCCTCCTTTGCATTACAGTCAACAATACGCTCGAACGCCTCACTCCAATACGCTCAAACGCTGGTTCAACAACATTCCAGCGCTGTCATATCCCACGCTGCATATTCCCACAGGCGGTATTCTGTCAATTCCCACAGGCGGTATTCCCACAATACGACAGTCAAAACCGTTCCTCCCACCATAATACGCTGTCTTTGTGATATAATACGTGGTCTTTGTGATACATTCACGCCCCCTTTCATATATAATACGTTGTCATATGTTATAACACCGTCCCTCCTCATTTGTTATTACGCCTTCTATCTATTTAATACCTCTCTCATATGTTATAACACCGCCCCTCCTCATATATAATACCGCCTCTCATATGTTATAACACCGCCCTCCCATATAATACGCTGTCACACTATAAATATTACCGCCCTCCCATATAATACGATCTCATACAATCCTTTTTCAAACACAAAAAAAATATATATATATATATATATATATTTTTTTGGTGCAAAATCAGTATTTGCAGCAAAGAGTTTGTGTCCTTTTAAATTCAGTCTATTTTCCAACAAAGAGTTTTTGTCCCCTTTAATTGAGCAAAATTCCAGAGGAAAGTTTTCTAGCAGAATTGTTTCCTCTTCAAAAGATTTTTTTCCAGCAAACTAATGCATTCTCTCATCTCTATTGTTGGGGTGGTTCTCTTCGGCAAAGAGAACTATCTTGAATGGTCTCGGAAGATTAAACACACACTCATTTTTAATGAGTTGTGGAGAGGAATCTGTGAAGGACAAGAAGGAAATCCACCAGCAAAGCCTACTTCAGACAAAGAGCTCGCCATTTGGGAAAACAAGAACTGCAAGGCCTATGCCTTGATTGCAGCTTCCGTAAATGAAGAGGTGAGTCGCCACATTTCATCATTCTCAAATGCCTATGATGCCTTGAGCAAGCTAAAATAACTCTATGACTCACATTCAGAATTAGAAAATGTTCAATTGATGATTAAGTTGTTCAGTCTTGAAATGAAGAATGATGATCCCCTTGCCTTAGCTTCAGAAGTTAGATCAATCATGCATGATATTGATAGCACTGGTGTAAAAATGGACATACCTCTCATAGCATATGTTAAGGCATTATATCCAACTTACTCACATTATCTTGAGTCTTTGCAAGCGAGTGGGAACCTTGAGCATATCACCTTTGATACACTTGAGAAAAAGTTTGCAGAAAGAGAGAAAGCTTTTGGGAAGATGATAGTCCCTTCATCTTCCGAAGAGGCTGCATACTTGGCACATAGAGAAAAGAGTCATGCTCCAAATTCATCCAGAGGAAGAGGTGGCAGAAGAGGAAGAGGAAGAAGAAACTTCACAGAAAGGGGGGGCAGACAAGCTGACAAATCCAATCTTCATTGCACACGTTGCAATAGAGATGGACATGATGCATCCAAATGCAGAACACCATGGGAGAAAATTGAGCAGCACAGAAATCAAGACAAGGTAAAACTAATGACAAAGACAAAGGTAAAGCACCTGAATCCGCTCACTATGTTCTAGCACATTGTAACAATGGAGTAACTGAAAACCTATTTGATGTTTCATTTACTTCATGGAGAGATGATTGGTTGCTAGATTCAGGAGCAACATGTCACATGACATTTAGAAAAGATTTTTTTGAAGAATTCACTGACAAAGTTGATGGAGCAATATATTTCGCAGATAAATCCAAACTCAAGCCATCAGGGCTTGGCACAGTCAGGGTTAAACTGCCTGGTCTTCCTGATCATATCCTACATGAGGTCCTATACCTCCCTGAGTTGAAGAGAAACTTGCTGTCCCTGGTCAAAATCTGGCAGCAAGGACACTCAATTCACTTGTTTGATGGCAAGGCAGAGGTCAAAAAAGCATCAGATCACTCACTTGTCATGGAGGGAATAGAAGAAGGGAGACTCTTGAAGCTGAAAGGTTCATCTGCTCATGCTCAAAACTTTGCATTCGGTTCACATCATGATGAAGGTACATTCCCATCAAGTCTTTTATGGCATGCTAGATTTGGACACTTAAACTATGAAAGCCTTCGTTTGTTGAAGAAAAATGGTGTTAATGGATTGCCTACAATTCCTAGAAAACCTAAGGAATGTGATGCTTGTATTCTAGGAAAGCATAGCAAACAACCATTTCATGATTCACACTCCAGAGCACATAGAAAACTTGAGCTTGTTCATTCATATTTATGTGGCCCTATGCCTGTTGCTTCTGCAAATGGAAATAAATACATGATGACATTTATTGATGACTACACCAGAATGTGTTGGATTTACTTATTGAAGAATAAGTCTGATGCTTTTCAAGCTTTCAAGAATTTTCATGCATGGATTGAAAATGATGCACAAACACATATTGGCTCTCTACGTACTGATAATGGAAAAGAATACACTTCAAACGAATTTGAAAATTATCTTCGTCGACATGGAATCAAACATCAAACAACTGTGCCATATAATCCCCAACAGAACGGTGTAGCTGAAAGAATGAACAAAACTATTTTAAATATGGTTCGCTCCATGTTATTTTTCAAGAATGTAAAATTGATGTTTTGGGCTGATGCAATTCTATGTGTTGTTTACATAAAGAATAGGTGTCCTTCAAGTTCAATTAGAAACAAAACTCCTTTTGAAATGTGGCATGGCCACATTCCTTCGGTAAAGCATTTCAGGGTCTTTGGGTCCACCTGTTATGCCTTGATACCCCAGGGTCAAAGGAACAAACTTGGTGCTAGAAGCAGAAAATGTATCTTCTTGGGGTACTCCAATACCTCCAAAGGATATCGTCTCTATGATGAAGCAAATAAGAAATTTGTAATAGCAAGAGATGTCATATTTCTTGAATCTTCCAAGAGTGACAAGGTTGTTGAGCGGCAACTTGATCGCCTGGATAGATTCACACATACAAAGTCTTTCCAAGAATTTGATAATGTGATTCCACATCTTGAAGGGGGGATTCCGATATTGAATCAAACTGTGGAATCATGTCCTGAAGCACTCTCTCCCCCACATGAAGAAACAACCACGGATGACACATTGGATGATGTGATTGACAGAATTGGGAGATTGAATCTTGAATCAATCACAACTCAGTCAAATGACCAGCCTGGGCCATCTCAGAAAGGTCCTCCCAAATGGCTGACAAAGACACTGGAGAATGTTCATCCCGATGAGGTTGGAAAAACAGGAACAAGAAGTTCCACTCAACAAATCGAAGGTGATGTAGATAATTCTGATTCTCCTGTTGATGTGGATATTGCTTATAACTGTGAATTAAGCTTGTCTACAGATCATGAACCAACTTCCTTCAAAGAAGCCGCTTCTCATGATGAATGGAAAGAAGCGATGCAGAAGGAGTATGATGCCTTGATAAAGAATAGCACTTGGAAGCTGGTTGATCCGCCTTTGGGAACGAAACCAATTGGCTGTAAGTGGGTCTACAAGAACAAGTACAAAGCAGATGGCTCACTTGACAAGCACAAGGCCAGGCTTGTGGCAAAAGGATTCGCACAGAAAGGAGTCGATTATGAAGAAACTTTTGCTCCCACAGCAAAATGGACCACCATCCGGACTCTCTTTGCCTTAGCAGCTCAGAATGGATGGAAATTCCATCAGATGGATGTAAAAACAACCTTCTTGAATGGAGATCTAAAGGAGAAAGTTTATATGTCCCAGCCAGAAGGATTTGTGGTAAAGGGTCAAGAACACAAAGTTTGCAAACTTGTAAAATCCTTGTATGGCCTCAAGCAAGCACCACGAGCCTGGTATGAGAAATTAACCGAGCATCTTCTGAAACTTGAATTCAAACATTTTGATCTTGATGATGCCACTTTGTTTGTTAAGAAAGTTGGAAAAACAGTTGTATATCTTGTGGTATATGTAGATGATCTTTTGATAACAGGAAACAATGAGAGCTATATTGCATCCATGAAGAAAGAGTTGAAGAAAGGTTTTGAAATGACTGATTTGGGTCATGTTCATTACTATTTGGGTATTGAATTAATTCAACATCCTAAATTCATATTTCTTTCTCAAAAGAAGTACATTGGAGATCTCTTGAAAAAGTTTGGCATGGATGAATGTAATCCCTTAACCACTCCAATGGAACAAAACTTGAAGCTCACATCTATTGAAGGGAAGGAATTTGAGGATGCAACTAAGTATAGACATCTTATAGGAAGTCTTATCTACCTGACCACCACCAGACCTGACATTTCATTTGTTGTTGGAATCCTCTCAAGGTTCATGCAAAAACCTTGTGAAGGACATTGGTCTGCTGCAAAAAGAGTGTTAAGGTACTTGAAGGGGACTCAAGACTTTGGACTCAAATACACACAGGTAGGCGACTTTAGCTTGATCGGATATTCTGATTCAGACTTTGATGGTGACAAAGAAACTGGGGTGTCTACTACAAGTTACACCATGAGTCTTGGATCAGGAGCTGTCTCATGGAGATCACGCAAACAGTCAGTTCCAGCAAATTCCACGACCGAGGCAGAATATGTGGCAGCAGCTGAAGCAACAAAGGAAATTGTATGGCTCCGGAAAATCCTGGAAGATTTGCAGATGAGACAAATGTATTCCACACCACTCATGATCGACAACACTTCTGCAATAAAGTTGGCCAAGAACCCAAAGTTCCATGATCGAACAAAGCACATCAATACAAAGTACCATCTCATTCGACATCATGTTCAAGCCAAAACCATCCATCTACATCATTGTTCCACAAATGAGCAAACTGCTGACATCTTCACCAAAGCACTTGGAAGAGAAAAGTTTGAAAAGTTCAGATCGATGCTTGGCCTCACCAACATCCCTTCGGATTAAAGGGGGGAATGTTGACACCTAATCCTATGGGTTGGGTGTGCATATGTAATATTGTATATTATTTTAATATTAGGAAAATAAGGAAGGCCAAGAGTCATTGGGAGATGAATCCCAATAGCCTCACCTCCATGTATAAATGCATGTGATATACCTAATACATTCTAGTTTAGGAGTTACCTCTGGTTTGATAAAAATAGCATAATTCATACGAGGCATCACATTCCACAATAAAGGTTTTGTGAAGTGCGGCGTAGCTAAGGCCGGTGCTAGGCACATTTCCTCTTTAATATGTTCAAAGGCCTTAGTTGCTTGCTATTTCTTCAATAATGTTGTTAAGTGTTATTCTCCCATAGTCTTAACAAACTTGCGATAATACCTTGTTAGCAGAAATCCTCGCAAGCTTGCTTTATGGTTGTACAGGGACTTTCCATTCCTTAATGCATTTAATTTTGTTAGGGTCTACCTTAACACCCTCGTGAGATGCAATATGACCCAGATATTCCACCTCTTGGACTCCAAAGAAACATTTGGATGTTTTTGCATATAATTGTTTCTCCTACAATAGTTTGAGCACCATTGTCAACATGTTGAACATGATCCTTCCAGACTGTTGTAGATTAGTATATCATCAAAAAACACTAGCACAAATTTTCAGGAAGGTTTTGAAAATGGAATTCATCAACCCTTGAAATGTAGAGTGCATTGGCCAGGCCAAAGCCTTGTGACCAAAAATTCATAATGACCCTCATAGGTTTGAAATGTTTTTTTCGAAATATATTTAGTCTTCATTCTAATTTGATGATATTCCAAACGAAGATCCAACTTGGTAAAATAAATTTCTCCATGTAATTCATCCAATTCATCAATCACACGAATGGGAAATTTATCTTTAATGGTGGTATTGAAGCTCCCTATAATCCGAACACATGTGCCATGATCCATCCTTATTGTGTACCAATATTGCCGAAACTGAAGAGAAAGAACTTTGACTAGGTTGAATTATTCGCCTCTAACATTTCTACAATCACTCGTTCAATTTCGCTCTTTTGGACATAAGGATATCTATAAGCCTTGATGTTTGGAGGAACACTTCTTGGGAATCAAATGAATAGCATGATCATGATCACGAATAGGTGGGAATCCTTTGGGGTTTCAAACACCTTGGAATGATTGTCGAAGACTTTTTGGAGATGCGAGGAAATAGATGATTTTGATGTTGGAAATTCTAGTGAGCATAATTGTGCGATTACGCCTCGTTGTTCTTTCTTTAGAAGCTTTTTTCATGACATTAGAGCTTATTATATTTCCCATCTTCCCTAAGATACGCCATAATTAAATACATTTTTCTTACGATTCAAGAAAAATTTCTTGAAAAGGTAAAGCCTACGTCCCCAAAGATTGTAACCATTGTACTCTAGTACAACATCAACACCTCCCATAGGAATGGAAAGCATTGAACTATTCAATACATATTCCCCCATAGTTAGCTTGATATTATGGCATTTTCTAGAGCAATTTATAAGTTCCCCTCCATTTGCAACCATCACTTGACATTAGGTCTTTGGGTATACAAAACAATTTAATTCCTTGGCTACCTTACAATGAATAAAATTATGGGTACTACTGAATCAATCAACACTATTACCTTTTTCTTCTTGATATTTCCTTCTATCTTGAGGATTTGTGGAGTGGTAATTCCTTCCAATGCATTACACAATATGGTCGGACTCATTTCTTTCTCTTCTAGGGTTGGTTCTGGCATATATCCTCTTCTTGTTCATTTTCTTCTTCCTTTTCACAATCTATGTAAAAATAATTTCTTCTCGACACACTTTATGACCTTTGGTGTATACTTGCTATCCTGGCTAATAATAAATCCCTTTTGCTCTTTTTTCTTCCAATTGTTTTGGTGTCAACCTTGTAGGTTGTGTAACACTTCCTTCTTTATGAAAGTGAAGTGGTAGGCTTCCTTGTCGCCATAATTTTACATTCAAATTTTCTTGCCAACCTGAATGCCTTCTCCGATGAATCGAGGTTCCAAAATGCAAACTTCATGTTGGATTTTATCCTTTAAAAGTACCCATGAAGAGATCAATCTTGTGTTCCTCTAGAATATCGGTTACCCATATATTCAATTTTGGAATTCCTCAATGTGCTCCCCCTTTCAAACCCTTTTTGTTTGAGATTTATCAATTGGCTAAATAAGGTGTTGCTCTTTATATCCTCATAATGTGCTATCATTTCCTCTAGTAAAAAATTGACCAAGTGACAGACACACGAGAACAAGCCATTGATACCATACAAATGTATTTTGTTCTAAATGTAAAGTTGCAATCTGCGTACCTTTTGTGTGTTTTTCCACATTATGGAGATCAAAATATTGCTCCACATCATGTGTATCCATGTTACGGGATCCTTTCCATCAAACTTCCTCATCATTTTTTTGGAATATGGTGGTTCTTCCTACCAACATTAGAGTTTATGAAATTACGATTAACATTTATTTTTTTCTCATCATGAGTTTCCTCTACTATCTTTTCACCATTAGGAAACATTTCTTGTATCAACTTTTTCAAACCTTCCATGTCTGCTTTAGATCATTCTTCATGTTTTCCATTTTTTCATCGATCTTAGTTTCCATGTAATCCATCTTAGATTCCATGCCTTTATTCAAACCATCCATGTTAGTTTCCACACCTTTCTTCAAAACTTCCATGTCATTTTGTGTTGCTCTTTGCGAGAGCGAAATTTGTTGCACTTGCTCTTGTAATTTTGATATGTCATGTTGTCTGTTCTTCGTCTTCATAGTCATAGTAGAGCCTTCTAAAGGCTTAATGGAGTGTTGAATTATTTTTAGGAGGCCATGTTAAAACCAATACGTATCTATTCTACAATATGCCCTTGGAATCAATTCAACTTGATTCTTCAAACAAGACTTGTGCAATTCGGAAAAAAATACACACCTTTTACTTTTGTAGAGCTCTATATTGAAATTGAATTATATACATAATTGCGGATCCTCGATATCTTAAATTTGGCCATTGTAGTAGTCCTACGAAGCTTCTTTCAAATGCCACGAGGTCTTACTTGATTTGGATTCTTCAAGGCAAAGTTATGTCCAATGTCCCACAATGACACGAGTATGGACTAGTTCGGTAGAGCAAACTTGTACTGACTTGCCACGTGTCAACTGTTTTCACCTTTGGCTATAAAATTTATAGACAAAAAACTAAAGTCATTACTTCTAAATACTTTTTACATAATTCCAATCGATGCTCAAAGAGAGAGTTGTGAATATTTTCCCACGATCACCTCTTTGAGATGAAATTAGGGAGCACGAAAAAGACCTAACTTCCACAAATCATATCTCCGAAAAATATTGTGAACCAAGCTGCGAAATTTTGCACGGATGTTCCTCGGGATCTTGGCTTCGCACTCTAAAAAATTTCAGCCACGAAACTTCGTAGAAAAAAATTTATAGCGAAAATTTCGGCGATGCCATTTAAGAGCAAAATTCGGGAACTGGAAAAAGCCCTACCTTCCTGGATCATATCTCCAAAAATATTGCGAACGAAACTTTGAAATTTTGCGACGACGTTCCTCGAGATTTCGGCTTCGTACCCTAAAAATTTCAGCTTAAGACCTTCGTAGAAAACAATTTATAGCGAACATGCTACGATGACTTGTTTGGAGGCCGGCGAAACCCTAGAATCAAGCTCTTATACCAAATGTTGTGAAACCGGCTCAAAAATAGAAGAAAAGAGATATCAACACCTTAGAAATAAACCACTTCGAGGGCAACCTCTAATACATTACATAAATGAACAATTCTTGGCAGATGATTCAAATTATAAAACCTCATTTCTATATAGGGAGTGTGGGGCCACGATGTAATCCTAGTGGGGTCACAATGTAATCCTAGCCGACCTAACAATAATAATTTAAGGGCACAATAATAACAATATGGGGGTTATAGGGGTACAATAATAACAATAAAGGGGTTACACTAACAACAATAAGGGACTATACTAGTAATATAGGGACCTAACACGTTTCTTTTGATTTTGTTGTATTTTAATTGCTGGAGGTCGAAGTACTAGTATATTATGTCCATTTAAACAACAACAAAAGCTTGAAAACGAAATTAGTATTACACTATATTGATTGGAATCTTTATAGCTATTTTTGTGTTAAAATATTTTCTGTGTAGGAAAAAGTTACTTTCATGTTGTTATTTGAGTGCATGTTGTTTATATACTAAGTTCATGCGTTAGAAAATGAAATGTTCTTGTGAAAAAAAACGACGGATTAAACATCACACCTCGGATTATTTATTTTCTGAAGTTATATACAAATTGAGCTTTTTAGCATATAACTTAGTTGACATGATTGTTCCTAAGCTTTCATTAAAATTTGAATACTAAGTTACTAAGGTGTTCTTTTCTATATATGGTGACATTTTATTTTTTTATACGGAGTTATTTGGCCACATTATAGTGGAAATTATCGCTCCAATGAAGAAAATTTGTTTGAGTTTACGACATGTAGGGGAAAAATGGCTTTGACATTGATGATGTTGAGGTATATGTCGTATAAACTATTTAGAGTCTAATTTAGTTTATATTCTAGTGTTCATTTTCTTTCATTTTTTACCACGCTCCATTATCTCTTTTTTGAAAAATGAACTCAAATTATTGATGGTAAGAAGCATGAATTGAAAAATGGGGAGCAATAACATTGGAGTGACAAATGCAAAAGAGAGAAGGATAATTAGTGCATTGATACTCTTAGAGCCAATATCCCGAATAAGACACACATATAAAGATTGGTGGTCAAGTCTTTAGAGTTGGTGAATTCACCTGCAATGCCACACAGAAAACACAACGATAATGTTTTGAAGTGATGAAACGCCATTTCATGTGTAAATTGTAGTCCAACCAATATTAAGTTGAAAAATCATATTGTAATACTTTAACATTTCATATAATATCATTTATGTGGATTGAAATTATTTATAGTTGCACTTGATATTGTTTAGTTTTGTAATTAAAATATGCGACTTTGTGTTTTCATATTAGATGAACATGCACATTGTATGACATTTTTAAAATCCTTACAAATTAATTTATGTTGATTAATAATAATGAACACATCATCAATTTAAAACTAATAAATTAGTAGTTTATATTGATTAATGATGAACACAAATAAAATGAATATGCGACTAAATTAGTCATTTATAATGATTATTAATGAAAGTAAATGAAATTATTATAAACTACTAGATTAGTCGTTTATATAATGAATAAGTAATAGCGCAAATAACAATTTTATTACAAATGACGACTAAATTTTGCATATATACGACTATTGGTAGCTAATTTACAGTATCATATAACACGATTAAAATTTAGTCATATTTCTTCGATCATTAATTGGTTTCAAACGATGACTAAAATTTGTATATATATGACTATTAATACTTAATCTACGGTATCTTATAACACGACCAACATTTTGGTCATATTTCTTTAGTCCTTCTAATTGGTTTCTCGAGTGATCATATAGTAATATATTTTGTTGTATGTTGGTCATTAATTGTGACAATTAATGACCAATTCAAGATTAAATCACTAACCAAATTAATGACCAAATCAATGACTAAATCGGTGACTAAATTAATTTCAAATTAATGACCAAATATACTACTAGACAACAAAATTGAGATAACCAATTAATGACTAAGCTAAAAATGAACAAAAATTTGGTTGTATTTATATGATCTTGTAAATTAGCTACTATTGGTCACTTGGGCAAAAAATAAGTCGTTTATATGAAAATTTTAGTCGTTCAATAACTAATTCGCCATTTTGTACTAGTGATAATTAAATTCTCAATCGAGAGCTCCTTACCATATGTTTCTCCTCATTTGCTTAAAAATAAGAGGAAACTATATGACGGATAAGTGAATGGTCAATATGTATAAATGATAAACATTATCACGAACTCGTTGAGGAAATCATTTGCGACATAGAATCCTCGGCTTTAGATTTGCGACCATCGAATCATTGAATTTCAAATTGCGGATGAAGGCTTGGAAGTTGAAACACATGATCAAATTATACAAAGATGATTTTGTACCATTATGTTTAAAACATTTCGGTTTTTTAAAGAGAAAATTTCATAATATCTCTAAATCAAAAGGATGAAGCTGACTTGTAAAAAGTCATGCAATCTCATTAGAATCAATGGAAAATAGGTTGCGACGGTATTTTCAAGTTTTTCATGACCACATAGCTGATGTGTTGGATGATATCTGCAGTAAATGTCCTTCTCCATTAGCTAATTGTGAGCCTAAAAAGAGTGTTGATATAAACTTGATCCAACAACCGACTTCATTGTCTTGTTCAGTGGGGATTTCATTACGACTCATACCAAGATTTGCGATCATATCAAGGAAATTAGTAGAAGAAGATTTTTATTTTTTTTGTTGATCATCAAGAAAAATTAGTTATTCATAAGTTCAAGGGATCTTTTGTCAACTTCTTGCGGTCATCAAGGGAAGAAAATACGGATGTTGGGAACATTTTAAAATCAAAGTCAGAAGACATTACCTAGAGTAGAGCATAAATGAATTAGATGGGCTAGAAATTAATGTCTTCCACATGAAGAATCCTTTTGCGACATTCTTTAGGTCGAAATTTGGTGGGCTCATGTTTTGAAATTTCATTAAGATTCAATATGTTGACAAGATTTCATGGGAGTTGCCTTTCGGTAGTTCTCTTTTCTTGCTCATAAGCAAGCACTTGCAAAATTCAACTAGCGACAATAATGCTTACATGGTTGCATTGGTTGTTCCATTTCACTTGATCGGGTGATGAATGGATCGGTTAGAGTATACCTTGAATAAGCTCAACTTTGCGCATCTTTTTCATTTTGTCGGTTGTGTTTTTAGTACGAGTCATTTCAGTTTATTGAATCAAGTTTTTAGTATTTATTCATGCATTTTCAATTTTATTTTTTTGAACGTATTGGCCCAATGATTGGGCACTTGGTCTACGATGTTCTTGACACCTCAAGGAGCTACCATCTAAACAAGTCCGATGTTAGTGTCGAATTTTTCATTACGCCATCGGTGATCAAAATCACTCTTTTCATATTCATTTTGAGGGTCCCACTTAGAAAAAAAATTTATCATTCCATTAGGTCATAAAAAAAATTGATTCATTGATGGTAGCCATAGTCATAAAACCTCACACTCTTTACCTCAAAATTTCACATTTTTTGACCCACCTTCATGTCTTGTTTAGCATAAAGCAGAAATCTTAAAGCTCATTTCACTATGTCATTATGTCGGTAAAGTAAGCCATGGAGTCGGAGTCATCCCAAAGTCCCATTAGGTCAACTGAGTTTCATTTTTCAAGGTTCATAACACACATTTCACCTCGATGTGAAAAGATTAATAAGTATTATTTCAAATAATACTTTCTCAATCATGCGGAAGGGATTTATCGGCATGTAAATATGATTTTTTAAAGGTTTTAATTATGGTTTCAAGGTATGATTTTCATACTATAGTGTAATTTTATCATCAATTTTATGTCAATTCAAAAGTAATAAGTAATCCAGTCTTCCAAAAAGCTACCAAATCAGTTCCACATGCCAAAGTGCAAGAGTTTTAATTTCATCGATTGATCAAATGTCAAAGGGATTTTTCTTTTCCCAAGAGGTGCCCGAATCATCATTTTTCCACAAGCACTAAACCCTAATTTCCTCTACCACTAAGCTAGGTTTTTTCCATGGAATCGAGAGACCTGTCGAGCAAAGGAGAGGCATAAGGTAGGTCATATCAATAATTATGAGGGTCATTTCGAAGCTCATAAACATCATGTCTCCATCATTTTTTCAGAAAAGTCATTCCAAGAGTCAAATCATTTGCCACTCATAGGGACAATTTTAGATTCAAACTATGTTTAAGACTAGCGAGAGATGAATTTGATAAAAGTGAGAGAATTTTTTGTCCATCATAGGTCAAAAAATAAAAACCTCCCTTCATTTTTTTACACGTTATCATTTTTTAGATAAATGTCAAAAATATAGGTGCTACAAGAGGTTTTCTACACTTCTAGAGTGACCTTGGGAAAATCAATTTTTTCTCCTAGATGGAGTGTCCAAATGACTTTCTTGATGATTCAAATGATAACTAGGCAGAGATATATTTCCAATGAGCTATCTTGAGAGCTCAATTTTTTGTTGATGAAGGCCTCCAAAAAGTTTCACTGTAACAACACACATCATTTTCCCCCTCATTACGCATTTTTTTACGAGTCTTGGGAGACTCATTTTTTTACAAGTTAAATCAATTCCATTATACAAAATAAAGACATATTTGGAAAGTAGAAAATATCATCTTTTCAACGAGCTATCATGAGGCAAATTAGGGACAACGGTAAGGCCTCCAACGGTGGTCATGCATGATTACATTGCCCTTTGCAGCAGCATGCACATTTGTACATATGACCAAGAAACACGAGAGAAACGCATTCAAGAGTGAGAAAAAAATAATTTTCAAGCTTCATTAACTTACTCATAAACCTCCAAAAAATGATTAAGATGTAATTCCATTGAGTTATCATCTTCATCAAGTTCATGTGTTTGGTTTTGAGAAATCTATGTTATAATTTGGTGTTTGAAATTGTTTTAAAACACTAGTATCCCCATTGCATTCTTGAAAATTCCCAAATCACACTCCCTTACACTTTATACCCTTCCCAAAATTACAAATACCCATTCCTAAACCCCTTTTTTTAGAAAATTTTCTTTCCCTAACCCTTTCTCCTAAAACCCTAAGCCACTAGGTGCTACGATTACCTAGGCTCCCAAACCCCAAATCCCCATCCATAAATCCCATGATAGTACCACTCCTTATCTGCTCCCCCCATTTCATACATCCTAAGAACCATTTCCTTCATTTTCCCTTTCCCATTCCTCATTCTTAAAATCATATCCCACATCATCACACTTCCCTCGGGTTTTGACTTTAAAACATCATGGCGAGGAGAAGAAGAGAACGAGATCATACGGTGAGGGAGAAGAAACGAGAGGCTAGAAGGCCACATAGAGGGAGTATAATGCTCTGAACTTCGAGCCAACAAGTAGTAGAGAAATTTTGTCATATCCAATGGTAGTGACATGTTTCAAACATGTGTAAGAAGTGCACTTTGATTTTGTGAATTGGTCCCATAAGCATAAACCCCTAATCAAGCTGGAAAGAAAGTGTAAGTTGGATTTTCTCATTAATGCATCCATGATAGCATATCATACCATATCGAGGTGTCCATGAAGTAATTCTGAAGCAATTTTGAGGAAATTTGAAGAAAATTTGGGAAAAATTTGGAAAACTCTTCAAAGGCACATTTTTCCAAAAATGACATTTGTTTGGTCACCTTTTTGAAGAACATATTGGGGAAAAAAAATGAATTTTTGGAAACGGGAGGAGGGTTTTGTTTCTAATATATCAAAGTAAAAAAACCTATCTCACATTTTACACGGGTATTACAGAATTAGAGATCCATTCACATATTCACAGCACTATTTTTTACTGTTGTGAAAAACCACATTTGAGACACCTTTTTGGAAGAGAAGAGGGTTTTTGTTCCTAATATATCAAAGTAAAAAAAACCTATCTCACATTTTTACACGGGTATTACAGAATTAGAGATCCATTCACATATTCACAGCCTATTTTTTTACACTTTGTGAAAAACCTACATTTGAGACACCTTTTGGAAGAGAAGATTGTGGCATGAATTTTGAGAAAGTGGAGGATATTTTTTGTTCAAAACGTGCCAAATAACAAAAAAAATCTCTCATTTTTACAAAAAAACCTCATGGTTAGTGAGATGCCAATCCATCTTTCAGGGACAATTCTTCCAGAGAAAATTCAGAATTTTTACACGAGTTTGAGTGTCATTTGCCTGACAGCGAGGAAGCTGCAGGTCTTTAACGCAAATTTTGGGAGCATGAAATGAGACCACCAATGGATTATTAAGGAAAAATTCATTCCATAAAACCATGTTTCCAGCCTTGATTTGCAGATTTGATAGGTAAAAAAAACCTCCTAAAAATCACATTTCTGCCCCTATTTTGGCATAGGCGCGCACATAAAGCGATCTTGGGAGAATGACATTTTGAGGGGTCAAATAAGATTCATTTTGAAAAATAGAGGCATATTCAGAAAGAGGAATGCTGAAGGCATTTCCAATCAACCATCTTGGGCCTAATTAGGGACACACAGCAAGTCGAGTCAAAAGTGGCCTTGAACGGGGGAGGGCACAAATGACATAATGAGGGCGCAAATGACCATTTGTTTGAATTTTTGGTTTTTTTCAACGAAATTTTGACTTTAATCCCGAGAAATTCATATTTCTACCTATGTATTTGATCGATGTTAAATGTACTTATGTTATGTATAAGTTACCTAGGGGTATATTCATTAGGTAAAAGTTATCCTTAAGTCAAATGAAACGAGTTTGAATGTAATTAGGAATGAGTCACTTGGACCATCCTACACTTGACTCAATTTAGAATTTTGTGGATCGGCTCCTCATCTTAGGGATTCGACCCACTGAGTTTGGGAGAGGTTGTTTTAGGCCTATATCCCTGTAATTTTTTACTCATTTTCAAAGATTACTGGAATCGGTTTGGACGCTAGCTTATTGATCGAGGAACTATTGTACTCGAGTTTTGGCCGAGTTAATAAATAAAAGTTGCGGCTATTTTTTTGGGATACATGTGGTATGATGTTTATCATTGTTTTTCCTTCAGTTTCGTATGTTATAATGTGTTGTATTCATGTTCGTACATCTCTATTGTATGATTTATTTCAATTTTATAGGAAGAACACATGCTTTCTCATGCTCTTTTTAGGGAAGAATGTCGTAATTTGTCCATTTTCCTCATGTTTAGGAAGAATACATCTCCCATGATCTTCCTAGCTTCTCATCGATCTTAAAACCATATCATCACAATCATCTTTAAAGTGTTAAACCTTATACCTACCTTGCCCCATTGAATCTCGTAACCCTATCTCTTTTTCCCTAACCCTAGTTTCCCTTGACCCTAATATCTTCATCCAATGAAACCCAACCCAATCAAATCAAAACAACACGCACTTATACCTATCCATCCATATTAATTCATCCATCCCTCTTGGTTGTGACCTTGTGGAGAGAGCCCTCTCACGGTTTGGGTAGAGCTAGGTATCAAGCCAAAATTTTTTGGTACTGCTGGTTACCTCTTTCGTTGGGATTCACTTCTTCGAGGCTTGGGAATATGGCGAGGAGTGATAACACCTTTAAAGAGTTAAAAATTAATTCACTTTCTCATTTAGTATTGAAGTGAATTTTGAAGATAAGGAATATAATATTCATGATGCTTTGTTTTCTAGGAAATGGAGGAATGGCTTTGACATGTTTGGAATTTTTATGTAGCAGTGATTAGATAGTGTAATATAATAGAGTTGCTTTTGGTAACCCATAAAATACTAGGGCATGTCTATGAAACTCTGATAGCACTAAGGGTCTCATATGTACCAATGTACGTAATGGCTAGATTTCACGGCTAAGGGAGGTCTTCACCTCTACCTCCCTCTCCTACCACGACTCGATTTCCGGCTAAGGGAGTTCGGTCCACACCTCCTAAAAATCCAAGAGTGCATCGCTTCAAAAATATTTGATGAGAGTATCCCAAAGCTTTTGTTATAACCTCTCATGCGGCCACTCCCCACTTAGCTAGTTCTCGTTCCTTATCCTCTGGCGGTGGGTCAAAAAAAATCCATTCCTTCAAGAAAAGAGAAGACTACTTGTAAGGCCATTGCCTCTTCATGTTCCCTTGTATTTTTGCCCTTCCCTTGTAATTAAGAAATGACTGGAGCCAGTTTCCCACCTAAACCATAATGGCCGGAGTTGTGGCTTAACATTGCATTCAAACCCTTGGACATGAGTGGATTTCGTGGAGCTCCTCGTAAACTTTTTTGAGAAGTATGAATAATGGCTACCCAAGTTCAATGGACTAATACAATCACATGCGAGAAACATATGGATAAGTTTTAATGTTGTTTTTGTGGAAGACCATTGAGGGAGAGGATGCGGTCATGATGTTGTTCGATTTTATCCTTAGAAGGAAGTGCTAAAGATTAATACGAGACTTGTTTGCGGTAAGCCTTGAGAATTGGGACCACCTCCATGAGGCATTGAACAAGAGTATGTGTTTCAATGAAGGAGGGCATGCAACTCTTAGATATGTTCCAAGAATATAAGGTTGATAATGGAAGTGTTAAGGATTTAATTCATAGGTTTGATAAATTTCTCAAATAAGTTCCTAAATTGTATAAAAGCCACTAAGAAAATTATCCTTGCCCTTTTAATGGATTGTTTCCTTAGACGTATATCTTATGCATTAAAAGATAAGAGAACCTTAGAAACTCTGAGCAACCCAAGGTCCAATTGCTATTACTATTGAACACAAGTTTACCCTATCTAGGATTGATTTGCTCTCATATCCTAGAGCGAGTGGAGGAGTCAATTCCAAGCCAACTTCCCAAGTATTGTCTCACAAGTTTGATAATATTACTAATTAATTGATGCAAGGGAAAATGGAAATGATGAATAGGTTTAAAAAATCATATATAGGAAAAGAGAGTTTCATCAAAATTATCCTCACAAACCTCAATTCAATAATGATATGGCCTCAGCAGAGAAATCAATATTGGTAAAAATCCTTCCCAACAAATTGAGTTTAATATTGTTGCCCCTAGTAACATGGTTAATCGAAAGGGGGATTTCCCTAGTGTAAAACTTGTAATGAAGCACTTAGTAATGAGGAGTAGCCTTATAATCAACTTGGAGAGGAGGATAGCGTGGAGTACCTAAATTTAATTAATGACTCCACTCCTTTCACTAACTTGCTTAGTGAAACGTCATCCCTTTCTCAAAAACACCATGAAGAGTTCAGGCGAAGAACCTAATAATGAAATGTGTTGTGTAAACCGGCTCAAAAATAGAAGAAAAGAGATATCAACGCCTTAGAAATAAGCCACTTGAGGGGCAACCTCCAATACATTACATAAATGAACAATTCTTGGATGATATAATTTACAAAACCTCCTTTCTATATATAGGAGTCCATGGGGCCATAATGTAATCCTAGTGGGCCACAATGTAATCCTAGTCGACCTAAAAATAATAATTTAACGGCACAATAATAACAAAATTGGGTTTACAAGGGTACAATAATAACAATAAGGGGGTTACACTAACAACAATAAGGGACTATACTAGTAATATAGGGACCTAACATGCCCCTCTCCTTCAATAAAGTGTTGTCCTCAACGCTTGAGTAGCTCTGGGTGCTTCTGTATAAAATTCTCATCCTCCCATGTAGAATCTTCAGTGGGTAAGTTCTTCCACTTGATGAGATACTCTGAAATTGATCGATTCCGTAGTTGTCGAGTTCTTGTTTCCGTGACCGCTTGAGGTTCCAATATGATTTTTCCTTCCTCATCAAGTTCTGGAAATATTGTTTGAACTGGAAGATTTTCACCTATAACCTTCTTTAAGCATGAAACATGGAAAATTGGATGCACTCGTGAAGAAGCAGGAAGCTCCAATTTGTATGCCATAGTACCAATCTTTTGCAACACCTTGTAAGGACCATAGTACTTTGGCGATAATTTGTTATCCTTCTTAGCTTGCTTGAGGGACATTTGTTTGTATGGTTGTAGCCGTAAAAATACCCAATCTCCTACATCAAAACTTCTCTCACTGCGATGTTGATTTGCCTGTTGTTTCATTCGGTTTTGTGCCAAATTCAGGTTATCCTTTAAGAGTTGGAGAACTTCTTGCTGATGCTCGATGTGATCTTCCACTGCTTGAACCTTCGAATTTTCACTTAAATATGATGTGATGGATGGTGGATGATATCCATAAAGTGCCATAAATGGGGTCATTTTTGCTGCAGTATGGAAGGAAGTGTTATACCACCATTCAGCATGAGGTAACCACTTGACCCATTGTGTTTGTTTATCAGATACAAAACAACGAAGATATCCTTCCAAACATTTATTTACTATCTCAGTTTGACCATCAGATGGAGGATGATAAGATGAGCTATGAGCTAATTGAGTACCCAAACAAGAAAATAACTCCGTCCAAAAATTTCCAGTAAAAATGGGATCTTTGTCGCTCACAATAACCCTTGGGCTTCCATGTAGCTTTTGAATTGTGTCCATAAATGTAGTAGCAACTGTACTTGCTTTAAATGGATGAGATAATGCACAAAAGTGTGCATACTTAGTAAGTCTATCAACTACCACCATGATGACACTCTTTCCTTCGGACTTAGGTAAACCTGTGATAAAATCCATTGAAATCTCCTCCCAGCGTTGACTTGGAATGGATAAAGGTTGTAGAAGTCCTGGGGTCTTAATTGTTTCCACTTTATTCTGCTGGCAAACCAAACATTCCGCCACAAACTTTCGAATATCGGATTTAAGGCCATCCCAAAAAAATTCTTTCTTCACCCTGTGGTAAGTTTTTAAAAATCCTGAGTGTCCTCCTAAAGGAGAAGTGTGCAATTCCAGAAGAATATTTTGTTTTAGTTGGGAATTCTTACAAAGATATAAGCGATCTTTGTACCATAAGGAATCATTTTTCCAACTTAATGTATCAGATGTACTAGGATCTTGCTGCAACTTTTGAATGAGTGTCCATACATCTTTGTCCTTCTTCCATTCATCTCTTGCTTGAGTTATCCAATCTGGTTGGATAATAGAAATGGCACAAAGCAATGCTTCCACCTCTTCATTCTTTCTTGAGAGTGCATCTGCAACAACATTAAGCTTTCCTTTTTTGCAGATTATTTCAAAGTCATAACCCAACATCTTTGTGACCCATTTTTGTTGCTCTTCTGAAGATAGTCTTTGTTCCAAAAAGTGTTTAAGACTATCATGATCAGTTTTTACCTTGAAGTGTCTTCCCATTAGGTAAGTTCTCCATTTCCTTAGTGCATGCAGTATTGCTAACATTTACTTATCATAAATAGGTTTACGTAAATACTTTCCTTTGATTGGACGACTTTCAAAAGAAATGGGTCTTCCTTCCTGCATTAAAACAACACCAATTCCATTTCCTGAGGCATCACATTCCACAATAAAGGTTTTTGTGAAGTCTGGCGTAGCTAAGACCGGTGCTAGGCACATTGCCTCTTTAAGATGTTCAAAGGCCTTAGTTGCTTTAGGAGTCCATGAAAATGCATCTTTCTTCAACAATGTTGTTAGAGGTGCTGCTATTCTCCCATAATTCTTAACAAACTTGCGATAATACCCTGTTAACCCGAGAAATCCTCGCAACTGCTTTATGGTTGTGAGAACTTTCCATTCCTTAATGGCTTTAATTTTGTTAGGGTCTACTTTAACACCCTCGTGAGATACAATATGACCCAGATATTCCACCTCTTGTACTCCAAAGAAACATTTGGATTTTTTTGCATATAATTGTTTCTCCTGTAATAGTTTGAGCACCCTGTCAACATGTTCAACACGATCCTTCCAAGACCTGCTGTAGATTAGTATATCATCAAAAAATACTAGCACAAATTTTCTAAGGAAGGGTTTGAAAATGGAATTCATCAACCCTTGAAATGTAGAAGGTGCATTGGTAGGCCAAAAGGCATGACCAAAAATTCATAATGACCCTCATGAGTTCGAAATGCTGTTTTTGGAATATCTTCAGTCTTCATTCTAATTTGATGATATCACGAATGAAGATCCTTGGTAAGATAAATTTCTCCATGTAATTCATCCAATAATTCATCGATCACTCCTGGATGTGGGTGTATGAAGCGCACAGTATGAAGGCGCGTGGATAGGCGTGGGTTGGCATGTGGACTTATACCACTGCCACCCAGCTCCATGCGAGGCATAGCATTTATATTCCTACCAGAGACTTCAATGCTGCCATAATGCAGCTCTTCCTCCGACGCCAGCCCGCTTGCATTTCTACTATGGCGCCCCAGTCCAGGTTCATTTCGGCCTCTCCACTGTGCTCACGTTGTTCCATAGTTGCAGCAGAGCCTCGCTCTCGGACTAGTACTGGGATGTGGTGTGCTCTTTTGTGCTACATTGAGTTGATACCGGGAATTCACTTCACTCACAGCCCTTTCTGAAAGCTTTGGTCCAATTCGCCTTCGGATTGTGTCTCGGCACTGCCTATTGGTGCTCCCCTGCATTTCTCTATGGAATATTCTCCCAACCTTCACACAACTGACTCTCGCATTGCGTTGCCAGCTCGTAGCACCATGCCTAGACTCCGTCAACGAATGAGGTGCAGGAAAGGCACCAATCATGGGCAGGCCGCTCGACAGCCTTCTTCTTCCACCTCTGGCTCGACCTCCCAGTCCTCAAAGTACCTCTTTGGCCGCTCTCCAGCCACCAGGAGTGGTCAAGGCCATGGGTCTAGGCAATCTTCTTTTGCTCGGGTCTCCCCCCACATCCCGGTTTCTCCACTTCCCCTCCCTGTTCAGTCCCATACAGCCCAGCTCCGCATTCCCTCTGCTCTCTGTCACTCCACCATGATAGCCAAAATCACCTTTGAATTTCATGAATACTCTGCGACTGAGGCCGTCCAGGTTCCGGGAGTGCCTCTGGAGAAGAACATCAACGCTCCACATCTCTCTCCTCCCTCCGACGGCCTGCAACGTAAGGAGCCTTGTAGTAGTGGAATTCCAAACTCTAGCCACCCTGATGACCCAGGCGATTCGAAACATGGTGGTTCTACTGGAAAAGACGAACTTCAGGCGATGGATGAAGACCCCTATGAGTATGGCTGCCGAATCGTAGAAGAAACACCATCTAACTCTCATGATTCCTGAACGTGCATATACTCTCAGGTTTTTGCCTCACAGTCACTCGTCTAAGATTGATCATCTGCATTTTTGTTTTATCAATTTAAATACTCAAACTTTTCTTCTATGTCTAATAGATGAACTCCCTAGTGGGCGGCTTTCTCTTTAGTTTGTATAGCTCGGAACGGGGTAGTAGGTCTAGTTTTTGAAAATTTTGTTGTACAATCGGCTTTTTTAATGATTGAACAATAAGGCGAATCTTTTGAGGTACAGGACCTCCGTAAAAATTGTATCAATAATAAGGGTAGACAAATTAATAATAATAATAATAATAATAATTCATCAATCACAGGAATGGGAAATTTATCTTTAATGGTGAGCTTATTGAGCTCCCTATAATCCGGACACATTCGCCATGATCCATCATTCTTGTGTACCAATACTACAGGAGCAGAGAAAGAACTTTGACTAGGTTGAATTATACCCGCCTCTAACATTTCTGCAATCATACATTCAATTTCGCTCTTTTGGAAGTAAGGATATCTATAAGGCCTGGTGTTTGGAGGAACACTTCCTGGAATCAAATGAATAGCATGATCATGATCACGAATAGGTGGGAGTCCTTTGGGAGTTTCAAACACCTTGGAATGATTGTCCAAGACTTGTTGGAGATCTGCAGAAATAGATGATTTTGATGTTGGAACTTCTAGTGAACATAATTGTGCAATTACGCCTCGCTGTTCTTTCTTTAGAAGCTTTGTCATGACATTAGAGCTTATTATCCTTCCTGGCTTCCCTGCGATACCCCGTAATTCGACTTCCTTTCCTTCTGAAAAAAATTTCAAGAAAAGTTCTTGAGAATTAAAAGCTACCGTCCCCAAAGATTGTAACCATTGTACTCCTAGTACAACATCAGCACCTCCCATAGGAATGGAAAGCATTGGACTAGTCAATACATGTTCCCCCATGGTTAGCTTGATATTATGGCATTTCCCAGAGCAATTTATAGTTCCTCCATTTGCAACCATCACTTGACATTCTGGTGCTGGGTATAGGAAACAATTTAATTCCTTGGCTACCTTACATTGAATAAAATTATGGGTGCTACCTGAATCAATCAACACTATTACCTTTTTCTTCTTGATATGTCCTTCTATCTTGAGAGTTTGAGGAGTGGTAATTCCTGCCAGTGCATTACACGATATGGTCGGATTCATTTCTTCCCCTTCTATGGCTGGTTCCTAGTGTATATCCTCTTCTTGTTCATTTTCTTCCTCCTCTTCACAATCTATGTAAAATAATTTCTTCTCAGCACACTTATGACCTTTAGTGTATTTTCTATCACAACTGTAGCAAAGCCCTTTTGCTCTTTTTTCTTCCAATTTTTGTGGTGTCAACCTTGTAGGTTGTGGAAATATAGGTGTAGCAACACTTCCTTCTTTATAGAATTGAGTGGTAGGCTTCCTTGTTGCCATAATTTTACATTCAACTTTTCTTGCCAACCTGAATGCCTTCTCCAATGAATCAGGTTCCAAAACACGAACTTCATGTTGGATGTTATCTTTTAGAGTGCCTATGAAGAGATCAATCCTATGTTCCTCTGGAATATCAGTTACCCATATATTCAATTTTTGGAAGTCCTCAATGTGCTGCCCCACTAAACCCTTTTGTTTGAGATTTATCAATTGGCTAAAGAAGGTGTTGCTCTTTATATCCTCATAATGTGCTATCATTTCCTCCGTAAAAATTGACCAAGTGACAATTTTTTTACGGGAGCAAAGCCATCGATACCATACAAATGTGTTTTGTTCTAAATGTAAAGTTGCAATGCGTACCTTTTGTGTGTTTTGCACGTTATGGAGATCAAAATATTGCTCCATCTGTAGTATCCATGTTACAGGATCCTTTCCATCAAACTTCCTCATATCCATTTTTGGAATATGGTGGTTCTTTCTGCCAACATTAGAGTTTATGAAATCACGATTAACATTTATTTTGTTCTCATCATGAGGTTCTTCTACTATCTTTTCACCATTAGGAAACATTTCTTGTATCAACTTGGTCAAACCTTCGATGTCTGCTTTTAGATCATTCTTCATGTTTTTCATGTTGTCTTTCATGTCATCCATCTTAGCTTCCATGCCATCCATCTTAGCTTCCACGCCTTTCTTCAAAACTTCCATTTCATTTTTTGTTGCTCTTTGCGAGAGTGAAATTTGTTGCACTTGCTCTTGTAATTTTGATAGATCATGTTGCAATTATTCATCTTCATGAGTCATAGTAGAGCCTTCTGAAGGCTTAATGGGTGTTAAATTATTTTTATGGGGCATATTTTAGAACCCAATACTGATATCTATTCTACAATATGCCCTTGGAATCAATTCAAATTGATTCTTCAAACAAGACTTATGCAATTCGGAAAAAAAATACACACCTTTTTCTTGCTTTTGAGGAGCTCGATATTGAAATTGGATTATCTATGTGATTGTAGCACTTCAATATTTGAATTTCGGTACCAATGTAGCCCTCTGAATTATCTTTCGAATGCCACAGGTCTGACCTGATTTGGATTCTCCAAGACAAAGTTGTGTCCAATCTCCCACAATGACCTAATTATGGAGCATTTGGATTTCGATTAGAGCGGTGTACGACTTGCCGTGTCAACACATTCAAATCCTTGACTCCTGAGGGAGTTGATAGCAAAAGCGCAGTCCGTATACTTGCGACCACTTTTTTGGCCTCCAATCCGATGCTCAAAGAGAGAGTTATGAATCGTATCCCATGATCACCTCTTTGAGATGAAATTCGGGAGCACGAAAAAGCAATACCTTCCTAAATCATATCTCTAAAAAATGTTGTGAACCAAGCTGCTGAAATTTTTTTGACGAGGTTTCCTTAGGATTTCGGCCCCCGCATCTAAAAATTTCATAATTCGAGACTAGCAAGTAAAGAAAAAAAGTTATAAGCGAAAATTCCACGATGACTCTGTAAGAAGCTGACAAAACCTTAGAATCCAAAGCTGCGATGCAAATGTTGTGTAAGCGGCTCAAAATAGAAGAAAAGAGATATCAACATCTTATAAATAAGCCACTTAGAGGAAACCTCCAATACATTACATAAATGAACAATTCTTGGATGATACAATTTACAAAACCTCCTTTCTATATAGGGAGTCCATGGGGCCATAATCTAATCGTAGTGGGGCCACAATGTAATCCTAACCGACCTAACAATAATAATTTAAGGGCACAATAATAACAATATGGGGGTTACAAGGGTACAATAATAACAATAAAGGGGTTACACTAACAACAATAAGGGACTATACTAGTAATATAGGGACCCTAACAAAATGATGAGCCCATTAATGTCATTAGCAGAAGTTGGGACCTAGGAAGAATAATAGGCGAAGCCATCCTGAAGAAAGTAGTAATTTTGTTCCCAGAAAGAGATGTTAATTTGCCTCTACCTCGTAGTAAGACTAATCCTAGGACAAGCCTTTCCAATATGCTAGCAACAACATGTTTCTACATGTGTGCTTGGGAAGTGTTCTCTGCGAGGGTAAAGCTTGTGTGTGTGCCACTCTTAGAGCTTTCCAAGGTTGAACCTTAAAGTGATAAAGTCAATAAAATCCTCTCATTATAGATAAAGAATATGAGGGCCCTCTTGTTCTGTATTACAAAACATGATTATGACCACAGGAATGAAGGGCATGCACCTTTCTTGTTATATGCGGTGATCAATAATCCTATATTACACGACTATGTGCTTGATTTCCAGGATCCTCTACAAATGTTATACCTTTGAGATACATTAATCATTTGGATATGCAAATTACCATACCTTACAAGAATGTGTGTATATTGACTCAAAGTCATACTCGTGCATGGTTTTAATTAAGGATGTTAAAAATTTCCTTTTCCCTTTGAGAAATATATACCTCTACAAATGTTATGCCTCTAAGAGACATCAATCATTTGGAGATGCAAATTACCATACCTTGCAAGAATGTGTGTATGTTGACTCGAGCTCATGCTTAGGTGCATGGTTTAATTAAGAATGTTAAAATTTCCTTTTCCACTTTGAGAAATATATATGTGTGTGTGTGTGTGTGTGTGTGTGTGTGTGTGTGTGTGTGTGTGTGTGTGTGTTAATGAACATAATGGTCATAGATGTCCTTGATGCTTAGGGCATGCTCCTATTGAGAAAATAGTCAACATCTATTGACAAGCATTTGCAAAATGGGCTTATCTATATGTTACAATGCCCTATCGTTGATGGGAAACCATTCATCCTAATGCGAAAAGCCACACATGGTTAAGCATGTTGAAGATATAGACCATTTCCCTTTCCCCAACCATCTTGGAAAAATCAAAGATAATTCAAATCCTTTGTACAGCTGTAAAGTGGAATGGAAGCACGTAGAACCAAATATCCTGAGAAATACCTAAGGTAGTTGAGTAAATGGGAGGATATGTATGTCAAGTAAGCTCAATACCTTCCCCCCAAAAGTAAAATATAAAGGTACCAACGTTAAAAGAAAATAATGGGTCCAAAGATCGAAAAATATTTCCAAATTGGAGATATAGTACTTGTGGATAAGCACCCTGCGTCCTTATGAGGTCTACGGTAAAGTAGGGAGTAGGTTACTTTTACATAGCCAACCTTTATGGGAACCCTTATCATCACCTATAGATGGAAAGCTCCACACCTCTTTTAGTGGAACCACTAAGCATTCATGAGTAGATAATTGCATTGCATTTGTGTGTTTTTCATTTTTGTGTGTGCATCCTATGAAAATTTTCTTAATCTAAGAAACCCCACGGCTAACTATTGATTTAATTCTCCCTGCTTGATTAATTATACAAGTTATTAATATGAGTATTCATAAAAACAACAGAGAAGTAAACACAAATAGCGACCTACCACACATATAAGATCATTTTACTAAATATAACGCACATATGACAAAGCGGCCACGTAGGTTTTTGGACAAATGTCACTGGGAAAAACCAAATGCGGGAAAACTGGGTGAAACTAGCTGCGGAGGTTATTATTGTGCGAAATCTGAATACAACAATTTCTTGGTACCAAACATGGTTGGCCCTATAGAGAAAATCACGGCGAGTAATATCTCTTTCACTCCGGAGACATAAAATATGGCTAATTCACACCCTTAAATGGGATTTATAGAATTCGAGCCTTTTCTATCCTCTACTCGAAACCCCAACCCAGCTTTGCTCCTCTGAGACCTCTTCCTCGACATACTGTCTTTGCTATGGAAGGGTATGCGTCACCCTCTACTGGGCTTACACATCGCTATGGTTCGGCGGGTGTGTCGGCCACGGAAGGGATCCTGTTGCGCTACTGCGTTTCCTTGGCGCACAGTGCCTCTGGTTGAATTTCGTCAGCTCTGGATGGCCTATGGGTTGTTGGATATCTTTGCTTCTCTTGCCCTGTCTATTGTATCCTTGGCCTTGGATCAGAATCCCTCACTAATACTTCCCCTCGACTGCCTTGCGAAACTCTCTCTAAAATTCTTAGCAAACCACGTCCTAGAATTTGAAACGGCTTAGCTTCGGTGCTTTGCCAATGTGTGTATTCTTCTACTAACCCCAAGCCCTTCTCTTATACTTTTCTCATTGGCAAACCAACGGTTGTACATGATCTAATCTCTAATCAGCGGCTAATATTAGAAAGCTTCTTGATCCAGTGTGACCCAGAAAATTCTCATCACGTGTTTAATTTAATTCACTTTAATATTTTAATTTTCCTAAGTTAGACTTAGGGTCCCTAATTAAAAATATTAATTATTTGAATAACTCTTAAAGGCGGATGGAATTTCTCCAAACTCTTTGCATGGGTCTTGGAGATCTCATGTCTGCATGACTCACTCCACAAAATTTCAAAAGCTAGAGCACATATGATGCTACAAAAATATCAACACCCCCTCTTAGCGAGGAATATGCTCTAACAATACATCCATGCGAAAGTATTGCCACGATCTTTGGCATTGTTTCTGCTTGTTGATGCGTCGCTTTCTGTTGCCCTCCATCATTGTGCATATTGTTTGCTCTCTCGTACTACTTTGCATGACTACTGCCACATTTGTGCTACAACTCCCTCTCAAATTGTTGCATCATGTTGCCACATAGCTACTACACTTTGCCCAATCCTCTGCACTACACTCGAGTTGCTTGAGACGTAAGTAATTAAAGGACCCCTACCCGAAACATTTACGAGATAATCCAGGTCGGGCTTCATCTCATCACGCGAAGCTCCCTTGGTGAGCATTTCTCTACGTTGTCCTCCTGCCGACCACTACTGCTTTGCTACGGCTACTGCATTGCATAAAGCAACTGCATCCTCTACGTTCCTAAAGTTCCATCAAGTCTTATGCATTTATGCTTCTACGTTGTTGTTGCTCTACACTACGCTTCTCCCTCTACATCATCCCGGCCCCTGCCCTCTGCTTCACATTGTGATCCTCTGCTGCTTTGCTCCGGTCATCCTCCGCTACTTTCTTAAGGCTCTCGTAGCTTGTATGTGATCCGAGAGTTTGGCACCTTAAGGATCTTGCCTACACTACTGCGGGCGATCTAAAAATCAATATCACCCCACCTCTTCTCTCGAGGCACATGAGTACTCATGGCCACATCGATCATCGAAAGCCATCATCTTCTTTAGGCTTGTCGCGACCTTGGAATCAACTTCCTTGTCCTTCTTCCTTAGAGAAAGCAGTGGTGGCGAAGTGTCCAAGATCATCCCACCTGAAAGCATCGAATCTTGGATAGATCATCGTTTCTTCTTCCCTTGCTACTTCTTGGATGCGAGGAGTTGCATCTTATCCTCTTCCTCCTTCACTTTGCTTGATCCGGTGATGGCTTGTCTCTTGGTCATCGAAGTCGAATTTCACTCTTGTCGTAGGATATCCTACATGTTGTCCCGGCCTGGAAGGTCCTATGCTTGCCTAAGATACTTTAGACAAACATTTCCCATTCATACTATGTCGCATTTCGAACGAGTCCTCCACCATGACATCATCCTCCACCTTAACGTGGAAGTCAACTAATTCCGGAATTGAGTGCAACTCTGACAGAAGAGGAAAGGATCGATTTCCTCTCCTCGAGTTATAAAAAATAACCTCATTTGGTTCTCTGAGAAGCATATTCTTCTAGACGGGTTTCCCTTGATACATTGTGGTTAACATTGTCCACTTAGCGTTAGTTGTCTTCTTCTCGGCTTATGTGGCGGGACCACGCTGATCCTTGACCCGTCCATGATGAAGCGCTTAGCATGCACCTCCACTTCATTATGCTTCGTGATAAGAGAAGCATCGGTTGAGTGTAGCCCAATATGTTCTACACTGCGCAGCATACGTACGCCCATGCCACTCCCGGGGACGCTTGGGATTACGGCTTTCTAGATAGAAAATTTGGACAAGCCTTCAAACCTATCGCGAGTCCACGCAATCTGCATGGCACCATCTAGCTCATAAATAATGCTATCAAAACGAGATGCTCCTATCCTTGCTTTGCTTCTTCTACCCTCGATAGAAACTTCGGATCTAGGGTCCTTGGCGAAAAGCCACTCTACTCGCAGCTTCTCCCTTTGACAAGCTGATTTCCCTCCTTGGAAATATGCTAAATTCTTTGAATCATCCCTCTTCGATCACCCTCCTATTCAATAATCAAATTTCTTGGAAAATAATGCTGAGCGGTAATTTACTCACTCTCGCTCTTTGTCGACTTATCTAGGGACGATTACGCAGCGACGGGGATCCTCCACCACACCCGGCGACCTGCGAGGGATATGAAGCTCATAGCCCGTTACGTGGAAACTTTGCTACTACAACTCCGAAACTAGATTGTGTCCCTTTGGGCTGGCCTCTACGTCCCTACTAGAAAGGCTGCGGCGCCCGCCTCGTATCACTCAGCGGGACTGCATTAGCCTGCACGCCTTCTCGGCCGAGGCGCATCCTACTGGTGCTTTGTGTTTCCCTCTACGGATCTCTGGCAGCTTCCTGGTTGCCTCTCTATAGCAAAAAAACTGTCTTCGGTCACTTCGCTAAAGATTCGGCTTAATACGCAGCGCTACGAAACCATGTGAAAATTTCTTGATCTAAGAAACCCTACGGTAACTATTGATTTACTCCTCCTACTTGATTAAGTAAACAAGTTATTAATGCGAATATTCGGAGAGAAACGGCAAAGTAAACACAAATAGTAGCCTACACATACATATCATTCTGCGAATATAACGCACATATGACAAAGTGACACACACACATCGGATAAATTTCCCCGAGAAAAACCCAATGCGGGAAAAGCGCGTGCAACTAGCTCGCGGAGGGGTTTGTTATTGTGAAGAATATGAATACAACAAATTTATGGGCACCGGAGACATGGTTGGCCTGACGAGAAGAAAATCACGGAAGTAATACCTCTTTCACTCGAAGACGAGAGAAAATATGGTTGATTCACACCCTCAGAACGAGATTCCTGAAACTTGAGCCCTTTACCGGCCACCGAAAACCCCGAGTGTTGCTCCTTAGCTCTATGTCGACCTTTCCCTAGTTACTGCTCGAGCCTTTGCAGCACGCTTTCTGGATGGGCCTACATCACCCTCTGCGGGCTTATGCTTCATTTCGGCGCGGCGGGTATGCGTCAACCCCTAAAGGGCTCGACCTGCTTTGCCTCACGATGCTTCCCACCGGCGGGACGTGACGCTTAGCTGCGGGGCGGCGCTGCGGCTGCGGATATGTTGTCTCTCTACCTCTACTGTTGTATTCTTGGCCTTAGATCAAAATCACTTTCGCCAATACGCTCAGCTACACTACAGACTCTCTTTGAAATTCTTAGCAAACCACGGCCCTATAATTTCATATTAGCTTCAATGCTTTCTGCTAATGTATGTAATCTCCAATTGATCTCAAAAACCCTTCTCTTATACTTTTCTCATTTGAAAACCAACAACCATGATCTAATTTCAAATAAACGGCTAAGATTAGGAAAATTTTGCTTGATCCCGTGACTTAGAACATTCTCATCACATGTTTAATTTAATTCACTTTAATCTTTTAATTTTCCTCAAGTTAGACTTAGGGTCCTTAGTCAAAAATTAATTATTTTAATAACTCTTAAACCGGATCGGAATTTCTACAAACGCTTTACCGGGTCTTGGAGGTCTCGTAGCCTCCGGCTCCTCGACGAGAATTTTGGAGCTAGAGCACAACCAATGCCTACAAAATCTCAACACATCCTTCCTTTCGGTATTATTCATGTGGATGTATATGCGAGTTAGTTAGATATCATGCATTATGTTAGCTAATATTTTATTTTATTATTAATTTTATCTTTTTGCAAGGGTGGCCCATTAACACCCTGCTTAGTTTCTATCAACAAGTTGATGTGAGTGTATACAGAGTAATAAGCTCTATGAGCCCCAAGTATTGTTGGAATTCTCATGCGATCCTCATTCAAGCACATATATCATGTGCTATGTGTGAAGCACATGGATCATGTGCTATGTAATCGAGCACATGGGTCATGTGATATGTAATGAACATGTTGTCACACGAGAATGTCTAGGCACGCGACAACAACTCGGATCGAGGGTTGTCACCACGATCCCCAATCTCTCTATTTAAATTGTCTCCTTGTAGAGCTAAGGGGTAGACCCTAATGAAATGGAAAGAAAGAGAACAAGTTTTTAAACCAACCGATTCGGAAGACATAGTCAAACAACCAAGTACTTGTCTAAGATTTAACGAGATTTAGCAAATTCGATTAAATTAAGAGTTTGAAACCGAGTGCCTTGTGGAGTCAATTATCTCCTTAAGAAATTAGGATAAAGTATTTGATAGATAGCTTTGCTGCTAAAATGGACAACTATTTTTCTTATGAAAATACCAATCCACCACCACGGTATTCAATTCTTCAATTAAATGCTCAATTTACCAAACTAAAAGATAAGCCTTTATCAACAATGTGATTTAACTTTTGAATAAATATAAGCTCATAATGAAACTCTAGCTCAAAGAGAACAAAACATTCTCATAATCCTTCAATTCCATGCATTAAGAATATTCAATCCAGAAAGAAAAACATACGATTTATCATCACTTTAAAAAACTCTCAAAGTTGACTAGGAAATTAATATCAATTTCAAGCAATTAAAACCACGAGTTGAGAGCTAATTTAAACGATGATCAATCTCAATAGATGTTAAGCATGAAGAAATTTCAAACCCGGGATGAAAAATTTAAGCACTTTAAATTTCGAAAGATATTATCATGAAAGAACCATTGAACTCAAACGCGTTGAACACTTCAAACAATTCGAATTAAAACGATTTTCTTAATAACTCCAATCAATTATAAATTTATCCTATAGTCAAACTTTAGATATGTAAAATTAAGATTTCACCTTTGACTATAGAAAAATTTAGATTTGCCCAAGACCACTCCCAAGTGTATCGAGAAAAAAGAAACAAAAAAATTTTAAAAAATTCTAATGTTAAAGTGAAATTTTTTAAAGTTAAAAATTCATTAAATATTGAGCCTTTTTTTAGTTTTTTATTCTCTCAAAATCTAAAGTTAATACATATTTTAAAAAATAAATCTAAAACTCTAAAAAAAATGAAAAATTTAGAAAATAAAATGTTAGAACATTAAACTAAATCGGAAGTATTAAAAAATGAAGTGCTAATGCTATGTTAAAATTTTAAAAAAATAAAACAAAACTAACCTAAGATTGAAAATTTGAAATGAAAAGTGATTTTGTTTGTGTGTAGGTCGAAGGTTTGTATGCGAGGTCGAGCGGAAGGAAGAGGGGGTAGAGAAAAATATGCGTGGAAATATGGCGGCGAGGGAGGTGGAGAGGGCACGCGAGCGGGTAGCGAGGATAAGCAATGGGTAGCGAGGATGAGAGGCTCGGACGAGAAGATGCGGCGTGAGAAGGAGGGATGTGGATGGGAGCCGGCGGCGTGAGAGGCTAGTTGGCGAGAGATGGCGGCGTGAAGGCTCACGCAAGATGGGAGCAGCGAACGAAGAAAAGGAGTATGCGGTCTAGTGTGAGGAGATGAAAGCGGTGTGCAAGCTAGCGAGGAGGCGCGGCATGAAAAGAAGGTGATGGCAAGGGTAGCGTGAGGGCGGGCTTAACGAAAAATGGAGACGCGAGATAGAAAGCTAAGCAACGAGATAGAATCGGACACACACCAATTTCAAATGTTTCTTAATAGAATTTGATTTAAAACAAATGCACTTGTAATTATTTAATCCTTGAGGCGAGATGTTTCCCATATACAGCTACCAAATCCAATCCTAAGACCATATCTTAACCTTCGGAGGCCTAGATCTAGCTCATATCAAAAAAAATTCTGCGAAAATCTCCTAGTAAAAACTACATGCAAAATCGAGAAAACAAGGAACCCAAAACCCAATATATGCACGGGACCACAGTGAGTTAAAAAATAACGATATTACAAATCTACAATGTTGTTACATAGATCAAAAACCCCCATGTCTAGATTTAAAAACCATTTAGCACACAATTTAGAAAAAGAGAAATTAAGAGAGGCACAAGCCCAAGAAGATCTACGAGAAAAAAACGAGAAAAAATAAAATAAATAAATAAAAAATAAAATAAAATAAATAAATAAATAAAAATAAAAATAAAAATAAAATAAAAAATCTCGTAAGATAAATTTAGAAATTAAGAGGCAATGGGGTTTTTCGAGATCTTTTGAAATTTGGGAGTCGACTAACCTAACTAAAGAGTTTCCCCAAACACGAATCATGAATAATGACTTTTGCACACTTAGATGCGGATTTTAGATTAATAGCGATTTAAAAAAAATAACCATAAGATCATCGAGAAACATAGATACACGATATTTCTATCAAATCAAATGAAATTTAAGAAAAACCCGAGAAATTTGCATAAGATACCTATATGCGGATCAATCCACAAAGGCTATCAACCATCAAATGCCAATAAAAAGTAGCGAGTTTTAGAAACAATATCACCACATAGATGCAGAAAAAGGAACACCAAATTCCTGTAACCCCAAAAGTCTTTCTATTTTATTGATCGGCAAAAAAGTTACGAGGTTCTAAGAACAAGTGCGCGATTCAAAGATCGGATGCAAATCACGAGGCAAAGACATCTAATTTATAAGATAAAATCTCCAATGGCTAATCTGGTTGATCCCTATCAAATTAATCTCGGCCAGTTTATATATATTTAATCATCTTTTAATCTCGTCCGTCGAAATTATAATTTTTTGAGAAAATTCCAATTTATCATTTAATTCCCTTTTAACTAACTCAAAAAATAATATTTTTTGAGTTAATTAACTCAAAATTTTGATGTTGACTTAACCACGAAGGAGGGTCCAAAATTTCTCAAAATTCTCAATATTTCCTTGGCTTGTGACCTTTAAAAATTTATTTTTAGGGACCCACAATTTTTGCCTTTGAAGAATTTTTAATTTTACTAGGACATAAAATTAATTAAATTTTTGGCTTAGGATTTTTAATTTAATTTAGCCATAAAATTTAATTAATTGACTCATGAGGGGGTTAATTATTTTTTCCAACCCTCTAATACTTTATCCATGGTGTCTAAGCATGAGGACCATGCACTAAAATATTTTTACATCAAAAATATTACAATTTGACACATAAAAGGGGAAAAACCCATTTGGAATAGACCCTCGAAAAGCTACCCAATGCTGTGACTCAAAACATCATCTAGTAGACCAAGTAATTTGTAATAAAATAATCTAGCCAATTAGCTAGGATTATTCCCAAATTATTTTTACAAAGGCTCGATATAAAACACTAGGACTCACTTAGTATCTTGACAACAAAATCCACCCTATCTTTGGGTGAAGGCTGGTGGGGAAAACTTCTACTTAGATCACTTGTGTCGAGAAACACAAATGAATCGGTGAGACAAAAACCTCCTAGGATATAAATCCTCACCAAAATACTAGGCTTACCTAAGTTGTTACATACATGATGGTCTTACATCAAAAACATGCACAATGGGTTTACATCATTTATAAAAATTCAGGCTTGATGATGAAATTTGAATGGCGTGAACACCTAGAACATGATAAATCCCATTTGCGAAATAAGTGTACTACTATGGGTTCGTTGACATAGGGTGGTCAACATATGGCTCTTCTTGGGGACACGTTGCTTCATTGAAGGAATGTGGGCATCCAGATCTGCATCCAAGCAACACACAAAATTACGTAAGTAGCGTCCATCCAAATATCATCATATAACATTAAGCACATGAAAAATAGAAGCTCTTCTATCATTTATTATTATACTTAACATGAAAAAATAAATCTAATCTAACTACAAAATGAAATGTTGAAAGGACAAGGTGTAAGGTTATAAATTCAATACAAAGGATGTGCGATGGCATCGGATGTCATCTGCGAAGAACAACTTGAGCATTTGGCCATTTGTAGGTACGCGAAGTGGTTCACCTTCCAATGTGCTCAAGTGGAATGAGTTTGGTCCAACAATGCCTTGAATAATCTATGGTCCCAACCACAAACTATTGAATTTCTTATTCTTTCCCGGTTTTTTTATTTTTTCGATCCCAAAGTAATACCATGTCTCAACTTTGCAAAGATCTAGATCGATATGATTTATCAAAACTTTTCTTAATGTTAGATTAATTTTTACATGTTATCAAATCCTTTCTACAAGTTTCATCCAACTCCACAATGCGATCAATTCTATTTTGAACAACATCTTTATCGGTGAAAAAAATGTCGAAGGAGTTGGTAATTTGGTAATTTAAGGTGCAGAAAAAGTTACATCCGAAAGCGATAAACTAATTCAAAAGGACTTTTAGCAATAGCCTTCTTTTTTAGTAATTCATACGCCTTACAAAGAATACTTGATTTTGATTTCCCAAGATCGCTTATTATCTCCTACTATCTTCTTAATAATGGTTATAAGATTTTTATTACTTGACTCGGCTAGGTCGTTATCTGAGGATAATAATTAGATGAATGAGATAACACAATGCCATACTTAAAGCAAAAAATATGAAACTTCAAATGAACTAAAGGCCTTGGCATTTTCGGTAGTGATCTTGGAAGGGACACCAAATCTAGTAATGAATTGATTTTCAATAAAGTCCATAATGACCCTTTCATTTTCATTCTTAGCGAGAATGGCCTCAAACCATTTCATAAAATAATTAGTCGCGGATTAAGATCCATGATTAGCCATTGCTATAATTTTCATGGAATTTCCCAATGAGATCTAGACGATATTGAAAAGGTGCCTCAACAACCACGAGGTTGTAGAGCGAGGCAACAGCACGCTCCCGGAGAGCGGGTGGCTGATCTTGGCAACTTCGACAAATTTATGCACATACGAAAAAATCGAAGGCCAATAATAACCGGCTCTCGGAATTTTATGGGCGGTAGTTCACAGCGACATAATGACCACCACAAAATCCTTAATGAAACTCGAACACAACTTCATCAACACACCTAAGTACTATGCCCTCGAGATTTCTCCATCCAAGGCCATCTTCATGAGGCAATAGTTTAGTGTCTTTTAATCTAAGAGCCCTTCTTCTATGAGAAATTAAATGGTTAGGACATGTAAGATTTAACAAATAATAAATAATGTCTGGTACCATTCATGTTCTCCTAATCTTTGCGGTAAGGCGAAGATGCATCGTTAAAGACGAGATCAAACCAAGCCCTTTCTCATTACCTTCGATCATCATTTCAGCCAAGCCTTGACCCTTGACTAACTTGGTGGGTCTAATCTTCAAATCATACTCTTGAATTTTAGCAACCCACCTAGCACGAGTCCTCGATGATCTATTTGAGTTAAGATATCTTTAATCGCGAGAATGTGGGACAAAAGCAATGATTTTGGAATAACCCACATAAGTCCTAAAATTCTTAAGAGACTTAACAAGCAATAGGCTTAACTTTTCCATGGTAGTATAATTTAATTCAGAATTTTAAAGTGCTCTACTCATGGAAGCTATAGGTCGTTCATGACCTTCCTTATTCTTTTGTAATAAGACACCGGCGATGGTATCTTTAGAAGCGAAAGAGAAAATCATAAAATCCTTTGAATAATCGGGACTTGCCAAAACATGAGCTTTGGAAATAACACCCTTTATTCCACTGAAAATCCTTTACGCCATCTTCTTTCCATAAAAAATTATATCCTTTTTTTAGAAGACTTTGAATAGGCTTAGCTATTTCCACGTAATTTGGAATAAATCTTCTAAGAAAATTATTTTTCTAGAAAATACTTAAAGGATTTAAGATTATGAGGGAGAGGAATCTTTTGGATTGCCTCAACCCTTTCGAGATCAATCCGATCCCATATTTTGGAAATGACATGACCATGTAATTTCCCTTAGATTCTCCAAAAATACACTTAGTTGGATTCAAAGAAATTCCAAATTCTCTACACTTATCAAGAACATGCTTAAGATGACCTATGTGACTCATACCATCTTTAGAAAAAATAGTAATATCATCATGATAAATTTCAATAATTTTTACAATTAAACCTTTAAAAGAATAATCCATAGCCCTTTGAAAAGTAGCCCCAACATTAGTCAACCCAAAAGGCATTTTAATATATTCGAAAGTACCCCATGGTGTGGTGAATGTAGTTTTGTGATGATCTTCCTTCTTAACCCAAACTTGATTGTATCCGGAAAAAACCATCTAGAAATGACATCATTCTTGAACCCGTTACTCTTTGCAACATAGTCTTCATGTTTGGCGAAAGGGAAATTATCCCTTTTTACATGCTAGATTAAGGTTTCTAAAATCAACACAAAGTCTAATGGTACCATTTTTCTTCCTACAATCACCAAGTTGGATCACCATGTTGAATGGATAGTTTGAGCAATAATTCCATGTTGAATTTTGCAACAAGAAACGATGAAGGAGGCATCAAATGAGCATCATCCTTGATCCTAGTTGGAAAATAATCGTCTAAACTAGGTGGGGCCCACACGGGCTATTTTTAGGTGTATGTCTATTTTTTAGACATGGTGAGCATATTCTATATGTAGCGGGAGGCTATTTGTAAATGGTTGGTCAAATGTGAAAAATAGATGAAATTCTATTTTTAGAATATTGAGCGAAAGTCTATTTATAGATCGCCGATCTAAAAATAGATGCATGTCGATTATTATTAGCTCTTAATAATAATCAAACTCTAAACTTGATGACTTATTCTCTTGGAGCACGTTATTTCGGTATATAGATTTGTCAAATCGGTGGAAACTGAAGGAATAACGCAATTCCTAAGGGTTTGCTGGAGTTCATGCATGTAGGACTCGGTTAGATCTAAAGTGGCAAATTTATGACGAGAGTTGGAAGAGTAGTTTATGGAGTTGTATTCGGTTTAACTCGGTTAGACTCAATTGAGCTAGTTGTATCCTAATCTAGTTGAATGATACACTAGTGAGAGTGGAGTGAATTAATTAGTTAATTAATTCACAAATAATAACTTATTAATCAGCTAAACAATAAAGTAGTTAACTACGGTGCATGTCGAGTTCCGGTGGAGACCCGGTGGAGAGATAGGTGAAAGGGCAAGATGGACTATCAGATTTGTGACTACTAGTGATGCATTAATTGAA
Organism: Pinus albicaulis; assembly: GCA_034641835.2. Classification (NCBI taxonomy): domain Eukaryota; kingdom Viridiplantae; phylum Streptophyta; class Pinopsida; order Pinales; family Pinaceae; genus Pinus; species Pinus albicaulis. The sequence goes on along the minus strand of CM076575.1, from coordinate 656,406,919 downwards.
TCTACATATACATTGGAGTTGCAAATGATAATATCGCAATCAAGGAGAGTGGGATTGCATCGAATTGGTCTTTGTAATCATCTTGGATTGCGTAGTGAGAGCGGACTAGCGGGAGGGCGAGAGATTGGTGCATGGATTTGCGAGTTTCTTCTATGTTAGTGTGTGATGATTGTATTGTACTAAGAGCTTGATGTACTAAGCTTTGTATGATATTTTTACATGATCTCCATGATACATAATATGATAGTTGGGGTTTTTAGCTTCGGGCTTTCTGTTAAACAAGCTTGTGTTATGTGTGTTTTATTGCTTCATGTGTTTTGCAATTATTGATTAAAGCTACAAGGAATTATAGTGGAAGGATTACGTATTTAGCAAGAGATATAAATATTGTTAGATCGGGAGAGTCCGGATTTATACATGCATATTTTATATAATTTCTACATGGTATCGGATTTGTGCTATAGATTTTCTACATGGTATCGAGTGTGTTATAGATTTTCTACATGGAATGAGAGCGAGAATTTTTGGGCGCATGAGTTTGCGAAGATATATGAAATTTTTGGTGAAATATTTTCAGATAGAATATTTGGATTCCTTGCAAAAAAATACCCAAATTGATTGGTCGAATCGGAGCTCGGATGAGGGAGATATCGTCGATTTAAAATCGGCTTTTTTTGTTAGAAAAATTTTACGACGGCGGTACAATTACAATGTGCGCGAGCCAAGAATCTACATGCCAGCGAGGTACGAAAGATGCATGCAAAGCTTTGAGGAGCAAAGCGAGAGGTTAGTGACTTGGTGGTTGAGAGGGAGCCTCTCAACATGCGGCTGAGAAAGCGATCTCGGAAGATTATGGAGCAGCCACAGCGGAGATGCGAGAAGAATATTTATAGATTTGATGTAGACGGGATTTCTACGGAGCTTCCTACTATTGGGAAGTGCGAAAGACATGAAAGTGAAGCTTGAGAGGGAGTAGGATTTGCATGCGGAGTAGAGTGAACCTCGAGATATGGAGCGACCACAATATGAGGATCATGGAGTGGGAGCAACCACTCATGCGAGAGAAATTTCGTGCCGGATGGGCGGAGGGAGTGCATGCGGCTGTACACCAGTAAGAGGTGGGGGCGACATGCATGAGTAATCCAAGAGGAGATTTTTGGGCAAGATTCATTGAAATGGTGTGGATCTCATGAATTGAACTGCAGCTGGGAGGAGCCCATGAGTACAACGGTAGCATGATCGGTTGGATTGATGCGGTCATATCAAAGTGACGGTGTTGGATGCGGGAGCACGAGTTCGGAAGTTGACGGCCCGGTGAAGAGTGCATGGGTGCGAGTTCAACATCGCGGTGGTTCATGAAGACATGTGCGGTAGCTAAGAAAAGGTTGAAGACTTTGATGATATATACATCGAGAATAATTGAGTTGTTTGGAGGCTTTCGGTTTCGAAAGTGTTGCATGTAAGAGTTGCGGGGGCGGATGCATGGAGTTGCGGGTGCTTACTGAGTTGCAAGGCGAATGCATGGAGTTGCATGTCCCATGCAAAGACAATCATTTCTTGTTGAGAGGGAGTGTTGAAGTTTGCAACAAGAAACGGTGAAGGAGGAATCTGAAACATCATCCTTGATCCTCGTTGGAAAATAATCACCTAAACTAGGTGGGGCCCACATAGGCTATTTTTCAGGGTGTATGTCTATTTTTTTGAGACATGGTGGGCATATTCTATATGTAGTAGGAGGCTATTTGTAAATGGTTGGTCAAATGTGAAAAATAGATGAAATTCTATTTTTAGAATATTGGGTGAAGTATATTTATAGATCGTCGATCTAAAAATAGATGCATGTCGATTATTATTAGCTCTTAATAATAATTAGACTCTAAACGACAACTTATTCTCTTGGAACACTTTATTTGTATACAATTTTTTCAAATCGGTGGGCTAAAGGAATTACGCAATTCTGAGGGTTTCTTGGAGTTCATGCATGGAGGACTCGGTTAGAGCGAAGTGGCAAATTTATGACAAAGTTGGAAGAGTAGTTTATGGAGTTGTATTCGGTTTAACTCGGTTAGACTCAATTGAGCTAGTTGTATCTAATCTAGCTGAATGATACACTAGTGAGAGTGGAGTGAATCAATTAGTTAATTAATTCGCAAATAATAACTCATTAATCAATGGAACAATACGGCGATTAACTACGGTGCATGTCGAGTTCTAGTGGAGACCAAGTGGAGAGATAGGTGAAAAGGGCGAATGGACTATCCATTGTGACTCACTAGTGATGCATTAATTGCATCTACATATACGTGGAGTTGCCAATGATAATACGGTCAAGGAGAGTGGGATTGCATTGAATTGTCTTTGCTAGTCAACTTGGATTGCGCGGTGGAGCGAGCTAGCGGGGAGGCGGAGAGATTGGTGCATGGATTTGAAAATTTCTTATATGTTAGTGTGTGACGGTGTATTGTGCGAGAGCTTGATGTACTAAGCTTTGTATGATATTGTTACATGATCTCCATGATACATAATATGATAGTTGGGGTTTAAGCACCGGGCTTTCACGTTAAATAATTGTGTTATGTGTGTTTTTATTTCTTCATGTGTTTTGCAATTGTTGATTAAATTTCACTAAAAATTATAGTGGAAGGATTACGCATTTAGCAAGAAGATAAATATTGTTAGATCGGGAGAGTCGGGATATATACATGCATATTGTATATAATTTCTACACGGTATCGAGCTATGTTATAGATTTTTCTACATGGTATTAGAGTTGTGTTATAGATTTTCTACATGGAATGAGAGCGAGGGAATTTTTGGGTGTGCGAGTTTGCGAGAGAATATATGAAATTTTTGGTGAATTATTTTCATAATCAAATAGCATATTTGGATTCGTTGCGAAAAAATACCCAAATTGAAAGATCGGTCGAATCGGAGCTCGGATGAGGGAGATATCGTCGATTTAAAAATCGAATTTTTTTGTTAGAAAATTTTGCGACGAGCGGGGCAATTACAATGTGCATGAGCCAATAATCTACATGCACTTAGGTACAATATGCATGCAAAGCTTTGAGGAGAAAAAACGAGAGGTTAGTGACTTGGTGGTTGAGAGGGAGCCTCTCAACATGCGGCTTTCGAAACGGTCTCGAGAAGGTTGTGGAGTAACCTGGCGGGAGATGCGAAGAATCTTTATAGATTTGATGTAGATGGGATTTCTACGGAGCTTCGTCTTGTTGGGAAGTACGAGAAAGACATGAAATTGAAGCTTGAGAGGGAGCGAGGATTTGCATGCACGTAAGAGTGAACCTCGAGATGTGGAGCAGCAATAAGATGAGGATCATGGAGTGGGAGAAACCACTCATGCGAGAGAAATTTCGTGCAAGATGGGCGGGAGGGAGTGCATGCGGCTATACACCGGGTGAGAGGTGGGGGCGACATGCATGACTAGATCCCGAAGGGAGATTTCTGGACGGATTCATTGAGATGGTGTGGATCTCATGAATTGAACCTAGCTACGAGGAGCCCATGGGAGCAGCGAGTAGCATGATCGGTTGGATTGATGCGGTCGGTTCAAAGTGACGGTGTTGGATACTAGAGCGCGATTCAAAGTTGACGACGAGTGCGAGTGCATGGGTGTAGAGTTCAACGACACGGTGGTTCCGAAGACATGTGCGGTAGCCAAGCATAAGTTGAAGACTTTGATGATAAATGCATTAGACTAGTTGAGTTGTTTGGAGGCTTTCGAGTTTCGAAAGTGTTGCATGTAAGAGTTGCGGGCGGTGTATGGAGTTGCGGGCGCTTGCGAAAGGTTGCGAGGCGAATGCATGGAGTTGCATGTTGCATGAAAAGACAATCCTTTCTTGTTGAGAGGGAGTGTTGAAGTTTGCAACAAGAAACGATCGGAGGCATCCTAAAACATCATCCTTGATCCTCGTTGGAAAATAATCACCTAAACTAGGTGGGGCCCACACGAGCTATTTTTAGGTGTATGTCTATTTTTAGACATGGTGAGCATATTCTATATGTAGCGAAGGCTATTTGTAGATGGTTGGTCAAATGTGAAAAATAGATGAAATTTTATTTTTATAATATTGGGCGAAGTCTATTTATAGATCGTCGATCTAAAAATAGATGCATGTCGATTATTATTAGCTCTTAATAATAATCGAGAATCTAAATAGCAACTTATTCTCTTGAAGCACTTTATTTTCGGTATATAGATTTTTCAAATCGATGAAATTTTGAAGGAATTACGCAATTCTAAGGGTTTGCGGAGTTCATGCATGAAGGACTCGATTCGAAGCGAAGTGGCAAAGTTAGCGAGTTGGAAGAGTAGTTTATGGAGTTGTATTCGGTTTAACTCGGTTAGACTCGGTTGAGCTAGTTGTATCTAATCTAACTGAATGATACACTAGTGAGAGTGGAGTGAATTAATTAGTTAATTAATTCACAAATAATAACTCATTAATCAAGCGAACAATACGACAATTAACTACGGTGCATGTCGGTTCAATGGAGACCCGGTGGAGAGATGGGTGAAAGGGCAAGATGGACTATCGTTGTGACTTCTAGTGATGAATTAATTGAATCTACATATACATTGGAGTTGCAAATGATAATAACGCGGTCCAAGGAGAGTGGGATTGCATCAAATTGGTCTTTGTAATCACCTTGGATTGCAGCGTAGAGCGAGTAGCGAGGAGGCGAGAGGGTGGTGCATGGATTTGCAGATTTCTTCTATGTTAGTGTGTGACGATTGTATTGTCTTGAGAGCTTGATGTACTAAGCTTTGCATGAGATTGTTACATGATCTTCATGATACATAATATGATAGTTGGGGTTTTTGGCTTCGAGGCTTTCCGTTAAACAAGCATGTATTATGTGTGTTTTTATTGCTTCATGTGTTTTACAATTGTTGATTAAATTTCATAAAATTATGGTGGAAGGATTATGTATTTAGCAAGAAGATAAATATTGTTAGATCGGGAGAGTGGGATATATACATGCATATTGTATATAATTTCTACATTCCAAGCTTTGAGAATCTTTGAAATCTATTTTTTGAACAAAAGGGGATAACTTAGGATTTATTTTCCTAAGCTTTTTGACGAAAAGGTTTAGCATTTTCATCTTTTAAAGGGATAATATGTTGCATGACACCTTCCTATATCCTTTTAACTCATCATACGAAAATGCTAAAACATCCCTATATTCATAAAGTAAATTGGTCAACTTTTTTCCTTTCTTCATCATTAGTACCTTTACCAATTTTGACAATTTTAGGGTCTCGGAGGTACAATATTTACTTCAAAGAATTCACTCGGATCCATTTTATTCTCCTATTTCATCTTTGTGGCATCATGACGATCAAAGTGTTGTTCTAAAGAAACAATATTCCTAGGAGTAGGATTTATAATATCATCATGATCATCGGATCCATCCTCCCTAGAACTTATGTCAGAAAATTTTCGAACTCATCCAAATTATTAAGAAAACGAATGACCTGCTTCTCATCATTAAAAACTTGCCCGATTCTCTGAATTATCCAGCGAAGGCCTAAAAATAATTTCCATTTTTATCTTATCCTTGATTAATTCATCGGATAATTGTAAATTAGAAGCGACCCAGACAAGCTCATCAGCCAAGCTATTATTTTCTCTTGGGACGGCTTCAAGGTTAATGGCATCAAAGTATTCCATAACATGCCACACAAAATTTCGATAATTCCTTAACCTTTGATTTTTACATGTAAATTTATTCTTAACTTGCATGATAACTAAATCAGAGTCTCCTTGATACTAAGAAACTTAATTCTTAAAGCTTTTTCCAATTCAAGACCCGGAAATAAGGCTTCATACTCGGCCACGTTGTTGATTGCATCGAACTCCAATCTATAGGAAAATTTGAAAATATGACCAAGGGGAGACTTTAACACAATTCCAACACCTTTACCATACCTAGACGATGCACCATCAAAATGCATGTACCAAACTTTATCCTTTAGGTCCTCAAACTTCTCATCAACCTTGTCATCTAAAGGAACTATGAAATTAGACATAAGATCATAATTCCCCATGTCGGGTTGTTCTTTAATTATTTCATTATGAGGTCTCTTAGGATCTTCCACATGGAACCTTCTTTCGGGCTCTCAGTTGAGTATCACAAACCCATCACCTCTAGGATAAGGGATCATAGCATAGGACCAATTCATTTGAATACTTCCTCCTAGATCAAAGGCCCACTTTCTCGATAACAACATACCCCCAAGAATCCAAAACATCAACTACAACTATGTCCATAACAATTATTATGTCGGGATAAACGAGATAAATGAACTTGTAAATGCTTGATTAACCCATGAACTTCAATTTTCTTAGAATCCATGGCACATATGTTGTAGAATGGTCTAGAAACTCTTAAATTGAGTTGTTCCATGACCCTCTTGGTCATGACACAGGTGACACACCAGAATCCAACATACAATTATTCAATTTATAACCATTAACCATTAAAGCAACGAAAAAATGGTTGATGCTCCTTGTTATACGATTCCATTTTTTGCAAATATATAGGGCATCATGATAGGAAACTTCGGGAGTATTACCTTGAGCAAATTTAACATGCAAAGCTCGACAACATCTAAAAATTTAGCCCTTTGAGTGGGAAGCTTCAACATCTCGGTGACGGACACCAAGATCTTAGCATTATTCAACCATGCTCCCAAATCAATATTCGAGACCATGACTAGGATTAAAAATTCGAGGGGAGTTTGATTATTACCTTGATCTTTATCCCTTCTCGATAAGTTAATCCTTTGTCCTTTTCAATTTCCAAAACTTGATGCGGAGAAGGCTTTTCACCAAATAATTTAATCATCAAATCCCTTTTCATGATCAAGATTATTGATACTATGCGCGAAGATGTAAAAGGCTAGCATCTTGACTATTTTCCTTGAATTCCATCCAATCTTCCATAGACAAATAAAATTCTTTACCAACAACATTTATCGAGATTACTTGCCCCAAACATTCCACTATTCATAATTATTTTAACGAGTGGGATAAGTAACCTCCTCATGAAGAGAATCACAAGCCCTACAATAAGGCGGAGCTTCATCAGCAGTTAGTAGATTCAAGTAGATTAGGAGGTCTTTGCTCGATATGTTGACCCTTTTTACGCAGTATTATTACCTCGATTATTATTATGATTCTTAGGTTGGGAATTTTGCACTTGAGCTCTTTCCATTTGGACCAACCTAGACTACAAAGTGCTTATTTCCTTAGCATGGTCGGAGATGAATTTCTCTTAGTTAAGCTCCATGCTTTCCATAAAATCTTGCTCAAAAGTAAGAATAAAAAGCTTCATCTTTATATCCTCGAAATCGTTATTTAAAGCCCCCCATTTATTCCACCAACCCGGCAAAAGCAAACATGTGAGCTTTGACACTACGCATTATTTCACGAAAAGTAGGTAACCTATCCATAACATGTTCGGGGAAACCATTGAGATAACCACGAAAATTAGCAAAGTTACACGGGGCAAAGATATTCATGATATCTTACGGAAACGGGATCACAAAAAAAGAGAATGGATATCTGAGAGAGCTTCTTGCCCAAGATTAACAAGAAGGGTACGAAGAGAGCACTGTGTAATCGGACTGCGAGAACCTTTTCGGGATCTAGAGTAGGATTAACCAAGCTACTTGGATGTCTTCAAAGTCACGAATTCTGTGTAAAATGAAGAAAATGGAGTCGCCATTTGGGACGGGAATCTAACTCAAATACTTGAGATGAAAAAAACGAAGAGGGAAAGAGATATGAATGTCATAAAGCCAAAGTCCAATAAATTGGTCCTCGGCAACGACGCCAAAAAATGTTGATGCACATGTTGGCACTCTATAATTTAGAAGATTGGAAAAACTAAACTATAAAGCACCACATCAAAGCTTGCTTTGGAGTCCAAGACACGACCTTCCCGGACTCAAAGAGGGCTCTCTGCGTTTTATGATTTAAATCAATTTAACTTGTTGGTTATAGTTGCGGATGTAAGGCTAGTTACGGTGATGGATTTGTTTGTTTGATTAATTTTGTGGTTGGATAGATAGAGCTGCAGAATCTTTGTTCCATTGGGTGATGGAGTCGAGGGAGGCTGAAGAAGGCACATCAAAATCAACGGACAAATCGTAGGGCAATCTAGCGTGACGAAATGGATCTTAAGAGGGCGTATGAATTAGAAGGTGGAAGAAACATTAAGGTTTAGTAGTGACTAAAGAGAAATTAATAATTATTTAATCGGACTTAGGTAGAAAACATTCGGATTGTAAATGCGGACGAGAATTAAGGCTCTGCGACAACGAATCTTAATCTAAAATTTACGATTTACAATTAGATGAGCGGATGCACGGTGGAAACAACGAAACATTTAAACAAAGAAGAAACACATGACCATTTTAAACAACTCAAGAATCATGTAGGTCTTTGATTATCAATGTCTAGCCAAAAAATTACAATGCTCCAATAGTAGTTCTTACAATATAGTTGCTAAAATATCCAACCCACCCGCTAATGAGAATTCTAGCGATGTTAACTAACGGCTAAGTAGGTTTCCTACTACTGCGACGACCTTTATTTTTTACAAACAAAGCCGAAATTAGACAAGTGTGGCCATGCAAGGCACGAATAAATAAAATATCTTATGAACACGCATGTATAATCTATTATGGTAACTCTTCGAGAATGCAAAACTCGGGCGGCACTTCGTGAATCAACAAAGTGGCTTGGAGGCGAGTTTGTGATGGTTTCGAAGAGGTAACCAACGGAAGCTACGAAATGCGGCTCACGTTATACAAAAAACGAGGCATTTAGTAATGAATTTGGTGCATTTCTAGCCACTTCTCATTGATTGGTGTCGGTGTTGGTGCATCCTGCTACCCCTTTAGTCTTTATTGTTCGATCTGCGTAGATACTGGGATTCGACTTTACGCGTCTTTTTATTTATGAAATTTAGCCTCGCCCTACCTTTTACCACCCTTGTCGGGTTTGGCACGAAGTCTTTCTATCATGCGTAGCCTATTTCCTTATAAATGGCGCACAAACCTTATATGCTGGTTGTGGAGGGATGGCGATTGGTGGACGTGGCACAACGATAGTGGTAGTGGTCGAATGTATACGAGCGGTTTGGAGGCGAGCGAAAACAACTTTTCGGAGGGGGCCTTAGCTAGTAAGTGGTAATATAGAAAGGGGGGTGCGAAATAACGAAAAGGGCGACATGTAGCGGGGGTGGGGGTAAGTGATACCACCCATTTCGGACCAACTGCAATGGTTAAATCTCGGAAGGTGAGGGGGTGTGAAATGCACGAGGACCGTCGGATGAGGAGGGGGAAGCTTTGATATGGAGGAAAGATGGAGGGCAAGGAGGAGAAGGTAATTACATGGCGGTAAGGTGGAACCATACTCGACCCTTTACGTATTTTGCTAGAGCCCTTTCGGTCGTTTTCCAACCTTTTTTTGAAGCGAAACGACATAAAAAACCATTCACCGGACTTGACATCCTTTAGGCCTTTACTCTAAAAATACATTGCATTCGTGCCAACATCGCACTTCGCACGGCGCGGGACTTAACATTTACCCTTAGCACTTTAATCTTTAAAACTTGAGATGCGTGATTTGCGATTGGGCCCCATAGCATCGCATGTTGCACTTCGGCATTTTTAACATTTATTTTTTGTGACTAATTTATAAAAATTGCGATGTGCGATTGGGTCCCACGGAGTATCGCACATCGCACATCTACATTTTTTGACTAACTTGTAAGATTTGCGATGTGTGATCTACGAAGGGCGATGTGCGGGGAGGAGATGAGTGACATGGTAGGGCGGTGGGATCGCAACCGCAACGCACATCGCAATGTATAGAATTTAATTATAAGCTCCCGAGGGTTAACTTTTAAACTTTGTGAAATGTGGGGAAGAGGGACTCAGCCGGAAAATGCGGCGGAGTTTTTATGAATCGACGGAAAGTTTACGGCGGTAAGTATTATGGAATTTATATGATATTCATATGAATTGAAACGGCTTGTGAAGCGGAAGCGGAGTTGGGGCCGGTTTATTGCATCGCAAAACTAAATGGATAAACTTGCGAGGGCGGCGCCTGAGTGGTAAGTCAAATGTGATGTGATATCACAATCGCAAAATTTAGAGTTTAGTTTCCATGCCAAATATGTAAAGTTTGTGAAATGCGATGAGGGCCAATTTTGGCCATTGACTGGGGAATTGGGAATCGGAACAAGGGAAAAGTAATGAAAAGGGAAAGTTTAATGCTTTTTCAAAGGAAAAATGAAACAAAATAGGAAAGGGAGGCGGGGATTGGGTCCCACATTATATCGCATCGGCGGTTTTATAAGTTTTGGCATTTGATTCATAACACAATGTTGCGACGGCGATAAGTGATGAGGTATAGGGGTCCCACCAAAGGTTTTAAACGGTATTGTTATATATATGTATGATATAATGATAAGGTTTAATATAACACGGTTGTTCGTAGGTGGCAAAGCTTATAATTATAAAGTAGAAACTTTATAATAAAAATTTTTATAAAGTAATAAGCCACGAAAAGTTATCTTGTGGGTTTTTGGGGGTTTTGAATGGGATTCATAGCATGGGAGAATATGGAGGAAAGGAGAAAAGAGGGTGAATGAAATGAAAATGAAACGAGGGCATAAATGAAGTTTTATCCCCATTACACCTTGTTAGCGACACTTCCTTCCTTCAGGCGGGACGGAGAGAGCAAATTGATTCCTTTGAAGCTCTTTACGGTCGAGGAGTTCCCTTTCTTTCTCTAAAAATAAATGATATCCATAGAATGTTATTTTTTAGTAATGACCAATCTAATCAATAATCAATCACCTTGTGATATTGTGAAATACAAGGTCTAACGGTGGCTCCAACTAGGGATGGAAACTTCTTCGGAAGGTGTCGAGAACACCGTAGACTAGTGACTTTGATCCATTGGGGCTGATCCCAACCTTGCGGCCTGGTCTACTACAACCACGTGGCTACAACCTTTGGGGTGATGTCGATGCTCTTTAGCGAGCGGGGTGCGAAACACACCCGATCCTCGAGACTAACCGAACAACACTGAGCGAAAGCTGGAGACATGCTCATAGTATTAATATCTCATTTTCACACTACCTACCCAACTTTGTGATTCTAATCATTTTTTCTTTCCTCTTTTTGGGGTGCATTTAGACTTGCAAACCTTGATATCATTTTCTTTTGAATTGCTAACCTATTACCTATCCCATATTTCTCCTATTGGTTCAGATTAGAGATGTTTGTTGAACCAATGTCATCTTATACTATCTGCGATAAGCCAAGATTAAATGGTTTGGAAAATCTTCATTTTCTAACCTATCGACGAGAAATTCAAAATTTGTACAATCATGCTTAAGCTCTATGAGCGCACAAAACTTTTTTCAATAGTAGTGGCACTTTAATTTGCAACACTTTTTGAAAAAATTATATGCATCCTTGCTTATCGAGGCTAGGCTTATGGCTTTCACTGCGGGCTTCAACGTGGTCCAATGGATTACTAAAAATTGTAATGCTATGGTATTTAAAATGATGAAAGTCTTATGATTTTTATCATAGATAGTGTTCTAGCATCCTGGCATTGACGGGACCTCCAAACAACTTTGTTTCGTCCATTTCTTGCAAGAAAAAGGCATTGTCTCCTCTAAAAGGATGAATAGTGTATGGCCCTTTCCATAAGTTATCGAGTTTTTCCATGCTTACCTTTATCTTCTCGCATAGGATTCCCATTTCGGCACTTTATCTCCTATTTTGAAATCATTGGCTTTTTGTCCTCTTGTAAAAAATCTTCTTCATATTTTCTTACACAACACGGGGTTACATTTGTACACCTCTTCTCTGAATTGTTGCAAATGAATGGTCTCGCTTATTCTTCTTTGCACATCATTTTTCTCTGCTTTGCGCTTCTTGAATGAGCTTCATGGTGGCACTCCTAGAGGGATGTTTGGGCACATTCATTCCATAGACTAACTTGTATGGTGATGCGCCAATTTATTTCTTGGTGGTTAATCTGTCGAGCCCATAATGCATGTATCGGCTTGTTATGCCAAGATTTCTTATTATCCTTCAACAAATTTTTGATGATATTGACTAGGCTCTTGTTGGAAGACTCAACTGCAGCATTTCCTTGAGGGTAATAAGTTGTTGAATGCGAAAGAAATGTGATACTTGTGGCAAAAATCTATCATCTTCTTGGACATAAAAGCAACAACATTTTTATGTAATGATTTTCCTCGGACAACCAAATACGCACGAGGATGTTGGTTTCAGAGAATTTGATAATCAACTGAATCGGTAGCATTTACGGAAGGGATGCCTCTCTATCCATTTGGTAAAATAGTACGCAGCGGTGAAGGGTCCATTTATGCTGGCCAAAGGAGGGAGCGTGGATTTCTCCGATGAAGTCTAAACCCCATTGTTGGAAAGGAGCTACTAACGAGAGATAGGTTGTAAAGGAAAAAGGCAACAACTTTCTTTTTCCTCAAATATTTGGCATTTATGACGGGTGGCTACCATTTTGTGGGTGTACGGGAAAAGGGTAGGCCAATAGAAACCAAACTTTAAGGATCTTATTAGCGGTGGTTTTCCGGAAATTAGAGATGACCTCCACAATCCCCTTCATGTAATTCTTTTGTAACTCTATACGCATCTTCTTGAAGCAAACATTTAAGCAATATACCCCCGAAACTTTCCAATACAAAACATTTTCAAGTATGTAGAATTTTACATCCATTAATTTCAAGAATCTAGCCTTTTTTTGGACAAACCCGAGGATGAAGCATTTAAATAGAACATAACATACGGTATATCGCGTGCTAGGGAGAATTCGGGTATGCTTCCTTAATCGGTGGAGTTGCCGGCTCCTCTTGTTCATCCGGTGAATGAATCGTGTTAATATCCGGTGCTGAAAATTTGTTTCGGCCATCATCTTGGCTAATCCTTGTCCCTTGATTAGTTTGGTGGGCCTAATCTCTAAATCATACTCAAAGATGACATCAATCCACTTGCCTCTTTTTCCATCGGGATAATGTGTTAGGATGTCTTTGACAATTGTATTGTGCACGAATGCAATGATGTGCGAATGCGAATATAAACTCTAAAATCCTTAAATGCTTTGATCAAGGAAAAAGCCTACTTCTCCATGATATTGTACTTTCAATCGATGCATCTCTTAAAAGCTTGACGAGAAAAATGTTATGGGCTACTCTTGTCCATCCTTATTTTTTTGCGGCAACATAGCAACAGCGTATTGCTTGATGCAAAGGAGAAAATGATGAAATCCTTGGTGAAATCGTGATAAGAATCGGTGTTGTAGTAAGTGCTTTCTTTACTAGGTCGAAAAGCGCTTAGCCTCTACGGTCCACTTGACTGCTGAATCTTTTTTGAGCGCGTGTTAGTGATATTCCTCATGAGTTCTACGAGGTTTGGTATAAACCTCCTAAAGTATCTTTCCAATGAAGGATTGCGGTTCTTTGATGTTTCTAGGATGATTGATTTGTAGAATGCCCTAAATCCTGTAGAATTCGATCTTGATGCCTTCTTCAAATAAGATGTGGCTTAGAAGCTTTCCTTCTTCAAGACCAAATAATGATTTCTTAGGATTCGAGAGATAGGCCAAACTTTACGCATTTCTCAAACACTCTTATCAAATGGGCACGATTCTCTTCATCGGTCTTCAAATATCTTTGTAATATTATCAGAGATATATCACGATGAAGAGACAGTTTCTTACGAAAAGAAATATCCATTTCTCTTTGAAAAGTGGCACAGCGATTTATTAATCAAAGGGAATTTTTACATACATGAAAGTTCCCTATGGGGTGGTAAAATTTGTTTTGCATTGATCATGCGGGTGTGCGAGCACTTGATTGTACCACGAAAACCATCTAGCAAAGAGATTCTTTTTGGAGGCCCACTACCTTTTGTAATATGTTTTCCATCTCTAGTAAGGGTAGTTGTCACTTAGAGATGCCTTGTTTAGACTTTCTGAAGTCAATGCAAAGCACGATCTCAAATGTCTTCTTTCTTACATGTACAAGATTGGAAACCCATTCGGAATATCTGATTGGGACTATCGTCAACCCTAGAGACGACCTTGAGGTACTGACGAAGCCCGGTGCCTAGGACATCTTATATAGCCCAGAGGAGAGTATGATATAACGGGGGGGAGTTATCAGCAAAGGCTCTCATGCTATCTCACGTAAACGAGGGAGGTTAACTTGAATGGGACCAAAACCTTCGAGAAAAGGGACGCGGGGAAAGAAATACTACGAGAGGCAAGGTGCGAATTCTAATACAAATGCATCGGACAATTCGAAGACGACTCGCGTAAGGGCCGGTTTGAAAATACCTCACGAAATAAATAATCGGAAGGTGATTACTCTTTGCGTATGAAAGATTGAGATAATACTAGCTGTCATTGAGATGATATCCGGATACACAATATCACCATGTAATGGGCTTACCAATTTAAGAATCCATACATGACAATAGCATTTTAAAAATAACCTCCCAAAGAAGCTAATATAGCAGAAATAGGGTTGAAGTGAAAAGAGTGAAACGGTATATCATGCACGAGCCATATTTAAAGCGCTTGACTAGTTCAAGCATGGGTATCAACTAGGATAAATCCATACCAAAAACCGGTGAGCCACTCACATTCCGAGAACATGATACAAGAAAGGCGGATGAAACGAAATGAACAATTGAACTAACACATAAAGGGAGAAGTTACAAAGCTGTGAGACACCAGAGACCGGAATCCCCATTAAAGATAGAACTCCTCCTCTTTGAAACCCAACGGGCTGCGGCGAATTCATATAAAAGTTCAACAAAAATGCATACAAAATTCTCTTACTTGCATAATTTTTACGAAAATTTGGAACGCTCAACAATATGTTCCTAAGGATTCTTATAGGAGAAAAACTAGTAAAGGAAGTGGATGATGAACATTTAATTTTGTCTCATTAAGACGGAATGGCGGAAGCGTTCACGCCCATCTTGCTTAATGAATGCTGTAGTGTTGTATGTACTCGTGTAGCTTTCGCTTCAGGAGTCCTAGTCGAGGTCGAGATTTACCTCGGACATGTTCTTGAAGTCCTTTACTGGTTGTTTGGAGCTGCGTCAGCCTGTATCGGAATAAATGAACTCGGTGGAAAATCGCAGAGGCCTCCATGCTTCATAACTGCGGCCGACGGGCGTAGAAACTTTGAGTCGGTGTGTTCATCTTTGTTTCGGGGGCTCGAGGAGGCATGGAGGCTTTAATGAGAAGATGTACTTGCCTGGAGAAAAACATCCCACGGACATTCAAACGCGGATATGGCTATTGCGTGTGCTCTTTGGGTCTTCAAAAATGCGTCTTTATCCTTTGAATACGGGCTTAGGCTCTAAATATTCAATTAATAGGTCCAAATCCCTTAAATCTATTCTGTCTGCTTCACTTGGCCGCTGGCTGTAATGGCCTCTGCACTTTCGGCCACGGTGGCCGTGGGCTTGTAGAGCAAAGTACAATATCACTCAGTAAACCTCGCACGATGAAATAAACTTGTCAAAAAATCCCGAGCGTTAGCGGAGAAGAATTGTTGTGGAGGCCTGTGGAGGAACGATGGTGCACAGCGTGGAAACGGGAAAAATGCTGCAAAGTGGTGAGAGACGGGTGATGCGATGGAGGTTTTGGTGGGGGGGAGAGGTCGCGGACCGTCCCGATCGAAGAGAGCAGGGAAAAGATCGATGGTCGGGATCAACGGACGGAGGGGTTAATAGTCAAATGGGCGGAAGAACTAACACTTTAGTGTTAAAACGCCAAAGTCTAATTTTTAAGTGAATACACAAAGAATCAATGAAAACAAATGAAATTCAAACATATTAGGTGGTGGGACCTGGCGTGGGTGGAGGGTGATTAACGCGAGCCATCGGATCGCGGGAGGCAATCAACGGTGGTGATTTTCCGATGAGGTTAATGAGGAAGCCCGATGGGAGAATTACGAGTGGAGACGTGATGCAATGTGGGCCCTTGATCATGGATCAACGGACGGACATGATGAAATCGGAGGATCGCAATCGGGGCACGGGGTGACAAAGTAAGACCTTTGCGATTGTGATTGGAGCGATGTTGCGATTATGCGATGGTCGTTGGATCGGAGTGACGGATCAACGGTGGAGGCTCAATCGGAAGGGAAGACGGGGACGGGGACGAGGGAGCGAGAGCGGGATAAATTTGGACCATCGGATGCGAACGGATGAACGGCTAGGATCGGATCGGGGGGATCGCAATTGGAAGGGACGGAGGGCGACACGGCAAGAAGTTCGATTGCGATTGGAGCGAGGATGCGATTGAAACGGCCAGGTCGTCGCGATGTGGAGACAAATCGACGGCTGCGATGAAATCGAAAGAGTGGATGGACCGAGGAGACGGGCGCACGGTGG
Source organism: Pinus albicaulis (assembly GCA_034641835.2). Lineage (NCBI taxonomy): Eukaryota > Viridiplantae > Streptophyta > Pinopsida > Pinales > Pinaceae > Pinus > Pinus albicaulis. The sequence continues at coordinate 656,390,409 of CM076575.1, read as the reverse complement.
AACTAGCGCGGCGTCGGATCTTACGAAGAACGATGGCTCGGGATCTTGGCGGAGGCCAAACGACCAAACCCCCGATCGCATCGGGATTTTTTCGTATAACACATAAATGTGCCTCCCGAAAGTTGTGATTGCGATTAGCACCTAGGCCTTAGCGCTTGGTCTTAGCACTCGGGGCATATGTGGAAGTGGCTAAGCGGCCTTAAAGGGGGCTTAGCTTTGTCATAAGGGGGAAAGTGGGTTTTTTGGCCCGTTTTTTAATGCATTTAAAGGCCAATCAAGGGGGTAACGGTAAGGGGGAGGAAAAAATGATGAAAACGAGAGGCTTAGAGGGAATGAAATAAGAGGGAAAAGGAGGCCTTTTTGGGCATTCTTCTTCACGAAACGAGAGGTTTTTTAGCGGGAACGATAGTGGGGATTCATCGAAAGGGCAAAGGGCATAAAGGGACTTCAAGGATGATGTGTTTTCGGCGGGAATGCATTCCTTGAAAGCTCGAGAGACGGTTTTGGCCCCCTGTTTGCTTGTCGAAAAATTAATAGGGGGATAACATGATCAACATTGGCTCCACACGGGGACGGCACGCTCATCCTTGGGCGTGTCGAGAACTTCGCAAACCACCTAAATCATCAATTTTCACAAACAGGGAAAAATAAACCTAATCTACTTCTACCCTTATTATTCCATGAGACCAGTTAAGCTATTTGGTCTCACATTTTCTCTACCTAAACTACATCTGCTAGGATTAAGCTGTCTGTGATTTCTTCTCTACATTCTAAAACAGAAATTGAAAAACGACCAAGCGGGATTAGACTCTGCGGCTTAGCCTGGACTTTGCAAAAAATTAAAACAACTAACTACATGCTCACGGTACGAGCTATATTGATTTTTTCTTACCCACCCTACTCCTAGCGGGCTATTTACAAGTCTAGCTTACAAACATTGTCTTCCAATGCAACCGGTCCATCAAGTGATCCCATGGTCGGTCCATTGCCTCTAACTGCTTGAGTAGGGCTGGATAGGCGAGTTGCTCCCACTCTTTGTCCTGTCATCGTCGACTTAGAAAAAATTTTCTTTCCGTTCGCAACATGTTGCTTAAAAATACCTTTGATCCTTCCTTAAATGTTTGCGAGGGAAATGAGCATAAGGATCATGAAAAGATACATGGTTATGAATATTTGGCGGGGTAGGCTTCAACTAGGATCTCTTCTTCTTCCATTGGATTAGAAGAAGACTCCCTTGGGGTAGAGTGTCTCCTTAATCTTCGAGCCGGAGGACTCATCGTACATTCTTTGTTGAGTCCTCTTGGAGCTCGACATGTTTTGCGTTCTTTTCGGAGAATTTGAGCTAATCCGCTCCCTCCATATATTCTCGCCACGGGATCAATGAACACATGATGTACATTTTTTTCTTTCGGGCCTTCCATGGTCGGTAGGCTTTGTCTTTATCTGGGCCGCTTTGATTTCTGCATCTTCCACTGCGTTTTCAATGTGGCTCTTGAAAACTAGGATCATTTTCTTCTTGTACTTCGAAAGGCAATGGAATCTCTTCTCTTTTAAGGAGAGGAGACTTTCCAAAAGGCTCTTGGGTCTACGAACCGATATGATTTTTTCTTGTGAGTTCAGGAAATTCGATCTTAGCTTCATATCTTTCAACCACCAATTCTAGAAATATTTTCTTAAGCACGGGTTTAAAACTTAAGGTCTGGGAAGAAGAATAGCCGTGGAAGGTCCTCCACTTCCAGTTTTCCAAGCCACGTGACATTTCATCTCGACACTATGCTATGAAACTTGGATGCATTTTTGCAAGCTGCTCGAGTCTTCCATTGGTGAAGTGGCTTGGTCTTCGGCATGGCCGATGTTGTACGCTGTGACATGGTCTCCCGGTGGACTCTCGTGAAACCAAGAAAATCGGCGGCCTGCGATCACGGTGGAGTCTTTTAATCATTTAGGAACTGCTGGAGTCGCCAAGGTGAGGGATCTACAACTCTCAACTCTTCATGCTCACCTTTCGAAGAGTGAATAAATATTTTGTCGAGGCCGGGGATTCAAATTTTATTAACTTCGTTCCCAGGCAACGGTGCCAAAAAGATGTCGTCGACCCTAGAGACGACTCTTGAGTTGTGAAAGACCGGTGCCTAGGACATCTTATATAGAAGGGAGTGTATGATATAACAGGGGGAGTTATCAACAAAAGGCTCTCATGCTATCTCCCGTAAACAAGGAGGTTAACTTGAATGGGACCAAAACCTTCAAAAAAAGGGACGCGGGGAAAGCAATCACTGCGAGAGGCAAGGTGCGGAATTCTAATACAAATGCCTCGGACAATTCGGAGACGACTTACTGCTAAAGAGGGCCTATTCGAAAATACCTCACATAAATAAATAATCGGAAGGTGATTCTTTGCGTATGAAAGATTGAGATAATACTAACTATCATTGAGATGATATCCGGATACACAATATCACCATGTAATGGGCTTACCAATTTAAGAATCCATACATGACAATAGCGTTTTTAAAAAATAACCTCCCAAAGAAGCTAATATAGCGAGAAATATGGTTGAAGTGAAAAAGTCAAACGAGTATATCATGCACGAGCCATATTTAAAGCGCTTGACTAGTTCAAGCATGGGTATCAACTAGGATAAATCCATACCAAAAACCGGTGAGCCACTCGCATTCCACAACATGATACAAGAAAGGCGAATGAAACGAAATGAACAATTGAACTAACACATAAAGGGAGAAGTTACAAAGCTTTGTGAGACACCAAAGACTAGAATCATCATTAAAGATAGAAATCCTCCTCACCGAAACCAAACAGGGCTCCGTGCATTCATATAAAAGTTCAACAAAAATGCATACAAAATTCTCTTCTGCATAATTTTACGAAAATATGGAACCCTCAACAATGCTGTTCCTAGGGATTCTTATAGCGGAAAAAACTAGTAAAGGAAGTGGATGATGGACATTTAATTTGTCTCATTAAGACGGAGAATGGCGGAAGCGTTCACGCCCATCTTGCTTAATGACTGCAGTAGTGTTGTATGTACTCGGTAGCACACGCTCGAAAGTCATAGTCAGGTCGAGATTGACCTCGGACGTGTTCTTGAAGTCCTTTCGCTGTTTGGAGCTGCAGTGCTAACCTTACGGAATAAATGAACTCGATGGAAAATGCTGCAAGGCCTCCATGCTTCATAACTTCGGCGACGGGCGTAGAAACTTCGGTCGGTGTGTTCATTTGTTTAAGCGCTCGAGGAGAGCATGGAGGCTTTAATGAGAAGATGTACTTGCACTGGAGAAAAATGTCCCGCAGACATTCAAACGCGGATATGGTTGTTGCGTGTGCTCTTTGGGTCTTCAAAATGTGTCTTTATCCTTTGAATATGGGATTAGGCTCTAAATATTCAATTAACGGAGTCCAAATCCCTTAAATGCGTCTGCTTTGCTTCACTTGGGCTGGCTGCCGTAATGGCCTCTCCGCACTTTCGGCCACGGTGGTCGTGGCCAGTAGAGCGTAGTGCAATCTCACTCCGTAAACCACGCATAATTAAATATACTTGTTAAACAATCCGGGCGGCGGTGGAAGAATTGCTATGGAGGCACAGCAGAGGAACGGTGGTGCAAGCTGTGGAAACGGGCAAAAATGTCGCAAAGTGGTGAGAGACGGGTGAGTCGATGGAGGTTTTGGTGGGGGGAGAGGTCGCGGACCGTCAGATCATAGGAAAAGGCAAAGATCAACGGTCGGGATCAATGGATGGAGGGGTTAATAGTCAAATGGGCGGAAGAACTAACACTTTAGTGTTAAAACGCCAAAAGTCTAATGTTTAAGTGAATACACGGGAGAATCAATGAAAACAAATGAAAGTCGGACGTATTAGGTGGTGGGACCGGCGTGGGTGGAGGGTGATTAGCTGCGAGTTGTCGGATCGCGGGGAGCGATCAACGGTGGTGATTGTCCAATGAGGTTAATAGGGAAGCTCCGATGGGAGAATTACAATGGAGACGCGATGCAATGTGGGCCCTTGATCTTGGATCAATGGACGGACATGATGAAATCGGAGGATCGCAATCGGGGGCATGGGGGTCACAAAGTAAGACCTTTGCGATTGCGATTGGAGCGATGTTGCGATTATGCGATGGCCGTTGGATCGAGTGACGGATCAACGTGGGAGGCTCAATCGAAAGGGAAGACGAGGATGGGGACAAGGGAGCGAGAGCGGGATAAATGCGGGACCGTCGGATCCGAATGGATGAATGGCTAGGATCATATCGGGGGGGATCGCAATCGGAAGGGACGGAGGGGCGGCACAACAAGAAGTTTCGGTTGCGATTGGAGCGAGGGATGCGATTAAACGACCGTCGTACAATGCGGGGAGACGGATCGACGGCTCGATGAAAACGAAAGAGTGGATGGGATCGGGGGCGACGGGCGCACGGCGGAACTAGCGCCGGCGCGTCGAATCTTACAAAGATCGATGGCTTAGATTGTTGAAAATGGCAACAAGAAACGAAGTGAAGGAGGCCTCCTGAAACATCTTTCCTGATCCTAGTTGGAAAGTGATCACCTAAACTAGGTGGGGACCACACATGTGATTTTTGTCGAAAAGTTTATTTTTAGACTATGTCTATTTTTAGACATACGGAGCATAATTTGGGAATTCCAGTTGGAGATTCTTGAAGTATGCGACATGTTGGTAAAAATAGATGAGAACCTTATTTTTAGGACCCAGGCTATTTTTAGACTGTGTCTCCTAAAAATATGGAAGTCAAATATTATTTACCCTTAATAATATTTAGACTATAAACAGCAGTTTACTCTCTTGGAGCACTTCAGTTTGACCCCCAGAGGTGGGGCATGCAGCTGACATGAGGAAATTCGAATTTCCTATGAGTTAAGTGAGTTATTGCATGTTAGACTTCAGTTAGACTCATGTGGCAGAGTTTTGGTGGAGTTGATTGAGGAGTTAATGGAGGTGGTGTTCTGGTTAACTAGTTGAACTAGTTGTATTTAGTTTAACCGGCTAATACACTAGAGATGAGTTGTGTGAATTAAATATTATTTAATTCACTAATTATTAACTCATTATTCAACTAAAGAACACATCAGTTTAACTCAGTGCATGGACAGTTCAGTGGAGACCAGTGGAAGAGGTAGATGAAAGGGTGAGTATACATTGGGCTGGAGGATCATTGTATGGATTGGCATGTATACTTGGAGGAACAATAATGACAATTATGCAGTTTGAAGCGTGAGATTCGAACCTCGGGATTCATTTTCAGGACCAAAATTTTGATTGCGCAATAGAGGAACAGAAGTAGTGGGTGTGTTTTGAACCTGTGACTTGTTCAAAACCAAGCTAGTTTTTGTGTAGCTTTGGGAGATAGTACTGAGTACTTGTGAGGAGTTTGTACTATGTATTTGTTGCATGTTCTCTCCATTTATAATATACTATAGCTGCGGGGTTTTCAGCTATAAGCTTTCCCCATACATACTGTGTTAATGTGTGTGATTGATTTGATGTGAGATTGCTTCTATTATTTCCGCATGTGACAATTAATTGTAGAAGAAGGTTATGTGTTATGCATGCAATTCGAAATTGATGTATGATTGGGTTAATCTTCATTGAATAAGTGATTTATTCAGCTAATTTCTACATGGTATCAGAGCAATATTAATTTTCGAGATCTATTACGGTGATTGCAAACTTATTTCCTCGGACAGAGCCTGCATACGGGCCAGATAGCCTCCGGATTCATCTTTCTTTGGAAAGTGAAAGGTCTGGTAAAAGCCCATGCAGTCAATCTCTGATTTGGAAATAATTTTTTCTCAAGTGTAGATCAGAAGCGATTGAGTTATCAGCTGGTGGTGAAATTCGAGTTTGCAGATTTGTGTTCTTGGTGCCGCGGTGAAAATGTCTTTCATCGGTTTGCGACTAGAATATGCCTTGGAAGGCAGTTCGAATTATGTTGCATGGAAGGACCGCATGGAGGCTGTATTAGATGATCATGGGCTGTTGGAATTCGTGGAGAAAGAGATTCCAAAGCCTACTTCTAATGATGTTGCTGTTGTGGAAGCATGGCAAAAGAAACAAGCAAAATGTCGAAGGATCCTGTTGGAGGGTGTAAAGGATCACATTGTATCCAATTTACACGGGAAGGCCTCTCCATATTTGATGTGGAAAGCCTTGACGGATCTGTACCAAAGCAAGAGCGATCAGAGGAAGCTGGCGCTCAAAGATAGACTTAGGAACATCAAGTGTGAGAAGGGGGAAAGTATGCCGAAGTACCTCACGAGGTTCACCCAATGTCGGGATGAGCTGGGAAGTGTTGGTGTGCCGGTGGTGGATGAGGATCTGGTGAGTTTGGCGCTTCTTGGTTTTCCAAAGAGTTGGCATGCATATCAAGATAGTGTCAATGGTCGGGAAAAGTTGCCGGGATGGGAAAGACTGTGGTCTGATCTCGTGCAAGAGGAGATCCGGTGAAATACCAGAGATGGTTCTTCATCAAAGGGAGCTGATGAAGAAGACTGTGCTTTGGCTGCCAAAGCAAGGAAGGGGAAGGGCAAGGAGAAGCCTTCTCAATCCGGTGCGGATGGTAAAGAGCGTGACATGTCCAAAGTGAAGTGTTTTCACTGTCACGATCATGGACATTACGCCACGAATTGCCCCAAGAAGAAGAAGAACAAGCAGGTTGCTGGATCTGCAGCTGGTGAGGCTCTTGCCTCGCAATTTGAGTTGGACTTCTCATTGATCGCATGCATGTTGTCTAGTGCATTGGGATCGGGGTGGTATATTGATAGTGGCGCTTCCTTTCACATGACGGGAGATGCAAATATTTTCAGTGACTTGGTGGAGAAAGGTCTCTAGATGCATGTTGAGTTGGGCGACGGTGGACGATACAATGCGACCGGCATTGGTACCATAACCTTTCAGAGGGAGTAAGGTAAACTCATTCTTTTACAAGATGTATTGCATGTACCAGGTCTAACAAAGAATCTGATCTCAGTCGCAATGTTAGAGGATAAAGGGTATGAAGTTGTCTTTAGAGAAGGAAAATTTTTCCTTCGGCACAAGGCAAAGGGACAAGTCAAGAAGGTTGGGATTCGGGCAAAGAATCTCTACAGACTTGAAGTAGATGGGATGTCTACGGAGCTTCCTACTGTTGGGAAGCGGAAGGAAGACATGCAACTGAAGCTTGAGAGGGAGCAAGTGTTGCATGCAGGCGAGAAAGCCATGCAATTGGAGCTTGAGAGGGAGCGGGTTTTGCATGCAGGTGAAAGTGAACCTCGGGATGTGGAGCAGCCACAAGAGGATCATGGAGTGGAAGAGACCACTCATGCAGAGAGATTTCGTGCCAGACGGGCAGAGGGAGTGCATGCAGCTATACCACCAGGTATGAGGTGGGGCGACATGCATGAGTAATCCCATGAGGAGATTTCTGGGCAGATTCATGAGATGGTGTGGATCTCATGAGTTGAACCTGGCTACGAGGTGCCCACAACATGGCAGTAGCAAGATCAGTTGGAGTGATGCAGGCAGATCAAAGTGACAGTGTCGGATACTGGAGCGCGGATCAGAGTTGACAGCAAGTGCAAGAGTGCATGGGTGCAAGAGTTCAACAGCGCAGTGGTTCCTGATGACATGTGCAGTTGGCCAAGCAGAAGTCGAAGACTTTGATGATAGATGCCAGATGCATCAAGACTGATTGAGTTGTTTGGAGCTTATTCAGTTTCAGAGGAGTTGCAAAGCAGATGCATGAGTTTGCATGGCGCATGCAAAGGGTGCATGGCACATGCATGGAGTTTCATGGTGCATGCATGAGTTTGCATGGTGCATGCAAAGGGTGCATGGCGAATGCATGGAGTTGCATGTCGCATGCATGGAGTTGCATGGCGCTTGTGAAGGTTGCAGGGCGAATGCATGGAGTTGCATGTCGCATGCAAAGACAATCCTTTCTTGTTGAGAGGGAGTGTTGAAAATGGAAACAAGAAACAGTGAAGGAGGCCTCCTGAAACATCTTTCCTGATCCTAGTTGGAAAGAGATCACCTAAACTAGGTGGGGACCACACATGTGATTTTTGTCGAAAAAATCTATTTTTAGACTATGTCTATTTTTAGACATATGGAGCATGATTCGGGGATTCTAGTTGGAGATTCTTGAAGTATGCGACATGTTGGTAAAAATAGATGAGATTCATATGTTTAGGTCACAGGCTATTTTTAGACTGCCTCTCCTAAAAATATGGAAGTCAAATATTATTTACCCTTAATAATATTTAGACTATAAACAGCAGTTTACTCTCTTGGAGCACTTCAGTTTGACCCCCAGAGGTGGGGCATGCAGCTGACATAAGGAAATTCGAATTTCCTATGAGTTAAGTGAGCTATTGCATGTTATACTTCAGTTAGACTCATGTGGCAGAGTTTTGGTGGAGTTGATTGAGGAGTTAATGGAGGTGGTGTTCTCGTTAACTAGTTGAACTAGTTGTATTTAGTTTAACTGGCTAATATACTAGAGATGAGTTGTGTGAATTAAATATTATTTAATTCACTAATTATTAACTCATTATTCAACTAAAGAACACATCACGAATCAAAGGTAATGGACGTCTTAGTGGAGACCAGCAGAGGCAGATGAAAGGGTGAGTATAGCTACTTCGAGGGATCAGCTTGCATGGGATTAGGCTAACACTGGAGGAAATTACCAATGAAAATTGCGTGCGCAGTGAAGCCAAGGAGATTCGAACCTGGATCTCTATTTAGACCAGCCTTGATTGCGCAATAGAGGAACAGAAGTAGTGGGTGTGTTTTGAACCTGTGACTTGTTCAAAACCAAGCTAGTTTTTGTGTAGCTTTGGGAGATAGTACTGAGTACTTGTGAGGAGTTTGTACTATGTATTTGTTGCATGTTCTCTCCATTTATAATATACTATAGCTGCGGGGTTTTCAGCTATAAGCTTTCCCCATACATACTGTGTTAATGTGTGTGATTGATTTGATGTGAGATTGCTTCTATTATTTCCGCATGTGACAATTAATTGTAGAAGAAGGTTATGTGTTATGCATGCAATTCGAAATTGATGTATGATTGGGTTAATCTTCATTGAATAAGTGCCTTAGTGCTTGGTCTTAGCACTCGAGGCATATGGGGAAGTGGCTAAGGGGCTGGCCTTAAAGGGGCTTAGCCTGTCATAAGGGGGGAAGTGGGTTTTTGACCCGTTTTTAATGCATTTAAAGGCCAATCAAGGGGTAGCGGTAAGGGGGAGGAAAAATGATGAAAATAGAGGCTTAGAGGGAATGAAATAAGAGGGAAAAGAAGGCCTTTTTGGGCATTCTTCTTCACAGAAACAGAGAGGTTTTTAACTGAGAACAAAAGTGGGGATTCATCAAAGGGCAAAGGGCATAAAGGGACTTCAAGGATGATGTGTTTTCAATAAGAATGCATTCCTTGAAAGCTCAGAGACAGTTTTACCCCCTGTTTGCTTGTCAAAAATTAATAGGGGGCTAACATGATCAACAAGTGCATCATTGTCTTTGAATCATACATCTTCTTGATCTCCTTCCGCAGGCATTTGCCATGTTTGGATAGGATTTAGGGATCCAAGACGCTTCAAGTGAAAAGGCTTTTGATTCTCCATGAGTGGAATTTTATGCTAGATAATATTCATATCATAAGCTTTCAAGTCTTCATAACTCCAGGCAAACACATCAATAAATTCTTTGAACAGAGAGTTGTATTTATGTTTTATGGCTGCAGGTAGTGTTCTTGACAACTTTACCACCTTGGGCTACTGCTCACTATCCAGATTGCATTCTTCGATATTTGCTTTTGTAGATTCCATTTTTGGTTTCTTAGCCACATCATTGAAATTAAATAGCTCCTCAAGAGGGACCAGTCCTCTCAGCAGGGTGTTGTCTCTGAATTCCGGTACTTCAAATTATTCCTTTTATAGATCTTCATGCACCTTTATTCTATGCTTATCTTCACTTGCTGAAAAATTAACATCAGAATGGTGAGGGGGCTTCTCCCTACTCATTTTCTCTCTAGCGGAAAAATCATCTTCACCATCTCAGTTCAAATCAGAATCTTCAAACTCACACTTAGAATGGAGGAAATTCTCAATATGTTTGTCATCTTCAAAGACTTTCCAATATCTCATATTGTCAAGGACTGTTGGGCAGTGTTTAACCTGCATTATATACTGTTTTTTGGGGTGAGGTAATTGACAAGTGCTGGCTAAAAATGCTAACCCATTAGCCAAGACATTCTGATTCCTTGGAACTGCAGCAAGGTCATATTCTTCAAATGTTTTCAAGATTTCAAGGGCAGCATTCCTATATGCTCTCAATCTAGGATGCTTGGCTGAATATTCTCCCATGTTTTGTTTAATGACCAGCTCAGAATCCCCATGGACATAAATTCTGTTGGCTCCTAGTTTCTTAAGCAATTGTAAACCCAAAAGGAGTGCCTCATACTCTGCTATATTTTTGGTACACTGAAAGTTTATCTTGTAAGAGTGCCCTTCTGCGTGGTTATTATCAGTATTGCATATTCACACACCTGCTCTAGAGCCAGCTTTGCCACACGAACCATCAAAACTCATGTTCCAAAAGGGTACATTTTCAGACTTGCATTGCACAATTTCCAGTTGGACTGACTGTTCTTTCTTATGGTCTTATTCTCTTTCAATTACTTGCTCATTAATATTTACATCATTGTAAAGAATAAATGAAACAAGATCAGAGTGGATCGAATATAGGGGGTAGTTATGAGGCTTTTCCTGACTTCTCACCATGTATTTCATTAGATTATCCCTACACAATCTCCTTTGTTGGCCAAAAACTAGTATGGTAGCATAATTTATATCCATTTAGAGAGTGCCTGAAAGCTTGGCTCTCCATGTGCATGATAAAAGCATACCATGTTTACGAGGGATGTCAGCCACTACTATGTCCACCACTAGACTTTTGGCTGGTATCTAGGCTAATGTAATACAGAGATATTTGATGAGAACCAGACATTTAACTTTGCTGGAGTCAAAAGAGTACATGCCTTTGTAGGGTCTAGTTATTTCCAGGCCAAGTTTCTCCATAACGGCCTTTGGCATGAGATTATGAGATGCGCCTGAGTCTATCATGGCATTATGGAGAATTTTTTCATGAATATTCAAAATAAGATAAAATGGGGGAACACCTACCTCTTGGAATTTTCCCTCTACTTCCGGTCCAAAAAAAAATTCAGGTTTGTCATCATTTAGATTGACAGTATCAGTGATTTCTCCTATGTTCAACGCTTTTAGGATTTGAGACCTATATACATATTGGTTTACCAATTCAGTGAGAGGGACAAAGATTTTTATTTTAGTAATTTCATTCTCAATGTTGAATGGTGTCCATGTCTTGGGCAGATTTGAATTACTCTTCTCAAGCATTGTTTTTGCAGCCACTTCAAATTGTTGAATTGTATTAGGGATATCAAATGGAATATTTTTTCTAGGGCTGACTGCTGGTTTGGTAGTGCTGCTTTCTAGATCATTATTTCCGGTTATTTTAGTAATTTTATTTAAACTTTTTGTTGTTTTCTTAGGACTAACTTCAGGGGTCTTAACAGCAGATTTTTCATAATTATTTCTCTTGGGGATATCTGAATTGTTCTTGCTTCAGAGGTTATATTGTATATGCACTTCCATGATGGCGTTCTTGAACCCTTGTTTGTAATCTTCAAATTCTTCAAATTCTACTTCAGTTTGAGTCGGAGAAAATACATCTTGTTCTTCTTCGGTGAGGAAACAATATCTTCATCATTAATTCCCATCAGATTAATTTGACTTTTCTCTGGCTCCTCAACCACCCCATCATCCTCATCAGCATAATTTTCTTGGAATGGAGGCCTAATTTGCTAGTTAGGTCCTCTTTGTTCTCTTTGTCTTATTTGAGGGGGGTTTCTTCTAAAGTTTTGGTTTCTATTTTGAGGAGCTGGTTGATTTTCCCTAGGGATAGCTCTCTAATTTAAGTTGATTCTCTCCGTCGTTCTAATCAGACTATCGATCTTAGCATCAGAAGTGGAAGCTATAGGCTCTTCCCTAATCATGACTCTTTTCTCACTTCTCATTATAGCCCTTTTTGCAATCATATTTGCTTCCACACCTACAACACTCCTCTGCATATCTTCCAGTGTAGCCAGATCTTTTTCTCTCAGCTAATAAGCCATATCTGGGTCAAAACTATCTGAAAATTTCATTAGGGCTAAGCCTTGTGGGGGTTTCATGTGAGGAGGGAGGGCATTTTATATGTTGTTGAATCTATTGCAGTAATCTTCGACACTTTCTCCAGTGTTTCTCTTGATGTTTTCATATTCTGACAGGATTTGGAGAGGATTTTTCTTAAATTCCCATTTATTTATGAGCAACTAGTGAAGTGCGGGGAGGTCATGGACACTGTTAGGGGTTAAGCCTTTGAAACATTTTTTTACTTCTCCCCTAAAATTCAAGCAAACATTCTCATTTGGATAGTTTCATCGTCTATCTCTTGGTATTCAAAAGCATCATTAATTTTGTCCACATGTTGTTGAGCAGTTTTGAGACTAGTTCCATCAAAATGTGGGATTTTGGATTGATAATCCTGTGGCATATGCACCATAGGTTGTGGTAGCACTAATGGAGCATACCAGGCTGCCATGATTGGTGGTGGGGGAACCCAAGGAGGGTTGATTAGAGGAGGGTTTACCAAGGGAGGTGGGGGGTTAAATGGAGGAAGGTGGATTTTGGGTGTATGAGTGGAGGTTCGGGCACTCTGGGGGGGAAGGTTTGAGGGGATGGTAGGAGTTGAAGCTACACTTGAGTAATTGAGTTGAGGATGAGAAAAATTGGAAACAACAAAAGGAGTTGTTGCAGTCAGAGCAGATAATTCTACAGACTGCTGAAGATAAGTATCATCAATAGTTGAGGTGAGCTCTGTTACCAGACTTTAAAGGGAGTCAAAGTGTTGGAGAAGCTGAATAGCAGTTTAATTGGAGGTAGAGGCTTCCCCAAATGAACTTTGCTGCAAGATGGTTGGATCAAAAACTTTTTGGTCTATCCGATTCTAAGATTTGGTTATGAACAAGTTTTGCTCAAAGTGTAGGTCGAACTACATATCTTGTAAGGTTGCAAGGTTTTCAGGGAGGGAACTTGCTTTGTGAATAGGCCCGCTAATAGTTGGATTTTCAGATCTGGGAGTTTTTCTTCAGATTTTCTCTGGATTGTCAACTATTGCAGGGGGATTTGGATCAGGATGGGCTCTAATGAAGATTCTTCTGGAAGCCAGAATTTAGACCCAAGGCACAAATAGGCCGAATATTTTTCAAAAACCAATCTGTAGTAATTACTTGAAACACATAGTATTTCGACTGGGGTTTTTGAGTTCGGGTGAAATTTTAAGCCTCTTAATAGTCCTAGTATGGTCGCCATTATGTTGGCACTCTATAATTTAGAAGATTATAAAAACTAAACTATAAAGCACCACATCAAACCGCTTTGGATTTTAGGACCTAGCCTTCCCAGACTCAAAGAGGGATCTCTCTGTTTTACGATTTAAATCAATTTAACTTGCTGGTTATAGTTGCAGATGTAAGGCTAGTTATAGTAATGGGGTTTTTTGTTTGATTAATTGTTTGGTTGGACAGATAGGGCTACAGAGGCTGGAAAGGCACATCAAAATCAAGAGTAAATCGCAAGGCAAGCTAACTGTGCGAAATGGATCTTAAGAGTTGTATGAATTAGTAGGTGGAAGAAACATTAAGGTTTAGTAGTGACTAAAGAGCAATTAAGAATTATTTAATCATATTTCAATAGAAAACATTCAGATTGTAAATGTAGACAGAATTAAGGCGCTCTGACAGTGAATCTTAATCTAAAATTTCTAATTTACAATTAGATGAGCAGATGCACAGCGGGGAAAACAACGGAAACATTTAAACAAAGAAGAAACACATGACCATTTTAAACAGCTCAAGAATCTTGTAACCAGTCTTTGATTATTAATGTCTAGCTTCAAAAATTACAATGCTCTAATAGTAGTTCTTACAATACAATTGCTAAAATATCCAACCCCTGCTAATGAGAATTCTAGCAGTATTTAACTAGCAGCTAAGTCGGTTTGCCCTAATCTACTCTGGCAACCTTTATTTATTACAAAAAAACTAAAATTAGACAAGTGTGGCCATGCAAGGCCTGAATAAATAAAATCTCTAACGAACATCGCTTGTAGAATTTATTATGGTAACTCTTTAAGAATGCAAAACTTAGGCGGCTCTTCGTGAATCAACAAAGTGGCTTGGAGGCAGCTGTGATGGTTTCGAAGAGGTAACCAATGGAGGCTCTGACATTTGGCTATGTTCTATAGAAAAATGGCATTTAATAATTAAATTGGTGCAGTGCAGGCCACTTCTCATTGATTGGTGTCGGTGCTGGTGCGTCCTGCTGCCCCTTTAGTCTTCGTTGTTTGACCTCTACATGAATGCCCAACTCGACTTTACCGTATTTTTCTTTATGATGTTTAGCCTCGCCCTACCTTTTACCACCCTTGTCGGGTTTGGCTTGGGTGTTTCTTTCGTGCATAACCTATTTCCTTATAAATGGCACAAAAATCTTATAATCCCGGTTGTGGAGGAATGGCGGTTGGTGGACCTAGCGCAGCAGCAATGGTAGTGGTCAAATGAATACGGAGGCAGTTTGGAGGCAAGCGAAAACATATTTTTGGACGGGGTCTTAGCTGGTAAGCATTAATATAAAAGGGGGGTGTGAAATAAAGGAACGGCGAAACGTAGCGGGGAGGGGGTAAGTGATACAACCCATTTCGGACACCCCCTATGGTTAAATATCGGAAGCTGGGGGGGTGCAAAATGCACCAGGACCACCGGATGAGGAGGGGCTGCTTTGAGATGGAGGAAAGATGGAGGGCGAGGAGGAGAAGGTAATGATGTGGTGGTAAGGTGGGACCAAACTCGACCCTTTATGTCTTTTGCTACCCGAGCCCTTTCGGCCGTTTTCAACCCTTTTTTTAAGCGAAACAATGTAAAATACCATTCACCCGGACTTGAAATCCTTTAGGCCTTTGCTCTGAAATACATCGCATCCGCGCCAACATCATACTTCACATGACGCAGGACTTAACATTTACCCCTCGCACTTTAAAACTTGCGACGCGTTATTTGCGATCGGGCCCCACCGCATCGCATATCGTACTTCGGCATTTTTAACATTTATCTTTGTGACTAATTTATAAAACTTGCGATGTGCGATGTGCGATTGGGTCCCACCGAGTATCAAACATCGCATGTCGACATTTTTAACATTTATCTTGGCAGCTAACTTGTAATATTTGCGATGTGCGATCTACAAAGGGTGATGCGCGAGGGAGGAGATGAGTGGCGTGGCAGGGCAAAAGTGGGATCACAACCACAACGCACATCATAATGTATAGCGTTTAATTATAAGATGCGGGGGTTAAATTTTAAATTTTGCGAAATGCGGGGAAGAGGGACCCACGGGAAAATGTGGCGGAGTTTTTATGAATCAACGGTAAGTATTATGGAATTTATATGATATTCATATGAAATGTAACGACTTATGAAGCGGGAGTGAAGTTGCAGAGGTGGGGTCGGTTTATCGCATCGCAAAACTAAATGGATAAACTTGCAGGCGCACATAATGGTAAGTCAAATGCGATACGATATCGCAATCCTAAATCAGCGATCACAACATTTAGAGTTTAGTTTCGATGCCAAATATGTAAATTTTGCGAAATGCGATGAGAGCCCACTTTTAACCGCAATCGGGAATTGGGAAGCAGAACAAGGGAAAAGCAATGAAAAGGAAATTTTAATGCTTTTAAAAGGAAAAATGAAACATAATAGGAAAGGGAGGCGGGGATTGGGTCCCAGATTATATCGCATCAACAGTTTTATAAGTTTTGGCATTTGATTCATAACCACAACGTTGCGATTGTTAGACTCCTATACCAAATAGGTGTCATATATCATGATTGACTTGATGAGCTATGTAATATGTTCATACCTTTTCTTGTTACAAAGGTTTTCCATATTGTTAAAAAAAAAAAAAATCAAAAAATTTAAAAAATGTAAAGAGGGTATACCCTAAAAGAAAAATCAAAGGGTGAAAAGAATAAAAATGGCCAAAAAAGTAAAAGAAAATGAACCCCACCAAAAGAAAGGCCAAGGAAAGTGTGCAAGTCTAAATGCCACTACTTTTTGCTCTTATGTAAATAAACAAATTGTGTGAAACTTGTATGTTATGCCACAATTTATGAACAGTCAAACAATTTAAGCTTGGCTAGTTCATTTTCAATTTTATGTTTTAGAGATAGAGAATAAAATCTGACCAAACAATTTAATCTTGGTAGATAAGTAGATAGGTAGAGTAAATAAAAGGAGCTCAACAGTTTAATCTGAGCCCTTGGATGTAATAAGGTTAGAATTAGATAGATTTCCACATGTAAAAGAAAAAAAATGTGATAAGGGTTTGCCAGTCTAAGTGCACCCTAATAAAGAAGAAAAAATGGTAGGGTAAAGTAGGTAGGGTAGGTAGATGTTGCTGCAGAATTACATGTGATGGATAATGACTCTAGATGTTTTAAATCTTTACTTTCATCACAAGTGAAAAGGCATACACTACACTGGAAGAACTTCAAGCAAAGCAAATTCAAAATTATTAACTTCCCTTCTCATTTTTCCCTAAAAATTTCACTAATTTCCCCAAGTACTAAGGTATTTGAAAATTAGAAGGGCTCAAGGAATTTCCTTGAATTTTGGAGGGACCGGAACCTCTGCCCAATAATTGAAAAAGCCTAATTACTTAAAATCATTCATCATGATATTCACTCACTTCTAAAAAATCTTTTCCTAAGTAAAATCCTATTTTACTTAGGAAAATCATGCAATATTTCATAAAAACACTTCTCATTCAAGCATAAGTTAAATACATTAATCTAATGTTTTACACTTAGCACTTTTTATTCATTTTCCATATTAATTTCTAATTTATTATTTAAACCCCTACAAATTTCCCTTTTTCCCGTATTATTTTAATAATAAAATTCCCAAATAATATATATCCCGCCCCATTGGTTGAAATATAACCTTAATATGTTGATTATTTAATCAAATCATAAACCCACATCCCCGCCACATTTAAAATATGTTAATTAACCCTCACGGTTAATTAAAAAACCTCCTATTAATAAATTATCCTAAATCTTGATTAATTCACATAATACATTGGGCCCGCCCTATTAATTCATCATCTCCTTCACAGAAAATGACCATTGGTCGACAATTTATGATCTAATTTTGCCATCACTGTTATTGCGCCTCCATCCGACGATAACACGCGTGTTGGTGGTTTTTAGTGTCGCGCCACGTGTGGTGTGGTACTCATCCATGAGATAACAACCCTCCAGCAAGCATTCCACCCATCCCAAAAGGCTGCATGTCAGAATGAATAAGCTTACGCTTGCCTCCACTTGTTTATATAACGTACTTGCTGACGTCATCCATTAAAAAAAATAAAAAACCTGCCAACCTTTGACTTTGCAAATAAAACAAATGAACCCGTGTCATTTTCAGTATCCCATGCAGTGACCAGTGTCCCATGCAACGAATTCCAAAATCAACTGTTGAAGATTGTCAACCGTCACCTTGCTGAGGAAAATTGCAGTCGAGTAATCCAGAATTCATCCGCCACAACCAACACCTGTTTTAGTCACTATTTATTTCTCGAAAAACAGGTATTTACCCAAATTCCTATTGAACTCTGCAAAATCCTGGTTTTTGTTTTAATTCCACATGAAAAACTGAAACAAGGTTCAAGATTGGTCTTTATTCATTCCTCAATTCCCAAGTTTGCAATTGTGTTCCCAAACCTGTGATTGTGCCTGTTTTTCATCAAAACCCGAATTCATTTCTGAATCCACAAGAACCTGAAATGGAAATTCCCGTGGCTTTGAATGTCGCACCCCTGAATGCCCCTCACAGAGATTTAGACTATATGCCTCTAGTAGATAGGGATTTCCAAATTAAAGACCTCGTACTCAGTGAAAATCCTCTCCGAATTTTTTGCCACTACAGAGATAGCTACCTGAACTGCTCTGACATTTTTGGACTATGGGAATCCAATCTTCCAATGTATCCTCTCCCCTCAGTTCACATTTTTCCTGAAATAATCTATTACTGCCATGCCAATTATGATCCCAATCAACGAGCAGTCATGTCCCTGAGTCAAACCATCCTTTTCCCAATAACTACTCAGTCTATCAACAAAATTTTACAGTTTCAGCCTGGTCAAGCCCTGACTCCCCTTTCCATGGGAGATTTACTTGAGAAATCGGCCAATTTATCCCAAGAAGAGTTAAATCACCTTTGCCAAACTTTCATGTTGCCATAACATCAGCCCAAAGCCCCCCCCCCCCCCCTTATGGATATACCTTTTTCACTAATGTGGGCAGACTCATTTTGAATATGATATCTTCTATAATAGGTTTCAATACTAGTGAATATGTTGATCAATTAACCCTAGTATTGTTGTCAATTTTTACCCCTGGACAACCTCCTGCTGTCAAATATGATTTTGCTTCCTACATTTCTGATAAAATCCATGATCATTTCATGATATTGGAAAATGAAATAGTGTTCAAATATTCCTCTGTTATATACCATCTCATGCTTTACTATCAATTACAGAGTTTCCCTTTCCATGTCAAAAAACTTGATGCCAAAGGAAATCCTAGGTCTGTAATCTTTTGGTCTGCAATCTCTCATAATTCCTCTGATTCTCCTTATTCTTATAATGAGTTCATTGACCTGTTTGTGCACCCTGCAACCACCTTATTAATAGGAGTCTCCCCTCCTAGGGTCAATAATGACATCAAGAAAATTCTCCAACTCGAAAAGCAATACAAGATAGGTGATTGGTACCTAAACTGGAATCATACAGAAATTAGAATATATGGGTGTGAGCTATGTCCTTTCAAGTTACCAAAATATGTCCCAATGAGGCTCTTTGCCTTAGAATATTTCAGACAGATGATAAAATCAGACATAGTCCATTTTTGCAATGTAAAGAGAAAAGCTCATCTCAGAATTAAGAGTCAATTAGGTCCTTTTGTTTGCAATTCTAGGGATGCAGGAAAAGAAGCTGAAAGAATCTTAGAAGACTATCTCTAATTGAAAAAAAGTTTCTACTGGGTACCTTATGACCCAAACAACTTTATTTGTGATAGGAGGATGAAAAACAAATTGTCACCATACCTTCATCATAGAATTCCAGAAATTAAACAATATGCCAATATGAATGAATGGATGGAAGGGACATTGATAGAACAAGATAGTGAATAGGTCAGTGTTGAAAATGTTATGAAAGATCTTGAGAAAATACTTGACCTGAATTGTTTTGGACAGGTGCAAAGACCAGGAATTGGTCCTTCTTCTGCTGGAACCTCTCAGCAAAATTTACAGGAAATCAGTGCATTGGCCACAGTAGCATCTAAAGGGAAAGAAAAGGAGGCAGATATATAAGTTACGAAGAAATTCGCAATGAAATAACAGCCTGAAACTTCTAAGGAACAAGGCCAAATACAGACTTCCCCCACTCAGATTAATGTGACAGGAATTTCAATTTTGCAAACTCTTCTCAATGAAGAAAAAGGTAAGAAAAGAGATGCAGAAACAACTACCCCTATCAGTGGATCTTCAGAACAACCTGATGTTAAAATACAAAAATTAAATCCTCTTTCAGAAGTAGAATCTTTTCAAGAAATCCCTGATTGTCAGAGGAGAGAAGAATTAGGTAGTCAGCAAACATATACAATCAGTGGAACATCTACTAATTCACAGAGAAAAGAGCTACAAAGGCAACAAAGTGCAGAAGTATCTTCCTTCAAGCCACCAGTGAAGGATGCCTGGGATATTAAAAGGACATTTATAAATATAAAGGCTAGAAATGATCCATTAAGACTTCAAGTCTATAATCAATATTTGAAGATGGCTCCTAAAAATCAACAAAGATTGATGTCAGCCTATGACATCCAACATGGTAAAATGGTAATGATTCACTTCAAACCCAAAGCTCAGCAGCCTCAAACAGCTGCAGATTATATAAGAACTAATTTTGAAGTCATAGCGAAGGATATTCATCCTTTGGATCAGATTTAACTACACAAACAGACAGGTGAAATGATTTATTCCACTTTGACTGATAAATCAATTATGACCCAAAAATTACAGGATTCTTTGGAGAATACTAATACTCAATTGCACCTTGAAAAAGCCTCTTCTCAGGCTAAGGATAATAGGATAAAGACTTTTGAAGAAATAATTATTGGATTAGGTCATAATCCCAAATATGTCAATGGTATAGAAGCCTTGATTAAGAAGAAAGATGATGATATTGCAGCTTTGAGAAAACAACTAAAGTTACCATCCTCAAGGCATCCACAAACTGCAGAAATCATAAAGAAAAACTCTGAAGAAGAATTGATGGATTTGCTCTTGAAACTGAATGAGCAACTAAATGAGACTGAAAAAGAGCTTGAAAAGGCATTAAAGGACAAGCAGGAAAACATTCCAGCATCTACAGCAGAAGTGATTACAGGTACAACAACAACAGGTCAGTCAGCAGAATTATTACAGGGCAATACTTCCAATTTAAGCACTGAAGAATTAATAAAATCAATGGAGGAATTGAAACTCCAAGTGACAAAGCTCCAGAGAACAAAGGTACAATTCACCACTTTAGAACAAAAATATGATCTCTTGAAGATAAGTGTTGCAGAAAAAACGAGAGAGATCAACCGATTAGAAAAATTGGTGAGAGCATTAGAAAGGGATCTCACATTGGAGAAACCTTTGGGAGAAATCAAAGAAATTCTTTGGACCAACATCATTCAGTCAATACAAGATGTTTGGCCATCAATCCAAATAATGTATGAGCAGAATGATTTAATTAAATTGGCTCTGGAAGAAATTCTAAAGGCAAGAGAAGAATTAGGAAACATGCCTGAGGAAGCCAATGAGCTTATACAATTTTTGAATACCAAGAACATATATCAACTTGAAGAACTAGGCATCCAAGACAGAACAGGAAAAATTTTGGAGATTAAAAGATTTTTTACTAAAAGAACTCTAATTGAGAATCTAGAAATAAGATGCTCTGATATGCAGGAAGAAATCAATGCCTTTACAAAGAGATTCAATATTTTTCAGAATAAAGGATTTCCAAGTCCTTTAGTTTCAGAGGATAAAATTATGAGCCTGGAAAACTATGTTGAGAAATTGAATAAATATGCTGACAACAGAGGCCGGTCCTTGATAACAAAAGCATTGCCTACGGGAAAAGATTCTTCTAGCATTAATCTGGATTTTTTTTTTTTTATCTCGAACATGAGGTAAAACACTTGACTGATTGACCTACTTTCTTGAGATATCTGACCGATGAAACTGCGAGCTTCAGAGAACAAGGTCACGAATACAATGGTGGGAAGAGATGTTAGAAGAAGTTGGGCCACCTATCCTTACGAATTTTTGATGATTTACCTACGGTAAGACATGATAAAAAGGATAAGCAGAATCGGAAATAAAAGTCAAAGTGCATCGAGTACACATTAGCAGAATTCTTTCGGTAATAATCACATGAAATAAAACGAGGTCGACACGTTTCGAACCAACGAGTGTGGTTCATCATCAGGACTATGTGAGAGATCAGATCCAGACATTAAGTATAAATAGATGTAGAAATGGCTCAACTAGCCGTTAGGATAACGGCTAGTTTGACTTTGAAAAAATAAATATTCCATTATTTATTTATTTATTTAATTTTTATTTATTTATTTATTATTCTTATTTTATTTATTTATAAAACCTTTAATATATTTACTTTTTAATTGGTTAATTAGTTGTATAAATATATTAAAGGTTTTATAAATAAATAAAATAAGAATAATAAATAAATAAATAAAAATTAAATAAATAAATAAATAATGGAATATTTACTTTTTCAAAGTCAAACTAGCCGTTATCCTAACGGCTAGTTGAGCCATTTCTACATCTATTTATACTTAATGTCTGGATCCCAGTCTCAGTACGATGATGAATTTTGTATTTGGTTAGCTGTGTCCTTTCATTTTATTTCATGTGTGGCCGAGGCTCTGCTATTTATCTCAAGGATCATAGAAACTTAGATTCGAGAAATGTATCGGTACAAGTAAAGTATGAGTAAAACGAACGTAACCTGGAAATTACTAAAGAAGGGCAATGTGAAGCCCAATCATAGGGCCTGCCTCCAGCACATTCTCAAAAGAAGGAAACAACACAACATCGGTTATCCTTTCTCTTATCTACGAGACCATCTATCTCTATTTTCTTGTAATATATCCATGAGTCATCCTAGATTATATCTCATTTTGTTAGGAGATATTTTTTATAATTCTTTGTATAAATACTCCCTCAATTGGAGTATTGAGGGGTGGATTCTTAGACTTTGCTGTAACATTGATTATTTTGGAATAAAGTGTTGTTGGATAAATTTCGTATGGCTAGCTGGATAAAGAATTGATGCAAAAGACTTTTCACAGGATTCTTGAGTCAGACAATGGATCAATAAGTCATCTATCTCTTATGTTTTAGAGTTTTATATTTGTTTATTATACCATCTGTGTTTCATATCTGAATGATAAACGAAAAGGAATAATTCAGAAAGTGCTTAAGTGCAATCTGTTTTCAATCGTTGTTGTTCTTAATGTTTTCTTCTAAACTAGTTTAAATAGTGAATTCTTAATTGCTCCTATTTTCTAGTTTATTCATTTTGATTATTTGATAAAGAATTCTTAATTGCTCTTTTTCAACAATCAGTCAGGTTCCCTCTTTCGAATATGTTGAAGGATTCTTAGTTTCCCTTCACCCATTTTGAGTCCATTCCATTCATTTTAGGTCTATAATTGTTCCTTATTTGATTACCTTGCCCTGTGAAACCATCTCTTGTTAAGAAACTTAATCGAGTTAAGCCATATTTCTTTGACTCCATTAGCCCAATGGCCTAAATTACTCAGTCTTACCCTCTGCTATAGAATTTCATCACCCAAACTCAATCAAAATCCCTAGACTTTCATAACTAGCCTAATATCTTTCAAAACAAAGCTAAATCTTACAGAGAGAGCCCTCTTTGGGTACAGATTGGCTAGATTCTATACCTAAAATTTGGTTTGTGGTTACCTCAGACCCCTTTCCTCTTCCAACAACTTCAAGGAAAATCTGAGTTATAACAACGACGACGATAGCGATGAGGTATAAGGGGTCCCTCCAAAGTTTATATATATATATATATATATATATATATATATATATATATATATATATATATATATATATATATATATATATATATATATATATATAACACAACTGTCATTGGGTAGACTTATATTTATAAAATACGAAACTTTATAATAAAAGGGTTTATAAAGTAATAAGCCCCGAAAAGTTATCTTGTGGGTTTTGAATGGGATTCAAATCATGGGAGAATATGGAGGAATAGAGGGGGGGAAAGAGGGTGAATGAAATGAAATGAGGGCAGAAATGAAGTTTGATCCCCATTACACCTTGTCAGCAACACTTCCTTCCTTCAAATGGACGGAGAGGCAGATTGATTCCTTTGAAGATCTTTACAGTCAGGAGTTCCCTTTCTTTATCTGAAAATAAATGATAGCCATAGAATGTTATTTTCAGTAATGACAAATCTAATCAATAACCACTCACCTTGTGATACTGTGAAATACATGAGTCTAACAGCACAGAATGTCTAGGCACTACGACAACAGCTCAGATCAGGGGTTGTCACCCTAATCCCCAATCTCTATATTTAAGTTGTCTCCTTGTAGACTAAGGGGGGGTATACCCTAATGAAATGGAAAGAAAAAGAACTATTTGGAAACCAGCTAGTTTAGGAGACACATTCAAACGACCAAGTACTTGTTTAAGATTTAACGAGATTTAGAAGATTTGATTAGATTAAGAGTTTGAAACCAGTGCCTTATGGAGTCAATTATCCCATTATGAAATTAGGATCAAGTAGTTGATAGATAAATGTTGCTAAAATGGACAACTATCCTCCTATGAAAATACCAATCCACCACCACAGTATTCAATTCTTCAATTAAATGCTCAATTTACCGAACTGAAAGATAAGCCTTTTTCAACAATGTGACTTAACTTTCGATTAAATATAAGCTCATAATGCAAATCTAGCTCAAAGAGAACAAAAAATTGTCATAATCCTTCAATGTCATGCATTAACGATATTCAATCCAAGAAAGAAAAACATGCAATTTATCATCACTTGAAAAAACTCTCAAAGTTGACTAGGCAATTAATATCAATTTCAAGTAATTAAAACCACAATTAGAGCTTATTTAAAGGACGATCAATCTCAATAGATGTTAAGCATGAAAAAATTTCAAACCCAAATGCAAAATTTAAGCACTTTAAATTTTGAAATATATTATCATGAAAGAACCATTGAACTCAAACGTTGAACACTTCAAACAATTCTGAATTATAATAATTTTCTTAATAACTCCAATCCATAAATTTAAATTTATCCTATAGTCAAACTTTAGATATGTAAATCAAGATTTCACCTTTGACTATAGAACAATTTAGATTTTCCCAAGGCCAATCTCAAGTGTATTAGAAAAAAGAAACAAAAAATTTAAAAAACTTCTAATGTTAAAAGTTATTATTATTATTATTTTTTTTTTTTAAATTAAAGTTAAAAATTCATTAAAGTTTTGGGCCTTTTTTAATTTTTAGTTTTTCTCAAAATCTAAAGTTAACACAAATTTTAAAACATAAATCTAAAACTCTAAAACAAATGAAGTGTTAATGCTATGTTAAAATTCTAAAAAAAAAAAAAAGCGAAACTAACCTAATATTAAAAATTTGAAATGAAAATTGATTTTGTTTGTGCGTAGGTCGAAGGTTTGTATGCAGATCGAGTGGGAGGAAGAAAGGGTAAGAAAAAAAACGCGTGGAAATATGGCAGCGAGGGAGTTAGAGAGGGCACGCAGCAAGCAGTGAGGATATGCGATGGGCAGCAAGGATGAGAGGGCTCGGACAGAAGATGGAAGCGTGAGAGAGAGTGATGTGGATGGAAGTCGGCAACATGAAGGTTGGTCGACGAGAGATGGCCACGTGAAGGCTCACACAGGATGGAAGCAGCGAACAGGAAAGGAGTTTGCGGGCTAGCGTGAGGAGATGAAAGCAGTGTGCAAGCCATCGAGGAGTCGGAAGCATGAAATAAAGGTGACAGTAGGGAGCAGTGTGAAGACTAGCCTTGAGGCAGAACGAAGATGCAAATAGAAAGCCAGGCAACAGATAGAATCGGACACACCAATTTCAATTTTTTCTTCACAAAATTTGATTTAAAACAAATGCACTTGTAATTATTTAATCATTGAGGTGACATGTTGCCCAAATCTGCTACCAAATCCGATACTGAGACCAGATCTTACCCTCCAAGGCCTAGATCTGGCTTAGATCTAAAAAAATTCTTTGAAAATATCCCACTAAAACTTGCACAAAATCAGAAAACAAGGAACCCAAAACCCAATATATGCACAGAAAATAAAAATAAAAATAAAAACCTTAAACCCCAGTGAGTTAAAAAATAATGATATTTAAAAATCTACAATTCTATTCTACAGATCAAAATCTCCCATTGCCAGATTTAAAACCATTTTGCACAATTTAGAAAAAAATAAATTAAGAGAGGCACAAGCCCAAGAAGATCCTGTAGAAAAAATATTCTGTAAGATAACTTCAAAAATTAAGAGACAATGGGATTTTTCGGATCTTTTGAAATCTGAGAGTCGGTTGATCTAACTAAAGATTTCCCCAAACACCCAAATCATGAATAATGAACTCTACACACTTAGATTTGAATTTTAGATTAATAGTGATTTAAAAAAAAAATAACCATAACATCATCCAAAACATAGATACCTGATATTTCTATCAAAACAAAATGAAATTTAAGAAAACCTAAAAATCTGCATAAGATACCTGTATACAGATCAATCCACAAAGGCTATCAACCATCAAATGCCAAAAAAAGTAGCAGAGTTTTAGAAACAATATCACCACATAGATCTAGAAAAGGAACACCAAAGTGTGTAACCCCAAAGTCTTTATATTTTAATGATCAACAAAAAAGCTACAAGAGCTTCTTAGAACAAGTGCACGATTCAAAGATCGGATGCAAATGACAGACAAAGACCTCTAATTTATAATATAAAATCTCCAACGGTTAGTCTAGTTAATCCCTATCAAAGTAATCTCGACCATTTAAAAATATTTAATCATCTTTTAATCTCATCTCTCAAAATTATAATTTTTTGAGGAAATTCGAATTTATCATTTAATTCCCTTTTAACTAACTCAAAAATAATATTTTTGAGTTAACTAACTCAAAATTTTGACTTTGACTTAATAACCAAGGCCCAAGGGTCCAAAATTTCTCAAATTTCTAAATATTCCCTTATCTTGGGACCTTTAAAATTTATTTTATAGGGACCCACGTATTTTGCCTTTGAAGAATTTTAATTTGACTTAGGACATAAAATTATTTAAATTTCTCACTTGGGATTTTTAATTTAAATTGGCTAGAAAATTTAATTAATTGCCTCGTGAGGAGATTAATTATTTTTTTCCAACCCTCTAATACTTTAGCCATGGTGTCTAATTGTGAGGGACCATGCACTAAAATATTTTACATCAAGATATTATAATTTGACACATAAAAGGGGAAAACCCATTCGGAATAGACCCTCAAAAGCTACTCAATTCTGTGACTCAAAACATGATCTAGTAGACCAAGTAATTTGTAATAAGATAATCTAGCCAATTAGCTAGGATTATTCCAAATTTAATTTTACAAAGACTCGATAGAAAACATTAGGACTCACTTAGTAACTTGATGACAAAATCCACCCTAGCTTTGGGGTGAGGCCAGAGGGGAAAACTCTGTCGATTACTTGTGTCGAGAAACACAAATGAATTGGTGAGACAAAAACCTCCTAGGATAGAAATCATCACCAAAATACTAGGCTTACCTAGGTTGTTACATACATGATGGTCTTACTTAAATCATTTACATCAAAAACATGCATAATAGGTTTACATCATTTATAAAAATGTTGACTGATGATGAAATCTAAATGGTGTGAACACCTCGAACATGATAAATCCCATATGCAGAAATGGGGGTGCACTGCTACGGGGTCGTTGACACAGAGTGGTCAACAAAACACGTCCTTTAGTTGGAGCCAAATGTTACCCACCAATAGTGGGTAACCCATAGGAGAAATTTTTCTCCTCCTTGGACAAACAACCAACCAACAATCTTATATGATTAGCACATAACATGATGCCAAGATCCTCCACTTTTGGCTCTGGTTATATTTCTCTCATCCATACAGTAATCCTTCTTGAAAGAAGGTGCTTTCACTTAATGGTATGGGCATACTAATATGGATCAAGAGAAAAACTTGATAATTTTTCGATTCTTGTTCCCTCACTTCATTTGGGAGGTTAATCTTTGACTTTGGTCCAGTAGGAACTCCTATGAGGCATTAGGGTTTTAGGAAAGGCACTACTAGGGAGGAGCTATATGAAGTAGCATGTCTAAGATATTCCATACTTTCCACTCTCCATTCCCCCCCCATCATTCATCTCCATTCTTTGGTTTGGTTCTCATTGGTCATTGATATTGGAACCCTCATGTAGGAATTTATAGGGTAAGTTCCTTAGATCAAACACCAAAGGTCACCGCTCACAAACAAATCACAAATCAGTACACTAGTATATCACGTGGTTAAAACCCTCGAAGAGGGAAATAGTCCATGACCTAAGCCAACACAGCCACTTTAGGCAATTTATTAATATAAAAAGAAAAGTTACATATGTTTCTCTCATAAACGGTTACCAAGAAAATGACCCTCCATGCTCTTTAAATAGAGACCATGGAACAATCGGATGCTAAGCCACGAATCAAGTGTCATTAATATTGAGGAGAGAGTGAACCGTGATTAAAATATTTCGGTGAAAATCACATCAAAGTATATTTGGTTGACGCATTTCGAACCAGCCAGTGTGGTTCATCAATCATCATCTTGTCCTAATGATGAACCACACTGGCTGGTTCGAAATGCGTCGACCAAATATTTTTTGATGTGATTTTCACCGAAATATTTTAATCACAATTTATGGATCACAGAAGCAAAATTCCTAATAGAGAGTGATTCGTCGGATCACTACAAATTGTGACCTTTGGATTATAAGTTACAAACGTACATAGTAAAGAAACACACGTTATCTAAATCTACACTAGACCAAGTTATGCTTAATTATTTCCTGTGTGTCAGAATATCCTAACATCCCCCCTTAAGAACAACTTGTGATAGGATTGAAGGATTTACAAAGGTGACACAAAATGAGCCTATTTCCTATGTGTCGAAATATTCTAACATCCCCCCTTAAGAACAACTTGGGATAGGATTGAAGGATTTACAAAGGTGACACAATATGAGAAGGAAGGAGGCATTAGATCCTATCCCCCCTTAATGATAACTTTCTTGAACTCTAAGAATGGATCGAAGTTTGGTAAAATTCTCTTCTGTGAGAGCCTTTGTAAATATATCGGCAACTTGATCATTGGTTGAACAATACTGTACTTCAAGAACACGATCATGAATGAGCTTTCTGATGAAGTGTATATGAAGTTCAATGTTTTTCATACGTTGATGCTGAACGGGATCTTTGTATAGCTCAATGACACTCTGATTATCACACCAAAGTGTAGTTGGATGCTTCTAATGAAGACCAAATTTAGACAGGATCTGACGAAGCCACATGGCTTCCTTGTTGGCTTCAACAACACCACGATACTCTGCTTCTGCCAAAGAAAGAGAGATGGCACTTTGTTTCTTACAAGACCAAGTAATAAGTCATGAACCAAGAGGGAATACATATCCTGCAGTAGACTTTCTATCATCAGGGTCACCAGCCTAATCGGAATCAGTGAAACCAATCAACAATGGAGACGCTCCTGCACTGTAATGAACCCTGAATTGAGCTATACCTCGAATGTATCGAAGTATTCTTTTAGCTACTTTCCAATGACTTTCATGTGGTTGGTGCATAAACTGAGCAACAAGACCAACGACAAAGGAAAGGTTAGGATGGGTATGGGTTAGATACAAAATTCTACCAACAAGTTGATGGTATAAGGTAGCATCAAATTCAGGGGTAGTGCAAGTGACTGAAAGCTTGACTTGAGACTAAAAGGGAGAAGGGGCTAGCTTGCAATCTTCCATGTGAAAGTGGCATAGAAGATCACAGGCATACTTGGACTGAGAAAGGGTAATACCTTCTTTGGATTGCAAGACTTGAAGACCAAGGAAATAATGCAAGTGTCCTAAGTATGTGTTGTGACTATAACAACTCTTTTATTTAATATTAGTAATAATACTAAATAAAATGGGGACCCTTAGTTAAAAAATCCAAAAAAAAATCAATTAGGATTTGTTTTCCTTTTCAAATAAAACTTCTATCATAAACTTAGGGAAATCCCTTAGAAAGAACCTTAAGAAACACTTAAGTTTATGATAGATTACAATAAAATTGTTCTTTAAACAAAATAGCGCATCCATCGCAAAATGGTATATATCTTTTGTAAAACTGAAAATGTGATTTTGCGATTTTGCGATAATGCGATCCCAAAAGCCTATACAATAACATATTGGTCGCAGATCGCATAGCGCAGAAAAGAGAAATGTTAAACGAATATCTTTTGCGCTATTTACAATTTTGCGCTTTTGCGAGATTTGCGATGTGCGCTTTTGCGCTATTTCGCAATTTGCGCTTTTGCGCTATTTACAAAATTGTGATGGTTTCATTTTTCAATATTGCGATATTGCGACATTGCGATATTGCGATATTGCGTAGAAAATCGTAGATCGCAATGTCGCAGATTCATAAAAGCGCGTTGTTCAAAGAAATCTTCCCATATATCAATATCTTTTATGTGCTTTAATGATTGGATTAAATGAATGGATTGACAATTAATGGTAAATGAGATTTTGTTTTGATTGAAAGTCATTTCACGATATAATAATATATTTCATCCGCCTTTGCATTTAAAACAATCTCATCACCTTTCTCATGCCATTACTCTCATTTAACTCGTAAAACGCAGGCACGAAGGAGCAAACGTCTATACAAAGCTTTCACTAAACATTATGGGTAAGAAAGAGAAGAGCTCGAATTCTGAAAACAGAGAAATGGCTTCACTGTATGCAGACACCGCTTGCAATAAGGATGCCGGTATAACCACATGGGAAGGAATGTATAATTTGTTGGAAGAAGAAAATCCTGTGGTATTGAAAGTTGCGGCTACAGCAGGTTCCAGTAATACGTCTGAGGCAACTCTTAAAGAACTGGCTTGCTCATTTCTGCATAGGATAGCGGCAAGGCCGAGGATTCTCCCATATACAGACATGGTGAAATGGGTGCTAGACAGCGCAGATATTTTAGACAGGCAATTTAGAACTCCATCTTAAGAGCTAATCGGGTCATTCACCACGGAAGATGTGAGGCTGATGTATAAGTTGCCAGAACCTCAGGTGACTTATAATAAGCAATTCATGGAAGATTTTGCCAGAGAACATGCAAATTTGTCAGAATGCACACAAGAGTGGACCAAAAGAGATGAGCCGTTGAAGAAAAACAAACAAGGTATGTACAGTACTGGTTCACTTACCTCTCCTTATTGTTTTGCTGCTGCCATGTTATGCAGGCTTT
Organism: Pinus albicaulis; assembly: GCA_034641835.2. Classification (NCBI taxonomy): domain Eukaryota; kingdom Viridiplantae; phylum Streptophyta; class Pinopsida; order Pinales; family Pinaceae; genus Pinus; species Pinus albicaulis. Next base: position 656,359,507 of record CM076575.1, on the reverse strand, counting down.
TTGGAAAGCCTGACATAAATATGATCTTGCCTGAATGGCTCCCTTTGTTGAATGCTGCCGTTAATTCTACAATTGTAGACTGGGCCAAAATCTTATCTGATAATTTGACCACTGCTATTTTTCACTACCGGTCCAAACGAAATGTTTCTCAATGGATTTATCCGCCTTTTTATTTATCTGCTTATGTCATGGACGCTATCTGTTTTGTCTCTAAATTCCCTGTGATGGGTTGGCAATGGACTATCCACGATCCTTTGCCTATTCATGTGTACCATAAGGAACTATGGGAGTCTAAATTTGTCCCCCATTTTTACCAAATTTGCCATGGTGTAATGCTGCCATTGTACAAAACATTGCATAATAAGGATGCCCCAAGGTTATCCCCAGAAACAGAGGTCGACATTCTCCCCGTCGCGAGATGGTTTGGAGAAGAATTGTTCACTTATGTTAAGGTTTTTGGAAGCTCTACCTCCCCCCATGTTTTACTCCTATATGTTCCAGATAGACTTGTAGCGCGGGAGATTGCTTAGCAGACCTATGGCCAAGGAGGTCTAACAAAGGAATTAAAAGAGAAAAAGAAAGGCATTTGGCCACAATTTCCCGTAAACTGTGGAACATTTTCACTGTTTGATGTTGGACATGCATTCAAAGAAGTAAGCAACATTACATGCTTACAGCTCTTCAAATTTTCGAGAAGGTTATTTGACCCAAATAATATTGTTAAGAATTTTACCAATGCAATCAGAGTAAGGGAATTTTCTGGGGAACAGGATCTTTTTGATGATATGTTCCAAACAAGAAGTTCATTTAAAGAAGTTTTGAGTTCAGCTCAAATGCAGTTATCTCCAGAGGAATTCCAGGAATTCAAACTTTACAGAGAAAGAAGACTAACTGATATTCCTTTGGAAAATCTACGCTTGGAACCCGCAAGGGAACAAACTCCTAGTGTTAGTCTTAACGACAGTTCAAGTACTGATAAATCTAAGTCAAAATCTGACAGAGAGACTTCTGAACATTCCAATAAGTCTAATGAAAAGGAAGATAAAATTGAAGAATCAGTGAAAGATTCTGCGCAATCGAAAGAACTTCCTCAACAACAAATTTTGACTTCTCAACAGACAAATCCTCCTCCTACCAATGTACAGCAACAGTCAGTCACCATTGAATTAGACAAAGAATGGGAAAGTTTTAACCAATTGATTAATGTAGAAGGACAGAATGTACAGACCCCTGTACAAACAACCAAAGTTTTGAGCACAGGAATAAGTAGCACAGCCACAGTAACTGAGCACATACCTATCACACCCTCCTCTGAAATTGTACTTAATGTACAGGACATTCCTCCTCTAGATGTATTCTATAGCCCAAAATACAAATCAGTAGTGAAGAAAGAGAGAAAAAAGAGAAAGTTAGAAGGTTCAATTGCTACTGAATCAGAACAACTAGATGTCTTGTGGAAGGATCCTGCCACAGAGCCTACTGAGAATCTTGCTAAGTTATCTCAAATGACAGGGGCTTATGCTTCTGCAACTATTGATAAATAATTTGAGATACAACTCTTATTAAATGAAAAAGAAGAACAGATAAAAGTTCTACAACAGCAATTGCAACAGGTACAGGCCAATAATGAAGCACAATTGAAACTTGAAGAGTTACAACAACAACTTCAAGAAATGAAAATAGGACATCAAAGAAGCTTGGCTGATAAAGAAAAGCAAATACAGATTATCCAAGACCAGCACAAAGATGATCCTAAGCTTCCAGAATTTATTTCAGAAACTATCTCTTTAAACAATCAACTACTGCAACAAGAGGAAGTTTTATGCCAAAAAATCTTGCAATGGAATTCTTTTTGCCAAGAGAGTGATAAAATCACAAATCATGTCGTAGATTTACGAAATGATTATGATTTGATTAATGAAAAGATCAATGATTATTTATTATGGCAAAAAACAGAAGAAGGCAGAAAAGCTGGTGCACCCATTATTAATGAAAACCATAAAGAAATACTTTTCAATAACTGGGATGCACAAATCAGAAGGGAAGAGAAGGCAGCAGAGGAGGCGGCTACAGCAGCAAACAGTCTTACTGAGTGTGTAAATGACAATTTACACAAAGCTAATTTGATTTCAGAAACTATTCTGGGATATCTCCCACAGGCACATCAACTACAAACAGAATGGAGGCAAAAGGCAGAAGAAAGAGCAAAATCAATCCAAGGGCTGACAAGATTAAACTGGGACTCTTACTGGACATACTTAGTGAAGCCACACAGTTAGCACAGTGTGCTTAATTGTATCATCAATTCTACTTAGAATATTGCACCTACACTTGCCGACTCTGTCTTTTCAGGACAGTTGAAATCTGAAGTCGGTCAACCACATCTTCTCAAAACAATGCTAGATGCCTGCAAGTTTAAAGATCAAGTTCATAAATAGTTAGTTAATAGTCTTTATTTTTAGATTTAGTTTTAATTTTACTGTATTTTTGCCTAGGAAAAGGACGGTCATTTAAACCGAATCCTTAATTTTTGTAATAGACTATTTTTAGATTTAGCTAAGTAGTATTTAAACCCTTCTCATGCATTTAGAGAAGGGTCATGGATTTTAATATTTTTGACTTGGAGATTACATTTATGTACTCCACTGGCTTTTATATTTTTTAAAAGGATCACATCTGGTGATTTTATGCGGAATTATCTTTAAAGTGTTGCATTTCTGTACCTTGGATTTGATTTTGCATCAGAATTACTGGATTAGAGTATCAGATTTCATTTGAAAGTCTTCAAGATGAATAAGGTATTTCTATCTGTTCACTGTTGATTTCTTTTGTCTTATGATATTCGCTTTAAAATTTGTTATCATTTACAGATATTTGTTTTCATAACGTTTCTTTATATATATCATTTTTTAGTATAATTGAAATGTTATCTTTTATAAGTATATGTAGATGATATATTATGAGGAATGCAATATGCTAATACAACTATGTTTAATTTCTTAAACAGAGTTATCTATATTTGTTTCTGCGCATTTTGATTTAAATAATAATACATTTTTATGGTTATTGTTGAATCGGAATAATTTTAAGTTGTATTCACATATGATTGCCCGGGTTAGTGTTAGAATTTCTTTATCAGTATTTAGTTTAAATTAGATAGTTTTATTTCAGTCAATTTAGTCCCATTTCCACTCATCCAAATCAACCCATCACCAACCCATTAGTTATAAGGAAACTGGTCCTTTAAATCCAGTCGGAGCCACCATACCAAATGGAAAAGGAGCTGTCCTAAGGTCCCGACCGGGTGGTTTTCCCCAATGTTTGAAGCAGAGATTTTCTAGGCTTCAACATTTTTGGCGCTAGAAGGAGGGCCTGAGCTATGAATGACAAGTAAATCTTTACCCACAAGCCATTCTGAGAGCAAAACACCCTCATCAACTTCTTCAATTTCTTCTGAAATACAAAATCCTATAGAAGGAATTGAGAAGAATATTCATACACCCACTACCAAAATCTCAAAACATTCAGACAATCAAAATCCTGAGTCTCCTGAAGTTCAAGATTTAATCCATAAATTGAAAGGATTCTCATTATCTCTAGATGAGTCTGAAATATCTAAAGGTAGTGTAACTTCAAAATTTGTTTCTTCAAAACCTCTTACTAGGCTTCAAAGTGAAAAACTTGGTATTTCTCCGAAAGAATTCCCTTTACCTAGTAGAGTCAAGACAAGAAAAACTCAATCGGAATCAGTAAGTGATATAGGTTCTTCATCTAATATTCAATTACCTGTTTCCGAAATCCCAACTCAACAAAGTACAGTTGTTTCCACATCATCTCCTCAATCATCATCAATCTCAACATCATCTATTCCAACAACTTCTATTCAAACACCACCAGCTTCTACTACTCCTCCAATAGTTGTTCCAATAATGGCTAGACCATGGGCTACTCCAGGAGCTGTCAACATGCCTGCACCTTTACACGATTTACTTGACAATCCTAGAAAATGGCTTCCAAAGTTTAGTCCAGATCTTAACATTCAAGCTGAAGAACATATCAATAACTTTATGCTGGCTGTAAATTTGAATGGAGTCGTACATGAAGATGTTGTAGTCAGACTATTCCCTTATACTCTTCAAGGGGCAGCAGGATCCTGGTACTTTTCGTTACCTTCAGGATCCATAACAAGTTGGGCCATTTTTGCATATCATTTTTTAACCAAATTTGGAGATGACAGATCAATAGCTACTTTAATCAACGATCTCTCAAATTTGAAAGCAGAACCCAAGGAACCCATTAAAGAATTCAACGCTAGATTCAACAAACTCTTGAACAAAATTCACACAGATTCAAGGCCTAGTGAACAAGTCAGAAGTGAATGGTACATAACTGCCTTACCCTCAAACATAGAAATTTTTGTAGATAGAGCTGCAAAACCTACATTAGCCGAAAATATGAAAGAGGCTATTGCAGTAGAAAAACGAATTATTTCTCTAGAAAAGAAAAATGCTATTGAGGAAAGGAAATCAAAGAAAGTCAGCTTCAAATATGATTCAAAGAAAAAGGCCAAAGACCCATACGACATGGAAGGTTTACAAAAATTTCTTAAAACCATGTCAAATGAAATGGTTGAAATTAAAAACAAGTAGCTGAAACTTCTACCAAAAAACCATTCCGAAATTTCAGAAGAAACCAAGTTGAATCTAAACCTCCTAATGCAATCTCTAATGCAGAATCAGAAGAAGAGGAAGAAGAAGAAGATACATCTTTAGTATCAGATGAGGAAGATGAGAATGAAGAAATAGCTTAATTGCATGGAATGTGGGATTTTATTCTCCCTAATTCTGATAGTGAGGTAGAACAAGAAGCTATGCCTGTAAGTACTAGGAGTAAATCTACATCAGAGCCTGTACAAACAGCTCCTAAAAAGAAAATTACAACTCCAAGTACTAAAGACAAATCCCCTACAAAGAAAGCTTCCCCATTACCTACTCAAAATCAGCCTTCTTCTTCTAATCCTCCTACATCAACAACAAAGACTTTAGTGGTGTCAGATCCTATGGAGTATAACATTGTTGAAGACATGAAAAAGATTAAAGCCAACATTTCCTTACATGAACTCAGCAAACTAAAACACCAGCAGAAGTTGTTATTGAAAGAATTAAACGCTACACCAATTGCTCCTTTACCAAGTGGTGTAGTTGCAAAAGCAGCTAGAGGAGTTGGTAAGCCACCAGATAAGGTAGATGCTACTGATACAGTGCTCATTGGAGAAAAATCAAATTCTCAAACTCCTCCTTTTCTTTTGACTTATGAAATGTACAATAAGAATCTGCATAATTGTTTGATTGATTCTGGAGCTTCCTCTAATATAATGCCTACTTCTGTTTGTGCCAAATTGAATATCGAACCACAAAAATCGGCAGTTCATATTGTTCAATTGGATCGCTCTAAAGTTCAAGTTGTAGGAGAAATCAATTCAGTTACTATCAGATTAGCTTCCGATCCTAGGATTGTCCAAAGAATTGATATTTTGATTGCAGATATTCCTGAATTCTATGGATTAATTTTAAGCAGGGACTGGTCTACGAAACTTAATGGTTATATCTCAACTGATTATTCACATATGTGGCTTCCCTACAAAGGGAAACCAAATCAAATCAAAGTTGAACGAGAAAAACATATGACGCACACTATCACTGAATTTGAACAACCTAATGAGCCCGTGGCATTCAACAACAATATTCTTGGAGGTTATTCTGCTGAATCATTTCTTGGAAACTTCAAAGCACCTCAATCACCTTTTTCTGTAAATACTTTTGTTTCTCAAATAGAAAAATTTTCACAATCTGATTCTTCCAGAATTGTAAATATTTCTGATGTAATTGTAGATAAGCCAATAGATAAATCTTTATTTTGGTCGTTATATTTTGATGGATCAAAGTCTAGTGATGGAGCTGGAGCAGGATGCATCTTAATTGATCCATATGGAGAGAAAACCATGTTGTCATGTAGGTTAGAATTTGAGTGTACTAACAATACCGCAGAATATGAAGCCTTGGTTCAAGGACTTTATAAAGCTATAGGGTTAGATGTTAAATACTTGAAAGTTTTTGGTGATTCCGAAATTGTCATAAAACAAGTTAGGAATACTATTCATTGCCTTTCAGGACATCTTAAACACTATCAAACCCTAGTACAAGATCTTACCACTCATTTTTTAGCATTCGATATTTCTCCTATTCCTAGGAATCAAAATACATCGGATGACTTGTTAGCTAATGTTGCATCTAAACTCCTTCCTGCTGAAGATTGCAGTCCTGATAGGTTTTCCGTAGAATTGATTTTTCGCCCATCTGTCCCAGATAATGTCACAAATTGGAGAGTTTTCTATCATGATCAAGATATTTTAAATTTCATGACTTCAGAGAAATCATATGATGAACAAATTATTGATGAGAATGATCATGATTTACAAATTGCTTCAAAAGGTAATGAAAATCCCATTCCAAAATCTGTTGTTAAATTAGAGGATTTATATGACATTAAAGACAGATTCAAGAAAGTCACTAATGCTAAACTTCAAAGCTCTACTTTGAAGTTTGAATTAGTAAATCTTGGTTCTGATTCTAAACCTCAAAACGTTAATTTAGGACTCAATTTAACACCAGAGGAAAGGAATGCTTTCATTAAACTCTTGAACAAATATAAAAATGTTTTTGCTTGGAATTATGATGATTTAAAAACGTATGATACTTTGGTTATTCAACACACAATTCCAATGCTTCCTGATATTAAACCTGTTCAACAAAAGTTAAGGAAGGTTCATCCAAATCTCGAAGGACAAATCAAATCAGAACTTAATAAACTTTTAAAAGCCAAAATCATTTTTCCTGTAACGCACTCCAATTGGGTTTCCAATATGGTACATGTAAGGAAGAAGAATGGTGATATAAGAATCTGTATTGATTTTAGAAACTTAAACAAGGCATGTTTAAAAGACAATTTCCCATTGCCAACCATGGAACAGATACTTCAAAAGGTAGCTGGTTCTGAACTTATGTCCTTTCTCGATGGATTTTCGGGCTATAATCAAGTTTTAGTTCATCCGGATGACAGATTGAAAACAACTTTCAGAACAAAATGGGGAACTTATGCTTATCAGAAAATGCCTTTTGGTCTAATAAATGCAGGAGCAACTTTCCAAAGAGCCATGGACATAGCATTTAAAGGTCTGATCAATAAATCAGTTGTTGTTTATCTTGATGACATAACAGTATTTTCAAAAAAGAGAGTCAATCATCTACATGATCTAAAGCAAATATTTGAAAGATGTAGAAGGTTTGGTATTTCCTTAAATCCAAAGAAATCTTTCTTTGCTTTGGATGAAGGAAAACTCTTAGGATTTGTTGTGTCAAAAGATGGTATATATATTGATCCAGATAGAGTCAAAGAAATTTCTGATATTTCTTTACCTTATAACAAAAAATCCATGCAATCATTTCTTGGGCAGATCAATTTTGTTAAAAGATTCATTCCTGATTTTTCTTTAATTGTTTTACCTATGCAAAATATGATCAAGAAGAATTCAGTATTCAAATGGGGGCATAAAGAGAAAGAATCCTTTGAGGCAATCAAACAAGTGATCATTAATGCACCAGCATTGAATACCCCGGATTTTTCTAAAGATTTTACTTTGTATACTTTGGCCACCGAAACATCTTATGCAACTGTTTTAACACAGCTCAATGATCAGAAAATTGAGGCACCAATTTCTTTCTTTAGCTCAAATATGCAAGGAGCTAAGCTTAATTATTCCGATGTTGAAAAACAAGCCTTTGTTGTGTTTAAATCAATCAAACATTTCAGACTTTTTCTCTTGAAAACACATACAAAAATCATTGTCTCATTCTCTGCAGTGAGGCAATTATTAATTCAAAAAGAAGTAGGAGAAAAGAGAGCTAACTGGGTAACAGCCTTGCAAGAATATGATATTGATATTAAACCAGCTAAGATTGTTAGAGGACAAGGTTTTTGCAGATTATTGACAGGAGCTCATAACATACCAGAAAATCAAGATTCAAATCAAGATATTCAAGTAAGTCAGATAAGTGTTACAAATTCCGGATCTCAGTATGCTGATCTTATCTATTACTTGAAAAATGGGTATGCTCCTTCTAATCTCAGCTATAAGAGTAAACGTGCTTTAAGGTTAAAGGCTATTAAATATGAGATCATTGATAATGTGTTATTCAGGAAAAATTATGATTCAATCTTATTAAGATGTCTTGAAAAGACTGAAGCTGAAAAGGTTTTGTAGGAATTGCATGATGGACCAGTAGGAGGTCATTTTGGAGGTGATACCACAGCTCACAAAATAATCCGTGCTGGTTATTACTGGCCTACCCTGTTTAAAGATACGCATGATTACGTAAGGAAGTGCAGAATTTGTCAAACTACAAGTGGAAGACAAAGGAAACCAACTTTTCCTTTGCAACCAGTGACTATTGAGAAACCATTCGAACAATGGGGGCTTGACATTATTGGTGAGATAGTACCTCATTCTTCCAAACAGCACAAGTACATCCTTACTGCAACTGATTACTTTACAAAGTGGGTAGAAGCAATCCCGTTGAAGGTAGCCAATTCTGATGCAATTATTGATTTCATAGATCAATTCATCATAACCAGGTTTGGTGTACCTAACGCTCTAGTCTTTGATAATGCATCTTACTTCTCTAGAAATAGTTTAATAGAATTTGCAGTCAAAAGAGGTTTTAAATTGAAATATTCAGCAAATTATTATCCACAAGGTAATGGTTTGGTTGAATCCACTAACAAAAATCTTATCAAAATCATTAAAAGGACCATTAATCAAAATCAAAAGAATTGGCACAAGTCTTTAATCTTTGCACTATGGGCTGATCGTATTACTGAAAAAGCTTCAATAGGAACTTCACCTTTCAATTTAGTTTATGGAAAAGAAGCTGTGATACCATCAAATTTAGCTCTTCCATCATTAGCCCTAGTGCAATTTATTGAAGAAAATCCTTCTTCATCCATTCAATCGAGATATGATCAAATCCTTAAACTAGAAGAAGATAGAAATAAAGCAAAAATTATTCATGAAAAACATCAACAGCTTGTAAAATCTTCTTTTGATGCAAGTTCTACTGGCCCAAAATTTTTGTCAATTGGTGATCTTGTTCTGAAATGGGATAAAGCACACGAAGAAAAAGGTAAACATACCAAGTTTCAGAAAATGTGGCTTGGACCATTTCAGATCATTGAAAAGATAGGCTCAAATACATTCATACTCCAAGATCTAACAGGTAAGAGAGAATCTCTTCCTGTAAATGGGCTTATCTTGAAGAAATTTTTTTCATAAGGAGGTAACCCCTTCTTAAACTGTACATATTCCTTTCTGCAAAGTTTTTTGATTGTTTTTGCAAATAAAGGTTGTTAATAAGTCTATAATTGACTGTTTACTATTTAGGAAAATTTCTTAGGAAAAATATTATAAATATCTATTTTGTGTAAATAAGAATTTTTAAAGAGATGATCACAGTTTTTGGATAGTTTAAAATAAGATGTTAAACTTTGAAAGATTATTTCAATCATTTGCATGATCTTTTGAAAACTTGAGGAGAATGTAAATCATTATAAGTTTATTAAGAAGAGAAAGGTTATCTATAAAAGTAAAGATTTTTCAAAGTCTTGGTACTCAAAAAACTTTGAAAATTGTCATCCATTGATTCTTAAGGATAAAACTATTTCACCCCATCCATTTAAGTTGTGATTTTTTAGAATGTAATTCTAAGAAATTATATGAAAAATTTAAGAGATAAGAGGTCTCATCACGAGCCTGCTTACCATGTTCATAAGAAGTAATAAAACTGACATTACCAATATTGCATATCAAAACAGGGTAATGGCTTATAAATATAAGACAAGGGGTCTCATCACGAGCCAGCTTGTTCAGTTTAATTACAACTAGTGAATGGCATTGTTATTAACTGGCTACCAAACCAGAACAATGGCTCTTAAAAATAAAAATAAGTAAAAGACAAAAACATGAGATAATATGTCTTATGAATTTATCTTTTAAAAAGTCATAATTTTAGTTGGATGGGACAATGAATGGTTAATGGTTTAAAGGTAACCCTGTCGAGACTATGAACGTTTGCAGGCAGCAGAGGAAATACCTATGGCAATAGAGTATATTATAAAACCAAAACTTGGAGAAATCCATTTACTTCATTATTAACACCAATCAAAGCTTGAGATAACCCAAAAATGTTTTTATTCTTAAGAAATTAGAAAGAAATTGTGAATGATTTTTATTTCTTTTTCATAGATAGATTTTATTTAAAATATCTTAAGATAGTTTTCATTATCTTTAAAAATCTTTATTTACTAGAAATATAGTGTTCATTTTATTTTTTCAGAGATAACTGTTTCTTTCAGTGAATCGCCAATTGTTGTGACCAGCAACAACCCCCCTTTTTATTTAATATTAGTAATAATACTAAATAAATGGGGACCCTTAGTTAAAAATCCAAAAAAATCAATTAGGATTTGTTTTCCTTTTCAAATAAAACTTTCTATCGTAAAATTAGGGAAATCCCTTAGAAAGAACCTTAAGAAACACTTAAGTTTATGATAGATTACAATAAAATTGTTCTTTAAACAAAATAGCGCATCCATCGCAAAATGATAGATATCTTTTGAAAAACTGAAATTGCGATTTTGCGATTTTGCGATAACGCGATCCCAAAAAGCCTATACAATAACATATTGGTCGTAGATCGCATAGCGCAGAAAACAAAAATGTTAAACGAATACTGTTTGCGCTATTTATAATTTTGCGCTTTTACGATATCTGCGATATGCGCTTTTGCGATATTTGCAATGTGCGCTTTTGCACTATTTCGCAATTTGCGCTTTTGCGCTATTTGAAAAATTGCGATGGTTACGTTTTGCGATATTGCGATATTGTGATATTACGCAGATCGCAATGTCGCGGATTCATAAAAGCGCGTTGTTCAAAGAAAATCTTCCCATATATCAATATCTGTTATGCGCTTTAATGATTGGATTAAATGAATGGATTGTCAATTAATGGTAAATGAGATTTTGTTTTGATTGAAAGTCGTTTCACGTTATAATAATATATTTCATCCGCCTTTGCATTTAAAACTATCTCATCACCTTTCTTATGCCATTACTCTCATTTAACTTGTAAAACGCAGGCACGAAGGAGCAAACGTCTATACAAAGCTTTCACAGAACATTATGGGTAAGAAAGAGAAGAGCTCGAATTCTGAAAACAGAGAAATGGCTTCACTGTATGCAGACACCGCTTGCAATAAGGATGCCGGTATAACCACATGGGAAGGAATGTATAATTTGCTGAAAGAAGAAAATCCAGTGGTGATTAAAGTTGCGGCTACAGTAGGTTCTAGTAATACATCTGAGGCAACTCTCAAAGAACTGGCTTGTTCATTTCTGCATAGGATAGTGGCAAGGCCAAGGATTCTCGCGTATACGGACATGGTGAAATGGGTGCTGGACAACACCGATATTTCAGACAGGCAATTTAGAACTCCATCTCAAGAGCTAATCGGGTCATTCACCACGGAAGATTTGAGGCTGATGTATAAGTTGCCGGAACCTCAGGCGACTTATAATAAGCAATTCATGGAAGATTTTGCCAGAGAACATGCGAATTTGTCAGAATGCACACAGGAGTGGACCAAAAGAGATGAACCGTTGAAGAAAAACAAACACGGTATGTACAATACTGGTTCACTTACCTCTCCTTATTGTTTTGCTGCTGCCATGTTATGCAGGCTTTTTGGAAAGCCTGACATAAATATGATCTTGCCTGAATGGCTCCCTTTGTTGAATGCGGCCATTAATTCTACAATTGTAGACTGGGCCAAAATCTTATCTGATAATTTGACCACTGCCATTTTTCACTACCGGTCCAAGCGAAGTGTTTCTCAGCGGATTTATCTGCCTTTTTATTTATCTGCTTATGTCATGGACGCTATCTGTTATGTCTCTAAATTCCCTGTGATGGGTTGGCAATGGACTATCCATGATCCTTTGCCTATTCATGTGTACCATAAAGAACTATGGGAGTCTAAGTTTGTCCCCCATTTTTACCAAATTTTCCATGGTGTAATGCTGCCATTGTACAAAACATTGCATAATAAGGATGCCCCAAGGTTATCCCCAGAAACAGAGGTCGACATTCTCCCCGTCGCGAGATGGTTTGGAAAAGAATTGTTCACTTATGTTAGGGTTTTCGGAAGTTCTGCTTCCCCCCATGTTTTACCCCTATATGTTCTAGATAGACTTGTAGCCCGGGAGATTGCTTATCAGACCTGTGGCCAAGGAGGTTTAACAAAGGAATTAAAAGAGAAGAAGAAAGGCATTTGGCCACAATTTCCCGTAAACTGTGGAACATTTTCACTATTTGATGTTGGGCACGCATTCAAAGAAGTAAGCAACATTACATGCTTACAACTATTCAAATTTTCGAGAAGGTTATTTGACCCAAATAATATTGTTAAGAATTTTACCAATGCAATCAGAGTAAGGGAATTTTCCGGGGAACAAGATCTTTTTGATGATATGTTCCAAACAAGAAGTTCATTTAAAGAATTTTTGAGTTCAGCTCAAATGCAGTTATCTCCAGAGGAATTCCAGGAATTCAAACTTTACAGAGAGAGAAGACTAACTACTATTCCTTTGGAAAATCTATGCTTGGAACCCGCAAGGGAACAAACTCCTAGTGTTAGTCTTAACGACAGTTCGAGTACAGATAAATCTAAGTCAAAATCTGAAAGAGAGACTTCTGAACATTCCAATAAGTCTAATGAAAAGGAAGATAAAATTGAAGAATCAGTGAAAGATTCTGCGCAATCAAAAGAACTTCCTCAACAACAAATTTTGACTTCTCAACAGACAAATCCTCCTCCAACCAATGTACAACAACAACCAGTCACCATTGAGTTAGACAAAGAATGGGAAAGTTTTAACCAATTGATTAATGTAGAAGGACATAATGTACAGACCCCTGTACAAACAACCAAAGTTTTGAGCACAGGAATAAGTAGCACAGCCACAGTAACTGAGCACATACCTATCACACCCTCCTCTGAAATTGTACTTAATGTAGAGGACATTCCTCCTCTAGATGTATTCTACAGCCCAAAATACAAAGCAGTAGTGAAGAAACAGAGAAAAAAGAGAAAGTTAGAAGGCGCAATTGCTACTGAAGCAGAACAACTAGATGTTTTGTGGAAAGATCCTGCCACAGAACCTACTGATAATCTCGCTAAGTTATCTCAAATGACAGGGGCTTATGCTTCTGCAACAATTGACAAAGCATTTGAGATACAACTCTTGTTGAATGAAAAAGAAGAACAGATAAAAGTTCTACAACAACAATTGCAACAGGTACAGGCCAATAATGAAGCACAATTGAAACTTGAAGAGTTACAACAACAACTTCAAGAAATGCAAATAGGACATCAAAAAAGCTTGGCTGATAAAGAAAAGAAAATACAGATTATCCAAGACCAGCACAAAGATGATCCTAAGCTTCCAGAATTTATTTCAGAAACTATCTCTTTAAACAATCAACTACTGCAACAAGAGGAAGTTCTATGCCAAAAAATCTTGCAATGGAATTCTTTTTGCCAAGAGAGTGATAAAATCACAAATCATATCGTAGATTTACGAAATTATTATGATTTAATTAATGAAAAGATCAAGGATTATTTAGTATGGAAAAAAACAGAAGAAGGCAGAAAAGCTGGTGCACCCATTATTAATGAAAACCATAAAGAAATACTTTTCAATAACTGGGATGCACAAATCAGAAGGGCAGAGAAGGCAGCAGAGGAGGCGGCTACAGCGGCAAACACTCTTACTGATTGTGTAAATGATAATTTACACAAAGCTAATTTGATTTCAGAAACTGTTCCAGGATATCTCCCACAGGCACATCAACTACAAACAGAATGGAGGCAAAAGGCAGAAGAAAGAGCAAAATCAATCCAAGGGCTGACAAGATTAAACTGGGACTCTTACTAGACATACTTAGTGAAGCCACACAGTCAGCACAGTGCGCTTAATTGTATCATCAATTCTACTGAGAAGATTGCGCCTACACTTGCCGACTCTGTCTTTTCAGGACAGTTGAATTCTGAAGTCGGTCAACCACATCTTCTCAAAACTATGCTAGATGCCTGCAAGTTTAAATATCAAGTTCATAAATAGTTAGTTAATAGTCTTTATTTTTAGATTTAGTTTTAATTTTAATGTATTTTTTCCTAGTAAAAGGATGGTCATTAAACCGAATCCTTAATTTTTGTAATAGACTATTTTTAGATTTAGCTAAGTAGTATTTAAACCCTTCTCATGCATTTAGAGAAGGGTCCTGGATTTTAATATTTTTGACTTGGAGATTACATTTCTGTACTCCACTGACTTATATATTTTTTAAAAAGGATCACATCTGGTGATTTTATGTGGAATTATCTTTAAAGTGTTGCATTTCTGTACCTTGGATTTGATTTTGCATCAGAATTACTGGATTAGAGTATCAGATTTCATTTGAAAGGCTTTCATGATGAATAAGGTATTTCTGTACGTTCCTTGTTGATTTCTTTTGTATTATGATATTCGTTATAAAATTTGCTATCATTTATATATATTTGGCTTTCATAACGTTTCTTTATATATCATTTACGAGTATGATTGAAATGTTATCTTTCATAAGTATATGTAGATGATATGTTATGATGAATTCAATATGTTAATTACAACTGCAATTTAATTTCTTAAACGAGTTATCTTTATTTGTTGCGCACATTTGATCTAAATGATAATACATTTTTATGGTTGTTGTTAAATTGGAATAATCTTAAGTTGTATTCACATATAATTGCCCAGGTTAGTGTTAGAATTTCTTTATCGGTATTTAGTTTAAATTAGATAGTTTTATTTCAATCAATTTAGTCCCTTTCACTCATCCAAATCAACCCATCACCAACCCATTAGTTATAAGGAAAGTAGTCTTTTAAATCCGGTCGGAGCCACCATACCAAACGAAAAGGCGGCTTGTCCTAAGGTCCGGAGCCCGGTGGTTTCCACGATGTTTGGAAATAGAGATTTTTTAGGCTTCAACATTTGGCACTAAAAGGAGGTCTTGAGCTATGAATGGCAAAGTAAATCTTTACCCATAAGCCATTTTGAAAGCAAAACACCCTCATCAACTTCTTCAATTTCTTCTGAAATACAAAATCCTATAGAAGGAATTGAGAAGAATATTCATACACCCACTACCAAAATCTCAAAACATTCAGACAATCAAAATCCTGAGTCTCCTGAAGTTCAAGATTTAATCCATAAATTGAAAGGATTCTCATTATCTCTAGATGAGTCTGAAATATCTGAAGGTAGTGTAACTTCAAAATTTGTTTCTTCAAAACCTCTTACTAGGCTTCAAAGTGAAAAACTTGGTATTTCTCCGAAAGAATTCCCTTTACCTAGTATATTTAAGACGAGAAAAACTCAATCGGAATCAGTAAGTGATATAAGTTCTTCATCTCATATTCAATTACCTGTTTCCGAAATCCCAACTCAACAAAGTACAGTTGTTTCCACATCATCTGCTCAATCATCATCAATCTCAACATCATCTATTCCAATAACTTCTATTCAGACACCACCAGCCTCTACTACTCCTCCAATAGTTGTTCCAATAATGGCTAGACCATGGGCTACTCCAGGTGCTGTCAACATGCCTGCACCTTTACATGATTTACCTAACAATCCTGGAGAATGGCTTCCAAAGTTGAGTCCAGATCTTAACATTCAAGCTGGAGAACATATCAATAAATTTATGCTGGCTGTAAATTTGAATGGAGTCATACATGAAGATGTTGTAGTCAGACTATTCCCTTATACTCTTCAAGGGGCAGCAGGATCCTGGTACTTTTCATTACCCTCAGGATCCATAACAAGTTGGGCCATTTTTGCAGATCATTTTTTAACCAAATTTGGAGATGACAGATCAATAGCTACTTTAATCACGATCTCTCAAATTTGAAGGCAAAACCCAAGGAACCCATTAAAGATTTCAACGCTAGATTCAACAAACTCTTGAACAAAATCCACACAGATTCAAGACCTAGTGAACAAGTGAGAAGTGAATGGTACATAACTGCTTTGCCCTCAAATATAGAAATTTTTGTAGATAGAGCTACAAAACCTACGCTGGCCGAGAATATGAAAGAGGCTATTGCAGTAGAGAAACGAATTATTTCTCTAGAAAAGAAAAATGCCATTGAGGAAAGGAAATCAAAGAAAGTTAGCTTCAAAGATGATTCAAAGAAAAAGGCCAAGGACCCATACGACATGGAAGGTTTACAGAAATTTCTTAAAACCATGTCAAATGAAATGGTTGAAATTAAAAAACAAGTAGCTGAAACTTCCACCAAAAAACCATTCCGAAATTTCAAAAGAAACCAAGTTGAATCTAAACCTCCTAATTCAATCTCTAATGCAGAATCAGAAGAAGAGGAAGAAGAAGAAGATACATCTTTAGTATCAGATGAGGAAGATGAGAATGAAGAAATAGCTGAATTGCATGGAATGTGGGATTTTATTCTCCCTAATTCTGATAGTGAGGTAGAACAAGAAGCTATGCCTGTAAGTACTAGGAGTAAATCTACATCGAAGCCTGCACAAACAGCTCCTAAAAAGAAAATTAGAACTCCAAGTACCAAAGACAAATCCCCTGCAAAGAAAGCTTCTCCATTACCTACTCAAAATCAGCCATCTTCTTCTAATCCTCCTTCATCGACAACAAAGACTTTAGCAGTGTCAGATCCTATGGAGTATAACATTGTTGAAGACATGAAAAAGATTAAAGCCAACATTTCCTTAGATGAACTCAACAAACTAAAACACCAGCAGAAGTTGCTATTGAAAGAATTAAACGCTACACCAATTGCTCCTTTACCAAGTGGTGTAGTTGCAAAAGCAACTAAAGGAACTGGTAAGCCACCAGACAAGGTAGATGCTACTGATACAGTGCTCATTGGAGAAAAATCAAATTCTCAGACTCCTCCTTTTCTTTTGACTTATGAAATGTACAATAAGAATCTGCATAATTGTTTAATTGATTCTGGAGCTTCCTCTAATATAATGCCTACTTCTGTTTGTGCCAAATTGAATATCGAACCACAGAAATCGGCAGTTCATATTGTTCAATTGGATCGCTCTAAAGTTCAAGTTGTAGGAGAAATCAATTCAGTTACTATCATATTAGCTTCCGATCCTAGGATTGTCCAAAGAATTGATATTTTGATTGCAGATATTCCTGAATTCTATGGATTAATCTTAAGCAGGGACTGGTCTGCGAAACTTAATGGTTATATCTCAACTGATTATTCACATATGTGGCTTCCCTATAAAGGGAAACCAAATCAAATCAAAGTTGAACGAGAAAAACATATGACGCACACTGTCACTGAATTTGAACAACCTAATGAGCCTGTGGCATTCAACAATAATATTCTTGGAGGTTATTCTACTGAGTCATTTCTTGGAAAATTCAAAGCACCTCAATCACCTTTTTCTGTAAATACTTTTGTTTCTCAAATAGAAAATTTTTCACAATCTGATTCTTCCAGAATTGTAAATATTTCTGATGTAATTGTAGATAAGCCAATAGATAAATCTTTATTTTGGTCGTTATATTTTGATGGAGCAAAGTCTAGTGATGGAGCTGGAGTAGGATGCATCTTAATTGATCCAGATGGAGAGAAAACCATGCTGTCATGTAGGTTATAATTTGAGTGTACGAACAATACCACAGAATATGAAGCCTTGATTCAAGGACTTTATAAAGCTATAGGGTTAGATGTTAAATACTTGAAAGTCTTTGGTGATTCCGAAATTGTCATAAAACAAGTTAGGAATACTATTCATTGCCTTTCAGGACATCTTAAACACTATCAAACCTTAGTACAAGATCTTACCACTCATTTTTTAGCATTCAATATTTCTCCTATTCCTAGGAATCAAAATACATCAGCTGACTTGTTAGATAATGTTGCATCTAAACTCCTTCCTGCTGAAGATTGTAGTCCTGATAGATTTTCTGTAGAATTGATTTTTCGCCCATCTGTCCCGGATAATGTCACAAATTGGAGAGTTTTCTATCATGATCAAGATATTTTAAATTTCATGACTTTAGAGAAATCATATGATGAGAAAATTATTGATGAGAATGATCATGATTTACAAATTGCTTCAAAAGGTAATGAAAATCCCATTCCAAAATCTGTTGTTAAATTAGAAGACTTATATGATATTAAAGACAGATTCAAGAAAGTCACTAATACTAAACTTCAAAGTTCCACTTTGAAGTTTGAATTAGTAAATCTTGGTTCTGATTCTAAACCTCAAAACGTTAATTTAGGACTCAATTTAACACCAGAGGAAAGAAATGATTTCATTAAACTCTTGAACAAATATAAAAACGTTTTTGCTTGGAATTATGATGATTTAAAAAAGTATGATACTTTGGTTATTCAACACACAATTCCAATGCTTCCTGATATTAAACCTGTTCAACAAAAGTTAAGGAAGGTTCATCCAAATCTCGAAGGACAAATCAAATCAGAACTTAATAAACTTTTAAAAGCCAAAATCATTTTTCCTGTAAGGCACTCCAATTGGGTTTCCAATATGGTACCTGTAAGGAAGAAGAATGGTGATATAAGAATCTGTATTGATTTCAGAAATTTAAACAAGGCATGTTTAAAAGACAATTTCCCATTTCCAACCATGGAACAGATACTTCAAAAGGTAGCTGGTTCTGAACTTATGTCCTTTCTCGATGGATTTTCGGGCTATAATCAAGTTTTAGTTCATCCAGATGACAGATTGAAAACAACTTTCAGAACAAAATGGGGAACTTATGCTTATCAAAAAATTCCTTTTGGTCTAATAAATGCAGGAGCAACTTTTCAAAGAGCTATGGACATAGCATTTAAAGGTCTGATCAATAAATCAGTTGTTGTTTATCTTGATGACATAACAATATTTTCAAAAAAGAGAGCCAATCATCTACATGATTTAAAGCAAATATTTGAAAGATGTAGAAGGTTTGGTATTTCCTTAAATCCAAAGAAATATTTCTTTGCTTTGGATGAAGGAAAACTCTTAGGATTTGTTGTGTCAAAAGATGGTATATATATTGATCCAGATAGAGTGAAAGAAATTTCTGATATTTCTTTACCTCATAACAAAAAATCCATGCAATCATTTCTTGGGCGGATCAATTTTGTAAAAAGATTCATTCCTGATTTTTCTTTAATTGTTTTACCTATGAAAAATATGATCAAGAAGAATTCAGTATTCAAATGGGGGCATAAAGATAAAGAAGCCTTCGAGGCAATCAAACAAGCAATTATTAATGCGCCAGCATTGAATACCCCTAAGTTTTCTAAAGATTTTATTTTGTATACTTTGGCCACCGAAACATCTTATGCAGCTGTTTTAACACAGCTCAATGATCAGAAAATTGAAGCACCAATTTCTTTCTTTAGCTCAAATCTGCAAGGAGCTGAGCTTAATTATTCCAATGTTGAAAAACAAGCCTTTGTTGTGTTTAAATCAATCAAACATTTTAGACCTTTTCTCTTGAAAAAACATACAAAAATCATTGTCCCATTCTCTGCAGTGAGGCAATTATTAATTCAAAAAGAAGTAGGAGAAAAGAGAGCTAACTGGGTAACACCCTTGCAAGAATATGATATTGATATTAAACCAGCTAAGATTGTTAGAGGACAAGGTTTTTGCAGATTATTGGTAGGAGCTCATAACATACCAGAAAATCAAGATATTCAAGTAAGTCAGATAAGTGTTACAGATTCTGAATCTCAGTATGTTGATCTCATCTATTACTTGAAAAATGGGTATGCTCCTACTAGTCTTAGCTATAAGAGTAAACGTGCTTTAAGGTTAAAGGCTATTAAATATGAGATCA
This sequence comes from Pinus albicaulis, assembly GCA_034641835.2. Classification (NCBI taxonomy): domain Eukaryota; kingdom Viridiplantae; phylum Streptophyta; class Pinopsida; order Pinales; family Pinaceae; genus Pinus; species Pinus albicaulis. The sequence goes on along the minus strand of CM076575.1, from coordinate 656,339,427 downwards.
TTGATAATGTGTTATTCAGAAAAAATTATGATTCAATCTTATTAAGATGTCTTGAAAAGACTGAAGCTGAAAAGGTTTTGCAGGAATTGCATGATGGACCAGCAGGAGGTCATTTTGGAGGTGATACCACAACTCACAAAATAATTCGTGCTGGTTATTACTGGCCTACCCTTTTTAAAGATACGCATGATTACGTAAGGAAGTGCAGAATTTGTCAAACTGCAAGTGGAAGACAAAGGAAACCAGCTTTTCCTTTGCAACCAGTGAGTATTGAGCAACCAGTCGAACAATGGGGCTTGAAATTATTGGTAAGATAGTACCTCATTCTTCCAAACAGCACAAGTACATCCTTACTGCAACTTATTAATTTACAAAATGGGTAGAAGAAATCCCGTTGAAGGTAGCCAATTCTGATGCAATTATTGATTCCATAGATCAATTCATCATAACCAAGTTTGGTGTACCTAATGCTCTTGTCTTTGATAATGCATCTTACTTCTCTAGAAATACTTTAATAGAATTTGCAGTCAAAAGAGGTTTTAAATTAAAATATTTAGCAAATTATTATCCACAAGGTAATGGTTTGGCTGAATCCACTAACAAAAATCTTATCAAAATCATTAAAAGGACCATTGATCAAAATCGAAAGAATTGGCACAAGTCTTTAATCTTTGCATTATGGGCTGATCGTATCACTGAAAAATCTTCAATAGGAACTTCACCTTTCAATTTAGTTTATGGAAAAGAAGCTGTGATACCACCAAATTTAACTCTTCCATAGCCCTAGTGCAATTTATTGAAGAAAATCCTTCTTCATCCATTCAATTAAGATATGATCAAATCCTTAAACTAGAAGAAGATAGAGATAAAGAAAAAATTATTCATGAAAAACATCAACAACTTGTAAAATCTTCTTTTGATGCAAGTTCTACGGGCTCAAAAATGTTGTCAATTGGTGATCTTGTTCTTAAATGGGATAAAGCACACGAAGAAAAAGGTAAACATACCAAGTTTCAGAAAATGTGGCTTGGACCATTTCAAATCGTTGAGAAGACATACTCAAATACATTCATACTCCAAGATCTAACAGGTAAGAGAGAATCTCTTCCTGTAAATGGGCTTATCTTGAAGAAATTCTTTTCATAAGGAGGTAACCCCTTCTTAAACTGTACATATTCCTTTCTGCAGAATTTTTGATTGTTTTTTGCAAATAAAGGTTGTTAATGAGTCTCTAATTGACTGTTTACTATTTAAGAAAATTTCTTCGGAAGAATATTATAAATATTTATTTTGTGTAAATAAGAATTTTTAGAGTAATGATCACAGTTTTTGGATAGTTTAAAATAAGATGTTAAACTTTGAAAGATTATTCCAATCATTTGCATGATCTTTTGAAAACTTGAGGAGAATGTAAATCATTATAAGTTTATTGAGCAGAGAAAGGTTATCTATAAAAGTAAATATTTTTTCAAGGTTTTGGTACTCAAGAAACTCTGAAAATTGTCATCCATTGATTCTTGAGGATAAAACTATTTCACCCCATCCATTTAAGTTTTGATTTTTTAGAATGTAAGTCTAAGAAATTATATGAAAATTTAAGAGATAAGAGGTCTCATTATGAGCCGACTTACCATGTTCATAAGGAGTAATAAAACTGACATTACCAATACTGCATACCAAAACAGGGTAATAGCTTATAAATATAAGACAAGGGGTCTCATCACGAGCTAGCTTGTTCAGTTTAATTATAACTAGTGAATGGCATTGTTATTAACTGGCTACTAAACCAGAACAATGGCTCTTAAAAATAAAAAATAAGTAAAATAAAAAAATATGAGATAATAGGTCTTATGAATTTATCTTTTAAAAAGTCATAATTTTAGTTGGATGGGACAATGAATTGTTAATGGTTTAAAGGTAACCCTGTCGAGACTATGAATGTTTGCAGGCAGCAGAGGCAATACCTATGGCAATAGAGTATATTATAAAACCAAAACTTGGAGAAATCCACTTACTTCATTATTAACACCAATCAAAACTTGAGATAACCCAAAAATGTTTTTATTCTTAAGGAATTAGAAAGAAATTGTGAATGAATTTTATTTCTTTTTCATAGTTAGATTTTATTTAAAATATCCTAAGATAGTTTTCATTATCTTTAAAAATATTTATTTACTAGAAATATAGTGTTCATTTTATTTTTCAGAGATAACTGTTTCTTTCAGTGAATCGCTAATTGTTGTGACCAGTATTTTGCGATAACGCGATCCCAAAAAGCCTATACAATAACATATTGGTCGCAGATCGTATAGCGCAGAAAAGAGAAATGTTAAACGAATACCTTTTGCGATATCTACAAATTTGCGCTTTTGCGCTATTTGCGATTTGCACTATTTACAAAATTGCGATGGTTTCATTTTGTGATATTGCGATATTGCGATATTGCGCAGCAAATCACGGATCGCAATGTCACAGATTCATAAAAGCACGTTGTTCAAAGAAAATCCTCCCATATATCAATATCTGTTATGCGCTTTAATGATTGGATTAAATGAATAGATTGTCAATTAATGGTAAATGAGATTTTGTTTTGATTGAAAATCGTTTCACATTATAATAATATATTTCGTCCACCTTTGCATTTAAAACTATCTCATCACCTTTCTTATGCCATTACTCTCATTTAACTCGTAAAACGCAGGCACGAAGGAGCAAACGTCTATACAAAGCTTTCACAGAACATTATGGGTAAGAAAGAGAAGAGCTCGAATTCTGAAAACAGAGAAATGGCTTCACTGTATGCAGACACCGCTTGCAATAAGGATGTCGGTATAACCACATGGGAAGGAATGTATAATTTGCTGGAAGAAGAAAATCCTGTGGTGATGAAAGTTGCGGCTATAGCAGGTTCCAGTAATACGTCTGAGGCAACCCTTAAAGAACTGGCTTGTTCATTTTTGCATAGAATAGCGGCAAGGCCGAGGATTCTTCCGTATACAGACATGGTGAAATGGGTGCTAGATAGCACCGATATTTCAGACAGGCAATTTAGAACTCCAACTCAAGAGCTAATCGGGTCGTTCACTACGGAAGATTTAAGGCTGATGTATCAGTTGCCGGAACCTCAGGCGACTTATAATAAGCAATTCATGGAAGATTTTTCCAGAGAACATGCAAATTTGTCAGAATGCACACAAGAGTGGACCAAAAGAGATGAACCGTTGAAGAAAAACAAACATGGTATGTACAGTACTGGTTCACTTACCTCTCCTTATTGTTTTGCTGCTTCCATGTTATGCAGGCTTTTTGGAAAGCCTGACATAAATATGATCTTGCCTGAATGGCTCCCTTTGTTGAATGCTGTCGTTAATTCTACAATTGTAGACTGGGCCAAAATCTTATCTGATAATTTGACCACTGTTATTTTTCACTACCGGTCCAAACGAAAGGTTTCTCAGCTGATTTATCCGCCTTTTTATTTATCTGCTTATGTCATGGACGCTATCTGTTTTGTCTCTAAATTCCCTGTGATGGGTTGGCAATGGACTATCCACGATCCTTTGCCTATTCATGTGTACCATAAAGAACTATGGGAGTCTAAATTTGTCCCCCATTTTTACCAAATTTGACATGGTGTAATGCTGCCATTGTACAGAACATTGCATAATAAGGATGCCCCAAGGTTATCCCCAGAAACAGAGGTCGACATTCTCCCCGTCGCGAGATGGTTTGGAGAAGAATTGTTCACTTATGTTAGGGTTTTTGGAAGTTCTGCTTCCCCCCATGTTTTACCCCTATATGTTCCGGATAGACTTGTAGCTCGGGAGATTGCTTATCAGACCTGTGGCCAAGGAGGTTTAACAAAGGAATTAAAAGAGAAGAAGAAAGGCATTTGGCCACAATTTCCCGTAAACTGTGGAACATTTTCACTGTTTGATGTTGGTCACGCATTCAAAGAAGTAAGCAACATTACATGCTTACAGCTGTTCAAATTTTCGAGAAGGTTATTTGACCCAAATAATATTGTTAAGAATTTTACCAATGCAATCAGAGTAAGGGAATTTTCCGGGGAACAGGATCTGTTTGATGATATGTTCCAAACAAGAAGTTCATTTAAAGAAGTTTTGAATTCAGCTCAAATGCAATTATCTCCAGAGGAATTCCAGGAATTTAAACTTTACAGAGAGAGAATACTAACTGATATTCATTTGGAAAATCTACGGTTGGAACCCGCAAGGGAACAAACTCCTAGTATTAGTCTTAACGACAGTTCGAGTACAGATAAATCTAAGTCAAAATCTGACAGAGAGACTTTTGAACATTCCAATAACTCTAATGAAAAGGAAGATAAAATTGAAGAATCAGTGAAATATTCTGCGCAATCGAAAGAACTTCATCAACAGCAAATTTTGACTTCTCAACAGACAAATCCTCCTACCAATGTACAGCAACAGTCAGTCACCATTGAATTAGACAAAGAATGGGAAAGATTTAACCAAATGATTAATGTAGAAGGACAGAATGTACAGACCCCTGTACAAACAACCAAAGTTTTGAGCACAGGAATAAGTAGCACAGCCACAATAACTGAGCACATAACTATCACACCCTCCTCTGAAATTGTACTCAATGTAGAGGACATTCCTCCTCTAGATGTATTCTACAGCCCAAAATACAAAGCAGTAGTGAAGAAACAGAGAAAAAAGAGAAAGTTAGAAGCTGCAATTGCTACTGAAGCAGAACAACTAGATGTCTTGTGGAAGAATCTTTCCACAGAGCCTACTGAGAATCTTTCTAAGTTATCTCAAATGACAGGGGCTTATGCTTCTGCAACTATTGATAAAGCATTCGAGATACAACTCTTATTAAATGAAAAAGAAGAACAGATAAAAGTTCTACAACAGCAATTGCAACAGGTACAGGCCAATAATGAAGCACAATTGAAACATGAAGAATTACAACAACAACTTCAAGAAATGCAAATAGGACATCAAAAAAGCTTGGCTGATAAAGAAAAAAAAATACAGATTATCCAAGATCAGCACAAAGATGATCCTAAGCTTCCTGAGTTTATTTCAAAAACTATCTCTTTAAACAATCAACTACTGCAACAAGAAGAAGTGTTATGCCAAAAAATCTTACAATGGAATTCTTTTTGCCAAGAGAGTGACAAAATCACAAATCATGTCGTAGATTTACGAAATGATTATGATTTAATTAATGAAAAGATCAATGATTATTTGGTATGGCAGAAAACAGAAGAAGGAAGAAAAATTGGTGCACCAATTATTAATGAAAATCATAAAGAAATATTGTTCAATAACTGGGATGCACAAATCAGAATGGCAGAGAAGGCAGTGGAGGAGGCGGCTACAGCAGCAAACAGTGTTACTGAGTGTGTAAATGATAATTTTCACAAAGCTAATTTGATTTCAGAAACTGTTCCGGGATATCTCCCACAGGCACACCAACTGCAAACAGAATGGAGGCAAAAGGCAGAAGAAAGAGCAAAATCAATCCAAGGGCTGACAAGATTAAACTGGGACTCTTACTGGACATACTTAGTGAAGCCACACAGTCAACACAGTGCGCTTAATTGTATCATCAATTCTACTGAGAAGATTGTGCCTACACTTGCCGACTCTGTCCTTTTAGGACAGTTGAAATCTGAAGTCGGTCAACCACATCTTCTCAAAACAATGCTAGATGCCTGCAAGTTTAAAGATCAAGTTCATAAATAGTTAGTTAATAGTCTTTATTTTTAGATTTAGTTTTAATTTTACTGTATTTTTTCCTAGGAAAAGGACGGTCATTAAACCGAATCCTTAATTTTTTTAATAGACAATTTTTAGATTTAGCTAAGTACTATTTAAACCCTTCTCATGCATTTAGAGAAGGGTCCTGGATTTTAATATTTTTGACTTGGAGATTACATTTCTGTACTCCACTGACTTATATATTTTTTAAAATGATCACATCTGGTGATTTTATGTGGAATTATCTTTAAAAAGTGTTGCATTTCTGTACCTTGGATTTGATTTTTGCATCAGAATTACTGGATTAGAGTATCATATTTCATTTGAAAGTCTTCAAGATGAATAAGGTATTTCTATCTGTTCACTGTTGATTTCTTTTGTTTTATGATATTCGCTTAAAAATTTGCTATCATTTACAGATATTTGTTTTCATAACATTTCTTTATATATATATCATTTCTGAGTATAATTAAAATGTTATCTTTCATAAGTATATGTAGATGATATATTATGATGAATGCAATATGTTAATACAACTCTGTTTAATTTCTTAAACAGAGTTATCTTTATTTGTTTCTGCACATTTCGATTTAAATGATAATACATTTTTATGGTTATTGTTAAATTGGAATAATTTTAAGTTGCATTCACATATAATTGCCCGGATTAGTGTTAGAATTTCTTTATCAGTATTTAGTTTAAATTAGATAGTTTTATTTCAATCAATTTACCATATTTCATTCATCCAAATCAACCCATTACCAACCCATTAATCATAAGGAAACTGGTCCTTTCAACCCAGTTGGAGCCACCATACCAAACGGATAAGGAGCTGTTCTAAGGTCCCGACCGGGTGGTTTTCCCCAATGTTGAAGCTGAGATTTTCTATGCCTCAACATTTTTGGCGCTAGAAGGAGGGCCTGAGCTATGAATGGCAAGTAAATATTTATCCATAGGCCATTCTGAGAGCAAAACACCCTCATTAACTTCTTCAATTTCTTCTTAATTACAAAATCCTAGAGAAGGAATTGAGAAGAATATTCAGACACCCACTACCAAAATCTCAAAACAATCAGACAATCAAATTCCTGAGTCTCCTGAAGTACAAGATTTAATCCATAAATTGAAAGGATTCTCATTGTGTCTAGATGAGTCTGAAATATCTGAAGGTAGTGTAAGCTCAAAATTTGTTTCTTCAAAACCTCTTACTAGGCTACAAAGTGAAAAACTTGGTATTTCTCCGAAAGAATTCCCTTTACCTAGTAGAGTCAAGACAAGAAAAACTCAATCGAAATCAGTAAGTGATATAAGTTCAACATCTAATATTCAATTACCTGTTTCCAAAATCCCAACTCAACAAAGCACAGTTGTTTCCACATCATCTCCTCAAACATCATCTGCTCAATCATCATCAATCTCAACATCATCTATTCCAACAACTTCTATTTAAACACCACCAGTTTCTACTACTCCTCCAATAGTTGTTCCAATAATGGTTAGACCATGGGCTACTCCAGGGGCAGTCAACATGGCTGCACCTTTACATGACTTACCAGACAATCCTGGAAAATGGCTTCCAAAATTTAGTCCAGATCTTAACATTCAAGCTGAAGAACATATCAATAACTTTATGTTGGCTATAAATTTGAATGGAGTCACACATGAAGATATTTGGTACGGACTGTTCATATACTCTTCGAACGGCGGAGATCCACCGGTATTTTCGTACATCGGGAATCCATAACAAGTTGGGCCATTTTTGCAGATCATTTTTTAACCAAATTTGGAGATGACAGATCAATAGCTACTTTAATCAACGATCTCTCAAATTTGAAGACAGAACCTAAGGAGCCCATTAAAGATTTCAACGCTAGATTCAACAAACTCTTGAACAAAATCCACACAGATTTAAGGCCTAGTGAACAAGTCAGAAGTGAATGGTACATAACCGATTTATCCTCAAACATAGCAATTTTTGTAGATAGAGCCGCAAAACCTACGTTAGCCGAAAATATGAAAGAGGCTATTGCCGTAGAAAAATGAATTATTTCTCTAGAAAAGAAAAATGCTATTGAGGAAAGGAAATCCAAGAAGGTCAGCTTCAAAGATGATTCGAGGAAAAAAGCCAAAGACCCATACGATATGGAAGGTTTACAGAAAGTTCTTAAAACCATGTCAAATGAAATGGTTGAAATAAAAAAACAAGTAGCTGAAACTCCTACCAAAAAATCATTCCGAAATTTCAAAAGAAATCAAGTTGAATCTAAACCTCCCAATTCAATCTCTAATGCAGAATCAGAAGAGGAAGAAGAAGAAGAAACTCCTCTAGTATCAGAGGAGGAAGATGAGAATGAAGAAATAGCTGAATTGCATGGAATGTGGGATTTTATTCTCCCTAATTCTGATAGTGAGGTAGAACAAGAAACTATGCCTGTAAGTACTAGGAGTAAATCTACATTAGAGCCTGTACAAACAGTTCCTAAAAATAAAACTACAACTCCAAGTACTAAAGACAAATCCCCTGCAAAGAAAACTTCTCCATTACCTACTCAAAATCAGCCATGTTCTTCTAATCCTCCTACATCAACATCAAAGACTTTGGTGCTATCAGATCCAATGGAATATAACATTGTTGAAGACATGAAAAAGATTAAAGCCAACATTTCCTTACATGAACTCAACAAACTAAAACATCAGCAGAAGTTGCTATTAAAATAATTAAATGCTACGCCAATTGCTCTTTACCAAGTGGTGTAGTTGCAAAAGCAGCTAAAGGAACTGGTAAGCCACTAGACAAAGTAGATGCTACTGATACTGTGCTCATTGGAGAAAGATCAAATTCTCAGACTCCTCCTTTTCTTTTGACTTATGAAATGTACAATAAAAATCTTCATAATTGTCTAATCGATTCTGGAGCATCCTCTAATATAATGCCTACTTCTGTTTGTGCCAATTGAATATTGAACCACATAAATCGGCAGTTCATATTGTTCAATTGGATCGCTCTAAAGTTCAAGTTGTAGGAGAAATCAATTCAGTTACTATCAGACTAGCTTTCGATCCTAGGATTGTCCAAAGAATTAAATGTTTTGATTGCGGATATTTAAATTCTATGGATTAATCTTAAACGGTACAGTGCCGCGAAACTTAATGGTTATATCTCAGGCGGTTATTCACATATGGCTTTACAAAGAGCAAATAAAATCAAAGTTGAACGAGAAAAACATATGACGCACACTGTCACTGAATTTGAACAACCTAATGAGCTTGTGGCATTCAACAACAATATTCTTGGAGGTTATTCTGCCGAGTCATTTCTTGGAAACTTCCAAGCACCTCAATCACCTTTTTTTGTAAATACTTTTGTTTCTCAAATAGAAAAATTTTTACAATCTGATTCTTCCAGAATTGTAAATATTTCTAATGTAATTGTAGATAAGTCAATAGATAAATCTTTATTTTGGTCGTTATATTTTGATGGATCAAAGTCTAGTGATGGAGCTGGAGCAAGATGCATCTTAATTGATCCAGATGGAGAGAAAACCATGATGTCATGTAAGTTAGAATTCGAGTGTACGAACAATACCGCAGAATATGAAGCCTTGGTTCAAGGACTTTATAAAGCTATAGGGTTAGATGTTAAATACTTGAAAGTCTTTGGTGATTCCGAAATTGTCATAAAACAAGTTAAGAATACTATTCATTGCCTTTCAGGACATCTTAAACACTATCAAACCCTAGTACAAGATCTTACCACTCATTTTTTAGCATTCAATATTTCTCCTATTCCTAGGAATCAAAATACATCAGCTGACTTGTTAGCTAATGTTGCATCTAAACTCCTTCCTACTGAAGATTGCAGTCCTGATAGGTTTTTTGTAGAATTGATTTTTCGCCCATCTGTCCCCGATAATGTCACAAATTGGAGAGTTTTCTATCATGATCAAGATATTTTAAATTTCATGACTTCAGAGAAATCATATGATGAGCAAATTATCGATGAGAATGATCATGATTTACAAATTGCTTCAAAAGGTAATAAAAATCCCATTCCAAAATCTGTTGTTAAATTAGAGGGCTTATATGATATTAAAGACAGATTCAAGAAAGTCACTAATGCTAAACTTCAAAGTTCCACTTTGAAGTTTGAATTAGTAAATATTGGTTCTGATTCTAAACCTCAAAACGTTAATTTAGGACTCAATTTAACACCAGAGGAAAGGAATGCTTTCATTAAACTCTTGAACAAATATAAAAACGTTTTTGCTTGGAATTATGATGATTTAAAAACGTATGATACTTCGGTTATTCAACAAACAATTCCAATGCTTCCTGATATTAAACTTGTTCAACAAAAGTTAAGGAGTTTCATCCAAATCTCGAAGGACAAATCAAATCAGAACTTAATAAACTTTTAAAAGCAAAAATCATTTTTCCTGTAAGGAACTCCAATTGGGTTTCCAATATGGTACCTGTAAGGAAGAAGAATGGTGATATAAGAATCTGTATTGATTTTATAAACTTAAACAAGGCATGTTTAAAAGACAATTTCCCATTGCCAACCATGGAACAGATACTTCAAAAGGTAGCTGGTTCTGAACTCATGTCCTTTCTTGATGGATTTTCAAGCTATAATCAAGTTTTAGTTCATCCAGATGACAGATTGAAAACAACTTTCAGAACAAAATGGGGAACTTATGCTTATCAGAAAATGCCTTTTGGTCTAATAAATGCAGGAGAAACTTTCCAAAGAGCCATGGACATAGCATTTAAAGGTATGATCAATAAATCAGTTGTTGTTTATCTTGATGACATAACAGTATTTTCAAAAAAGAGAGCCAATCATCTACATGATTTAAAGAAAATATTTGAAAGATGTAGAAGGTTTGGTATTTCCTTGAATCCAAAGAAATCTTTCTTTGCTTTGGATGAAGGAAAACTATTAGGATTTGTTGTGTCAAAAGATGGTATATATATTGATCCAGATAGAGTGAAAGAAATTTCTGATATTTCTTTACCTCATAACAAAAAATCCATGCAATCATTTCTTGGACAGATCAATTTTGTTAAAAGATTTATTCCTGATTTTTCTTTAATTGTTTTAGCTATGCAAAATATGATCAAGAAGAATTCAATATTCAAATGGACGCATAAAGAAAAAGAAGCTTTTGAGGCAATCAAACAAGCGATCATTAATGCACCAACATTGAATACCCCGGATTTTTCTAAAGATTTTACTTTGTATACTCTGGCCACTGAAACATCCTATGCAGCCATTTTAACACAACTCAATGATCAAGAAATCGAAGCACCAATTTCTTTCTTTAGCTCAAATCTGCAAGGAGCTGAGCTTAATTATTCCGATGTTGAAAAACAAGCCTTTGCCGTGTTTAAATCAATCAAACATTTTAGACCTTTTCTCTTGAAAACACATACAAAAATCATTGTCCCATTCTCTGCAGTGAGGCAATTATTAATTCAAAAAGAAGTAGGAGAAAAGAGAGCTAACTGGGTAACGGCCTTGTAAGAATATGATATTGATATTAAACCAGCTAAGATTGTTAGAGGACAAGGTTTTTGCAGATTATTGGCAGGAGCTCATAACATACCAGAAAATCAAGATTCAAATCAAGATATTCAAGTAAGTCAGATAAGTGTTACAGATTCTGAATCTCAGTATGCTGATCTTATCTATTACTTGAAAAATTGGTATGCTCCTTCTAATCTCAGCTATAAGAGCAAACGTGCTTTAAGGTTAAATGCTATTAAATATGAGATCATTGATAATGTGTTATTCAGAAAAAATTATGATTCAATCTTATTAAGATGTCTTGAAAAGACTGAAGCTGAAAAGGTTTTGCAGGAATTGCATGATGGACCAGCAGGAGGTCATTTTGGAGGTGATACCATAGCTCACAAAATAATTCGTGCTGGTTATTACTGGCCTACCCTGTTTAAATATACGCATGATTACGTAAGGAAGTGCAGAGTTTGTCAAACTGCAAGTGGAAGACAAAGGAAACTAGCCTTTCCTTTGCAACCAGTGAGTATTGAGCAACCATTCGAACAATGGGGGCTTGACATTATTGGTGAGATAGTACCTCATTCTTCCAAATAGCACAAATACATCCTTACTGCAACTGATTACTTTACAAAATGGGTAGAATCAATCCCGTTGAAGGTAGCCAATTCTGATGCAATTATTGATTTCATAGGTCAATTCATCATAACCAGGTTTGGTGTACCTAACGCTCTTGTCTTCGATAATGCATCTTACTTCTCTGGAAATATTTTAATAGAATTTGCAGTCAAAATAGGTTTTAAATTGAAATATTCAACAAATTATTACCCACAAGGTAATGGTTTGGTTGAATCCACTAACAAAAATCTTATCAAAATCATTAAAAGGACCATTGATCAAAATCAAAAGAATTGGCACAAGTCTTTAATCTTTGCATTATGGGCTGATCGTATCACTGAAAAAGCTTCAATAGGAACTTCACCTTTCAATTTAGTTTATGGAAAAGAAGCTATGATACCATCAAATTTAGCTCTTCCATCATTAGCCCTAGTGCAATTTATTGAAGAAAATCCTTCTTCATCCATTCAATTGAGATATAATCAAATCCTTAAACTAGAAGAAGATAGAGATAAAGCAAAAATTATTCATGAAAAACATCAACAGCTTGTAAAATCTTCTTTTGATGCAAGTTCTACCGGCTCAAAAATTTTGTCAATTGGTGATCTTGTTCTAAAATGGGATAAAGCACACGAAGAAAAAGGTAAACATACCAAGTTTCAGAAAATATGGCTTGGACCATTTAAGATCGTTGAAAAGATAGGCTCAAATACATTCATACTTCAAGATGTAACAGGTAAGAGAGAATCTCTTCTTGTAAATGGGCTTATCTTGAAGAAATTATTTTCATAAGAAGATAACCCCTTCTTAAACTGTACATATATCTTTCTGCAAATTTTTTTGATTGTTTTTGCAAATAAAGGTTGTTAATAAGTCTATAATTCACTGTTTACTATTTAGGAAAATTTCTTAGGAAAAATATTATAAATATTTATTTTGTGTAAATAAGAATTTTTAAAGAGATGATCACAGTTTTTGGATAGTTTAAAATAAGATTTTAACTTTGAAAAATTATTCCAATCATTTGCATGATCTTTTGAAAACTTGAGGAGAATGTAAATAATTATAAGTTTATTGAGCAGAGAAAGGTTATCTATAAAAGTAAAGATTTTTCAAAGTCTTGGTACTCAAGAAACTCTGAAAATTGTCATCCATTGATTCTTAAGGATAAAACTATTTCACCCCATCCATTTAAGTTGTGATTTTTTAGAATGTAATTCTAATAAATTATATGAAAATTTAAGAGATAAGAGGTCTCATTATGAGCCGACTTACCATGTTCATAAGGAGTAATAAAACTGACATTACCAATACTGCATACCAAAACAGGGTAATGGCTTATAAATATAAGACAAGGGGTCTCATCACGAGCCAGCTTGTTCAGTTTAATTATAACTAGTGAATAGCATTGTTATTAACTAGCTACCAAACCAGAACAATGGCTCTTAAAAATAAAAAATAAGTAAAAGACAAAAACATGAGATAATAGGTCTTATGAATTTATCTTTTAAAAAGTCATAATTTTAATTGGATGGGACAATGAATAGTTAATGGTTTAAAGGTAACCCTGTCGAGACTATGAACGTTTGCTGGCAGCAGAGGCAATACCTATGGCAATAGAGTATATTATAAAACCAAAACTTGGAGAAATCCACTTACTTCATTATTAACACCAATCAAAGCTTGAGATAGCCCAAAAATATTTTTATTCTTAAGGAATTAGAAAGAAATTGTGAATGATTTTTATTTTTTCTTCATAGTTAGATTTTATTTAAAATATCCTAAGATAGTTTTCATTATCTTTAAAAATATTTATTTACTAGAAATATAGTGTTCATTTAATTTTTTCAGAGATAGCTGTTTCTTTCAGTGAATCGCCAATTGTTGTGACCAGCAACAACCCCCCTTTTTTATTTAATATTAGTAATAATACTAAATAAAATGGGGACCCTAAGTTAAAAAATCCAAAAAAATCAATTAGGATTTGTTTTCCTTTTCAAATAAAACTTTCTATCATAACTTAGGGAAATCCCTTAGAAGAAACCTTAAGAAACACTTAAGTCTATGATAGATTACAATAAAATTGTTCTTTAAAGCGAAATAGCGCATCCATCGCAAAATGGTATATATCTTTTGTAAAAACTGAAATTGCGATTTTGCGATAACGCGATCCCAAAAAGCCTATACAATAACATATTGGTCGCAGATCGCATAGCGCAGAAAAAAAGAAATGTTAAACGAATACTTGTTGTGCTATTTACAATTTTGCGCTTTTGCGATATTTGCAATGTGCGCTTTTGCGCTATTTGCAAAATTGCGATGGTTACGTTTTGCGATATTGCGATTTTGCGATATTGCGCAGATCGCAATATCGCAGATTCATAAAAGCGCGTTGTTCAAAGAAAATCTTCCCATAAATCAATATATGTTATGTGCTTTAATGATTGTATTAAATGAATGGATTGTCAATTAATGGTAAATGAGATTTTGTTTTGATTGAAAGTCTTTTCACGTTATAATAATATATTTCATCCGCCTTTTCATCTAAAACTATCTCATCACCTTTCTTATGCCATTACTCTCATTTAACTCGTAAAACGCAGGCACGAAGGAGCAAACATCTATACAAAGCGTTCACAGAACATTATGGGTAAAAAAAAGAAGAGCTCAAATTTTGAAAACAGAGAAATGGCTTCACTATATGCAGACACTACTTGCAATAAGGATGCCGGTATAACCACCTGGGAAGGAATGTATAATTTGTTGGAAGAAGAAAATCCTGTGGTGATGAAAGTTGCAGCTACAGCAGGTTCCAGTAATACGTCTGAGGCAACCCTTAAAGAACTGGCTTGTTCATTTCTGCATAGAATAGCGGCAAGGCCGAGGATTCTTCCGTATACAAACATGGTGAAATGGGTGCTAGATAGCACCGATATTTCAGACAGGCAATTTAGAACTCCAACTCAAGAGCTAATCGGGTCGTTCACTACGGAAGATTTGAGGCTGATGTATCAGTTGCCGAAACCTCAGGCGACTTATAATAAGCAATTCATGGAATATTTTGCCAGAGAACATGCAAATTTGTCGAAATGCACACAGGAGTGGACCAAAAGAGATGAACCGTTGAAGAAAAACAAACACGGTATGTACAGCATTGGTTCACTTACCTCTCCTTATTGTTTTGTTGCTGCCATGTTATGCAGGCTTTTTGGAAAGCCTGACATAAATATTATCTTGCCTTAATGGCTCCCTTTGTTGAATTCTGCCGTTAATTCTACAATTGTAGACTGGGCCAAAATCTTATCTGATAATTTGACCACTGCTATTTTTCACTACCAGTCCAAACGAAATGTTTCTCAGCGGATTTATCCGCCTTTTTATTTATGTGCTTATGTCATGGACGCTATCTGTTTTGTCTCTAAATTCCCTGTGATGGGTTGGCAATGGACTATCCACGATCCTTTGCCTATTCATGTGTATCATAAGGAACTATGGGAGTCTAAGTTTGTCCCCCATTTTTACCAAATTTTCCATGGTGTAATGCTGCCATTGTACAGAACATTGCATAATAAGGATGCCCCAAGGTTATCCCCAGAAACAGAGGTTGACATTCTCCCCGTCGCGAGATGGTTTGGAGAAGAATTGTTCACTTATATTAGGGTTTTTGGAAGTTCTATTTCCCCCCATGTTTTACCCCTATATGTTCCAGATAGACTTGTAGCTCGGGAAATTGCTTATCAGACCTGTGGCCAAGGGGGTTTAACAAAGGAATTAAAAGAGAAGAAAAAAGGCATTTGGCCACAATTTCCCGTAAAATGTGGAACATTTTCACTTTTCGATATTGGTCATGCATTCCAAGAGATAGGCAACATTACATGCCTACAGCTGTTCAAATTTTCGAGAAGGTTATTTGACCCAAATGATATTGTTAAGAATTTTACCAATGCAATCAGAGTAAGGGAATTTTCCGGGGAACAGGATCTTTTTGATGATATGTTCCAAACAAGAAGTTCATTTAAAGAAGTTTTGAGTTCAGCTCAAATGCAGTTATCTCCAGAGGAATTCCAGGAATTCAAACTTTACAGAGAGAGAAGACTAACTGCTATTCCTTTGGAAAATCTTCGCTTGGAACCCGCAAGGGAGCAAACTCCTAGTGTTAGTATTAACGACAGTTCGAGTATAGATAAATCTAAGTCAAAATCTGACAGAGAGACTTCTGAACATTCCAATAAGTCTAATGAAAAGGAAGATAAAATTGAAG